>BSBM01001445.1:1200000-1800000 GCA_027924585.1 Larix kaempferi | reverse complement strand
AGGAGTATATCCCATCAGATTGACTTGATTCCAAGGTCGAGTCTACCAAACAAAGCACCATATAGGATGAGTCCCGCATAGGGTCAGGAGCTCAACCAGCAGGTCCTAGAGTTGTTGGATAGGGGACTGATTCGAGAAAGTTTGAGCTCGTGTGCAGTACCAGCAGTATTGACACCAAAGAAGGGCGGGGAATAGAGAATGTGTACCGATTCTAGAGCCATCAATAGGATCATGATCAAGTATTGATTTCCATTTCCAAGGATGGATGATTTGATGTATTTCCTGAGTGGAGCGACATACTTCACGAAATTAGACCTAAAGAGTGGGTATCACCAGATTAGGGTCAGAGAAGGAGATGAATGGAAGACAACATTCAAAACAAGAGAAGAGTTATATGAGTTGTTAGTCATGCCGTTCGGATTGACTAATGCACCCAATACATTCATGAGATTGATGAATGAGGTATTGAAACCATTCTTAGGAAATTTTGTCATAGACTATTTAGATGACATTCTGATTTTCAGTCGGACCAAGTCAGAACATTTGGAGCACGTTCGACAAGTATTACAAAAATTGCAGGAAAAAAAGCTGATGGTTAACCTGCAAAAGTGTTTCTTCATGAAGAAGGAATTGGTGTACTTGGGATTTGTAATTTCAGGTAAAGGGTTGGAGATGGACCCCAAGAAGGTGAAGGCAATAGTAGATTGCTCGGAACTGACAAATGCGATTGCAGTGAGAAGTTTCCATAGACTTGCTAGTTTCTACCGGAAGTTCATTCGGGGATTTAGTCGGATTTGTGCACCATTGACGGAATGCATGAGGAAGGGCGAGTTCAAGTGGACAGATAAGGCTTAGGAAGCTTTCAACAAATTGAAGGAAAAGGTCACTGAGAGCGCAGTGTTGGCACTCCCATACTTTAACAAAGTTTTCCAGGTCTATTGTGATGCAAGTGGAACAACAATTGGAGCAGTGTTGAGCCAGGAAGGCCGACCAATTGCATTCTTCAGTGAAAAGCTGAATGGAGTGAAGCGGAAATATTCGGTCTATGACCAAGAATTTTGTGCTATCATACAAGCATTGAAGAAATGGAGGCATTATTTGTTGCCTCAGGAATTTGTGTTATACACATATCACCAAGCACTGAGGTATCTGAATACTCAGTCGAAGTTGGATTAGAGACACATGAAGTGGGTGGATTTTCTCCAAAGATATACATTCGTGTTGCGACATAGGTCGGGCAAGTCAAACAAAGTTGCCGACACGTTGAGCAGGAGAGTTGCGCTATTGGGCACGATGATTGTTCAGGAAACAGGGATAGAGTCGATAAAGACGGAGTATGAGACCGACGAAGATTTTGCGGAAGCATGGAAGGCTTGTCGTGAGCCTTGGAGCATTGACAGAACTCCATATTTGAGTTATTTCATTCAAGGAGGTTACCTGTTCAGGGGAAGTCGGCTATGTATTCCCAGAGGTGAGAGAGAACCTAATCTGAGAGTTTCATAATGGTGGGTTAGTAGGGCACTTTGGGATCGAGAAGACCAAAGCAATGGTTGATGAGAAGTATTTCTGGCCAAGAATGTCAATAGATGTCGGAAGATGGGTTTGACAATGTCAAATATGCCAGTTGGCAAAAGGAAGGAGTGAGAACACGGGGTTGTATACACCATTGCCAATATCAGAGAACCCGTGGGATCATCTTAGCATGGATTTTGTGTTAGTATTACCAAGGACTCAGCAGGGGAGCGACTCAATATTTGTTGTAGTCGACAGATTTTCGAAGATGGCACATTTCATACCATGTAAGAAAACTAGTGATGCCACAGGGATCGCTGTACTATTATTTAAGGAAATAGTCAGGCTGCATGGGTTGCCAAAGAGTATCACGTCGAATTGAGATACGAAATTCATGGGGCATTTCTGGAGAACCCTATGGAAGAAACTCAACACGAAGTTAGATTTTAGCTCAGCACACCATCCGCAGACGGATGGACAAACCGAGGTTGTAAACAGAAGCTTGGGAAACCTTCTGAGATGTTTAGCGGTCGACAGACCTAAGCAGTGTGAAAATGTGTTGGCACAGGCAGAGTTTGCATATAACAATTCTATGAATTGATCGACAGGATTGAGCCCATTCCAGATTGTTCAAGGGAGGAGTCCACATGTAGTGGCAGATTTGGTCGAATTGCCGACAGAAACCAAGAAGAGCGCAGATGCAGAATCATTCGTAGAGAATATGCATGAAGTTCATGAAAATGTGTGAAAGCGCATCGAGAAGAGTAACGTGGCCTACAAATTGAGAGCCGACCGAAGAAAGAGGCTACTGTCATTCCAAGAAGGGGACTTAGTCTATGCCTATTTGCGGAAGGAGCGATTTCCGACAGGAACCTACAACAAGCTGAAGTTGAAGAAGATAGGACCATGCAGGATTCTAAAGAAGATTTCGGACAACACATATGTGTTGGAATTGCTGGAAGACTTGAACATTTCCGCAATGTTCAACGTCGCAGACCTGTACAAATTTGAAGAAGGGTTAAGCAGCAAAAAGGAGGAAGGAACAAGTATCGACTGGACAGGATAGATTCCAGACCGACATAAAGAAGGGATCATAGAAGTAATCGACGAATGTGAAGTAGGGCATACCCGTAGATCTTGCATGAAGGAATACTTGGTGCGATGAACAAATGATGAGTTGCACGAAGCGACATTGATTTTCGAAGAGGAGTTCAGGAGACTGACGGAGCAGTTGAATTCTTTTTCACCTGGGGAGTATGACGTAGGAGAATCAGGACCTAGGAATATCAGTCGAAGTTGATCGACTGGAGGGAGCCGACCAGCGAAAGTGTCGATGACCACTGGTGCGGAGAGCACGTTGACTAGTCAAAGTCAACAAGTCAGGAAGAAGCAGTCGGGGTGCGACCGACTGAAGGAATGGCGAATGTTGTGGGAGATCGAGAATTAACAAGAAATGGTCGACAGAGGACGAGCGGTGTAAGATGTCGGGTAGTCGACAAGTGGTCAAACTACAATGCGATAGGATTTGGCGAGGCCAAGTGTAATTAAGAAAGGAGTGAACCGACAGGAAGGTCGAGATGTGACTGATTCCTGTAGCAGGTTCGGAAGGATAGAAAGTCAAGGAACTATACCTAGTAGCCATTCGAGGTTGCTGAGGAAGTTATTACAGTTATTACGAGTTGGTGAAGGACATGATAGGGGACGTCCTGGAAAGAGGCTGTGCAGCATGGCTAGAAGCTGATAGTGCAGGTTCGCAGGATTTGGCAGGATCGTCGAATGGAGGGGAATGCATGTCTCGGGATTGCAATAGTCTTGGGAATGGCACCCGCAGAGTAGAAGAGGAGGAAAAGGTCTTCCGTCTAAAAAAAGGAAGGTAGAGAGAGGCAGAACAGAGAGAGAGCAGAGCCAAGAGAGTTCTGAAGAGTCACACTGGCTGAAGAGCAGAGAGTGGAGATCGAACCATAGCTCAGAGTTCTGTGGCGAACCAGGAGAGAGTGAGGTTGACACATAGGGACAACACACCACAGTTACTTCTAAGTTGTAACGGCTGAGGCTGATCATAGTTAGTTATTTTCTTATAGTTATTTTTCATTGTAACCGATTTCAAAGAAGTAATATAAGCCACTCTTGGCATCTTGTTCTACACCTTGTTCATGTAAGCATTGTGGTTTTTTGTCGTGTGTAGTGTTGAGCAAGAAAGTATCCCGTAGGGTGACTTGCGTCATGAAATCAGTATTTTTTTTGTTTTTGTACATAACATATCATATCCCCATTAAATATCAGAATATGAATTAAAGAGCATCCTTTGGCAGTTTGAGTCCTATCTTTCAAAGACTAGCTCAATGTACACTTTTTATTAACTAGTTTTCCAGTTTATGCATCATACATAGCTTAGAGTAACTAATTCTCTTTCTAAAGGTTTCTTCTATTTTTTAAATCCATGTATAATCCATCCCCATCCAAAAATAATATTTTCGTAACCCTCTCTGACTGTTTGAGTCCTCAATAATCAAGACTATATAATTGGGCACCCGCAATTGGCTAGTTTTACGGTTTGATCAATTAATAAGTATATGATATGACCAAATTCAATTCTATCAGTTGTGTTGGGTCCCTAAGACATTTATGAATACCATCCCACCTTCATATTGAAAATATGAGATCATCTTAGTCCATTTGGAAGCGTTTGGAAAATTACTAGTTGAGCAGTCCTTCATAGCATTTTTCCTCCCCTTGCTCTGAAACTCAACCAGAACCTCCCAAATTCTCAAAAGAAATTGTCCAACACCTAATAAGGATTTTAATTTATGATATATTCCATTTGGTTACATTCAGGTGTAAGCATTGATATTAGTTTGCATATGTCAGTGTGCCTAGGAAGCATCAAGGTAGACATCAATCATCACAGTTGTTGAAATGTAAATGGCCCCAATACTTTGTGCATAGGAATCAGAGGTTGGCCCTATTTCTGATATGTTTTATGCTACACATTCATCCATAAATTTGGAACAAATTAAATGTCCCAAATTCATACCCTAATAGGAATTTGCTTGTGCTCTAAACTAGCCCTTTTCCCACTAGTTTAGTTAACTAGTCTTCGTCGGTGAAAACTTTGTACTATAAGTTTTAATTTTTGAGATAATATCATCTAATCAAAGGTTAGGGATATTACAGTGGTATCAGAGCACTTTCCTTGGCTCATTTTGTGGAAATTAATTCTTAGTGGAAGAGATCTCAGTAATTCTCAGTAGAATAGATTTGGCACTAATTAAAGAGAAGTCCAAGATGGTAGATGAGAATTTAGTTGAAGTGTAGAAATTACAACAAGAGATCGTTGTGAAAACATCTCAAATAAATCCTCTATCTGAAATGTTCCAAATTTATAATAATCTAAATGGAGATGGTAAATTGATTGATGTTACAGTAATTGAACATAGTGTTGATTATGTGGTGGAGAATATTTCCACCATCCAATATACGACAATCCAATTGATATTTATAGTGAATAAATCAGAAAAGGAAAAGGTGGTAAATCTACATGAATTACTTAAAGGGAGAGACACCTTCATCCAATATTTGCAATCCCAAATTTATGTGAAATAATCCATCATTGAAATATTATCACAAACTCAAGAAGAGTAAACCAAATCACTATTGGATGCAAAAATATGTATTTCAAGGAGGTAGTATATAATTGATTTCAAATATGAGATTTGGAATAGAATAATGGATTAAATGGATTATAAGTTTAATTGCTATTTTTATTTTTATCATCTAATTGGATTCATTCTTGTGAAAACTCCAGAGCTAGATATTAATAAATGGTGTAAAGATGTGTATATGAAGCAGACACTGGATTCAAGTTTGGTTATCTAATACTTGAACACCTTGTCTTAGGAAAATCAGACTGCAATGAAGATCAAAGTTGGGACATAGATGATCATGTATATTTAGAAGTGCACATTAAGAATGGGTTAATACTAATTACTTAGGAAAAGTGCACATAATTCAATAGGGATACAAAGGAATTTAAAGCTCAATTTTCACTAGTTTGTAAGATTGGCCTACCATCACCGTGGTTAAATAATCATAGGTTACTTGAAGGGAAGGCTTACAATTATGATATTAAATTCCACTAGAATAATATTTAGAAGTTTGATGACGAATCCAAGTCATTGTCAAGAAAGAAAATTGATGATTTATTATTTGTTAATTTTAGTGTGGTAGGCTTGAAACAAGTTATGCAACTTGATGAGAACTCGACATTGCTCTCATTTTTGGGGGGGCCAATTTTAGTAGATGTTTTTACCTTCGTTTCAGAAAGTGTGTATACTAGTAGCATCTTTTTCACTTTGAACCATTTTTTTGAGATTTTGAAACTTCTTGTTAAAAAAAAATGATTTTTATTTACAAATGCGTTTTTTTTCGACTTTTACAAAAAAATATACATTTAGTAGCTAGCTATAATTAAAAATATATATAAATTTTCAAAAATTTTAAACTTTTAGAATTTGGATAGAATGGAATATATATATAGTTTGGAAGGTTTTCCTCGGAACTTTTATCTTAAATAAGTAATTTATATAGGCAAATTTGTAAAAAAAATTAGAAAATAAAAACATTTTTAACTCATTTTCAACTATTTTAATTATAAAACTTAACATTTTAAAGATTAAAAAACAATTTGAAAAAAAACACCAAAATAAAATTAAAGAAACTAAAAATAAAAAATAGAAGTTTATAACAAAATAAAAAAAAAAGTTTTAAAAAAAAAATTATAAGAAAAAAAAATTAAGAATTTATAAAAAAAACTTTAAAAACAAATTTAAAAAATATATAAAGTATAAAACAAAATAAATAAATAAACAAATTATAACAAATTTCAATTTAAAATTAAAATTTTCAATTTAAAAAAAAACAAATTTAAAAACTTAAAAATCAAATGAAAACAAAATTAAAAAATATATATAAATCTGAATTAAAAAACAAACAAATTTAAAAGCATATTAAAAAATATATAAAAAATTTAATTAAAAAAAAGAAACAAAAACCTAACCCTTCCCCACTTCTCCCTCCTTCGCCTCCCTACCCCTCCCTCCTCCGCCTCCCCCATAGCCCCCTCCCTCTCGTGCCCTTCCCGTATCCCCCCTCTCCCCCTTCCCCTCCCCCTCCCCCTTTCCCCCTTCCCCGGCCCCCGCCTACACCCACACCCCCACCCTCCGGGCGGCCATGATTTTAAGAATCGCACCGCTACAGAATGGCAAAGCGAGGATCATATCTGCTCCTTGCTCCGTCCAAGCGCTTCCCTTTCCGAAGTGGCGTGATTCTGAGAATCGCGACCACTCGGAGGGTGTGGGTGTGGGCAGTAGGCAAGGGGCGAGGAGGGGGATGCGAAGGGGGATAGGGGGCAGGGATGGGAGGGGGAGGGGAGGGAGGAGAGGGGGGATAGGGGGAGGGTGTTGTTGGGAGGGGTTCGTGGGGGAGGAAGAGGAGGGGAGGGGAGGGCTCAGGAAGGGTTAGGTTTTTGTTTGTTTATTTTTACTTCAATTATATATATATACATATTTTTTTATTTTTATTTTTTTAAATTTGTTTGTCTTTTAGGTAGAGTTAGTTGGTTTTTTTTAAATTTTAAATTCAAAATTTTTATATATTTTATAAATATAAATTATTTTTTTTTAAATTCAAAATTTTTATATATATTTTTTTTCAATTTTTTTTAAATTGAAACTTTTAAATATTTTTAATAAAAAAATTTCAATTGTTTTTTTTAATATAAACTCTTTATATATTTAAAAAAATTAATTTGATTTTTAAATTTTAAATTTTGTAATTTTTAGTTTTTTTTTTTTCTAATTGTCTATTAATTTTTCTTAATAACAACTTTTATAAAGTTTTGATTATTTTAAAATATTTACAAAATATATATATATTTTAATTATATATATATATATATATATATATATATTTAAATGATTTTGTTATATATTTTGTTAAATTTATTTAGAGTGGTTTTACTTTTTTTAAATGTTAATTTTTCTTTTTTCTTTTTTTAAATTTGAAATTTCTATTTCATTTTTTTTAAATTCTTTAAATTTTTTTTTAAGGTTGTAAACAATTTTTGAAATTATTTAAATTATTTTTTTTTTATATTTTTTTTAATAATATTTTTATTTTTGAAATTTTTATCTAAGGCTAGGAGGTCTTTGGGTTTTTTTTAGTGTTGCTGATGCAAATTATGAATTTTTATGACTAGAGTTCTCACTCTTTGTATTTTTTGTTTTATAGTATATTGTGTTTCCTCCCTTGTTCACGCAAATATCATAACTTCTATGTTTTATGGTTTAATATATGTTTTTTATTATTAATAATATCATAAATTTGTTTATTTTATATAGAAAAAGAGGTGAAATAATTTATTGAATAATTTGTATTTAACTAGCTGCTAGTTTTTTATAGTGTTATTAAGAGATTAGATAAGTATAATTTTAAATTATGATAAAATGATATAATAATGTCATTTTTTGAAAAAGTGTGTTACTGATAGCATTAGTTTACAATTTAGAGCTTGATTTTAAGGTTTTTGCAAACAATAATAACAATTGTTCTGGTCCGTTTCTATATTTTTTACCCTAAATCAAAAAGTGGTGCTACCGGTAGCACCACTTTTTTATTTAGAGTTATTTTTTGGTGTTTTTTATGCAAAAATATGAGTTTTTGTGGCTAGCATTCTCGTTTTGAGTATAAAGTTCTCGTCAAGTTGTATAACATGTTTTGACCAGTAGTTTTTTCAATGTTCAACCACTCATTTCATATGACTTGTATTTCAAATTAGTCATTACATATAATATAATGTTATGTTTACTCATCTAACCAGACATACTTGGAGCAACATTTTAAGGTATCAGCCAAATAAATCAATGCATTCAAACAAAAGAGAGTCACCGTCTAATGAAAAATGGAATATACTTGTTAGAAAAGTTGAATTTGATGAAGCAAGTCAGAAATGTATAATTGTCACTTGGACCATGTGCAAAATTGGTCTTAAGACAATTTGTTTATAATTTGTAGAAAAATACAATTTTCTAAAGTTGTCTATTTTTCAGGAAAATGGTTAGCATTTCCTATCCGAAAAATTGTTATATCTATGGGATATTTAGCTCAATAAAATTATTAAACGAGGGGTCGACTAGAGAATGAAATAAGAGATTTTTTTAAGTTTCTTGATAGTTTGTAGCAGTTTCATGATAGAATAGTTTGGTTTTTTCACACTTTTGAAAATGAAAGGTGGATTCACTCTATTTCGTTAGTTTTTAAATTTCTTTATTGTTTATTAAAAAAAAGCTATTTTGTAAATGTACTATAGAATTGTTGGTTGTGCAACTATCTTAATAAATACTTGACTTGCTAACTATTTTATTGTGTGTTTTCATTCTAAGCCTTTTAGAAATTTATGTGATAGATCTGTAAATGATAAATGATATATATTATCTTTGATTTTTGTATCATATGAGCTTGGAATATGTTAAATAATTTAAGTAATGTATTTACTACCAAGTTTTATTATAGTTTCATAATATGTAAGATGTTATCCATGATCTAGAGATATTTTTCTTTTTCTTTTAGGTTTCATCTATTCATTATTGAAGTATTTTTATTACAACAAAGATCAATTCTGACATTCTTACATTTTCTTAAATGGTTGTTATTATTCACTAGACCAACTAATTCCATTAGAAAATCAAATTTTTGTTATATTTCAGATATTACTTATTAGTATTTGAAGTGATCTTCTTTATATTTATTTTGCTCCCTTTTGACTTGATATATAGTGAGATGGGATTAAGATGCATTATATAAGTTTATAAAGTATGAGTTTAGTTTTAGTTAGTCTTATCATATCTCTTAGTGACTCCTCCATTTACCAATTTTAAAAATTTCATAAAAGATGACCTGCATTGAATATTTTATACATAAGGGACACCCCTCTATCTATTTGACCTTTTTTGTTAGTCTAAAGTGGGGAAGTTAAGTACTTCCATAGTGTTCCTTAGCATTGTTCCCTAACCAACAGTGTCTAAAGGAACAACATCCTAGTGGCATGTATGTTGGCGAATGGATTTTGAATTTCTATTTTCTAAGAAGTTAGAATGATATATTTATGATTCTTAATAGTGAACTAGAAAAAAATATATGGTTTTTAATTCTCCTTAATGCATACAAAATATTTCTTGATAAGATATTTCCCCTGGTGACTCCCATTATCAAACTCGAAGCAAAAGGGAATACCAAGTCTTTTTCCAGACCCTCAATATTTTTTAGCTTATTCTAACCAAACTAATTGTTAAAAGTAATAGATAACTTAAGTCAAGTTCTACATCTTCAAGTAATCTTGTCCCATAGGAAGTCGTTATTCCTGAAATCAAATACTCTGAAAATTTACCTATTTTTCACACCCCTCAAAGATCTTTGACTTATGCTCTTGGAAGTAAAACCAAGCCATTTATTCATTTAACTAGGACTGGCTTGTGTTTCCTAAAGTATTATTAATATAATCCTATTTTTCATTCTACTCCTCCTCCTCACGAGCCTATAACTCTGGAAGTCAGGAGTTATGTTCTCCAACATTTGATGTGTCACCAAATTCTCCTACGGGGAAGTCCCTGTTGAACTACTACATAGAAACTACTTGAAGTGTTGATGTATATGTAACTTTGGAATGTATTTCATCTGTGTATTTTATATATATTTATTGTACCCTTATAAGAGATGTGTTATTCCTCTATAAGGAAGTGTCGTCATGTGGATTGACAAGTGTCGCAAGTGTGTGTACTTGCTGATGGGTTATTAGACCACCATGTAGGGTCGGCCCGGAATTATATATAATATAATGTGGATGTATCTAAGTAGACAAGTCGGCCCCATTAGGTCAGTAGGCAAAAAGGTGAGTATAAATAGAGATAGGAGATCTCTATTTTACTCACTCGGAAAAGCAACTCACTCTCACTCTCAAAAGTGGCGCACTAGTGAGGAGGAGGAGGATCATCTGCTAGGAGACTATCTCAATGTTATTTGGTTGTATTTTGGTTGAGCCATTGCTCTCTCTATCTCTAAGGAAGTTGTGGGGTTTTTCACCTTAGGGTTTTCCCCACGGAAACTGTGTCTCTTGTCTCTATGCTTTTGATTCTTGTGATGCTTGTGATGCTTGTCATATTATGATTGTCATGCATTGATATACTGTAGATGTTATTCTCTCAGCAAATATCCTATAGTATTGTGAATTAATACTCAAAATTTAACATGGTATTAGAGCGAACTTGAGAAGAAGACATTTTGCAGTGACAGAAGCTTGAGTTCCTTGTTTATTGGGTTTCTCTCCACAGATTTTTGAAAATCAGTATAGTAGATTGACTCTGCTCATCAAGGCACATCTATCTGTCTAATCAAAATTCAGTTTCGAGCATTTTCAGATTTGGCCCTAACAATTAGGGTTTCCACAAAAATAGGAATTTTTGGAATCCGAAGACACAGCTGGAAGATCCTTGCAAAAATCAAAGTTTAGAGCTTTGGATCGATATTTTTGGCTGGGTAGATCTCCGGGAAACTCAAACCCTAATTCAGGGCTCTCCCTAGTGAACCCGGGAGGACAAAAAGGCAATTTTGAACGGCAAGACTTTGCTGATCTCAAATTCTGAATGTACCAGGATGATCAGCTCACCAAGGCGCATCTTTCTATCCTTTTGAAAATTTGAAATTCACATTTTGAATTTTTAGGGTTTCTCTGACAAACCCTAATCCAGGACCAGATCCAGTTTTCAGCACTTCAAGTGGTAAGTCCTAAATCTTTTCTATTTCCATTTGAAGTACTCTTAAAGATGTCTCTCCACACCAAGCTTGAGGATAAGCTTGAAGGGGCTGATAACTTCCGAGCCTGGAAGTATAGGATTGGGTTAATCCTGGAAGAGAATGAGTTGGACTCATATGTGAAAGAAGACATCCCTATCCGAGAGGATGAAGAGGCCAAGGCATTGCACAAGAAGTACTTGGTCAAGGCAAAGAGAATCATTGCTGATTCTATCAAAGACCATCTCATACCCCATGTGTCTTCTCTTAAGACACCCAAGGAGATGCTTGACTCTTTGACCAAGCTGTTTGAAGGAAAGAAAATAAATCGGAAGATGACCCTATGGAACCAATTGAAAGGAGTAAAGTTTCAGAATGGAGAAACCATTCAATCCTATTTTTCAAGGGTCTCCCAGATCAAGGAACAACTAGAAGCAGTGGATGAAATGGTGGAGAATGGTGAAGTGGTGATGACCACTCTAAATGTCCTACCCAGGTCATGGGATTCCTTTATCCAAGGAATTTGTGCAAGGAAGAAGTTGATCTCTTTCAGTAGACTACGGGAAGAATGCTCACAAGAAGAAGCAAGGCTTGTAGCATGAGAAGAAAAGATGGGGAATGAAGATCAAGCTCTCACAGCTCACACCAGGAAAGGAAAGTCCAAGAGAGAGCCATCTCACTCCAAGAGATCTTCACATCACTTCAAAGAAAGAAGAATATGCTTAATCTGTAATGAGAAAGGACATATTGCCATAAACTGTCCCAAGAACAAGAAGGAAAATAACATCTCCAACGAGAAGAAGAAGGGTAGAAAAAGAAGGTTTCATGCTCATGCTGTCGAAGATGATGAACCCCCAAAGAAGAAGGCTAGGGCAGAAAGTGATAGCAATGATGACTCATCAAGTGAAGAAGAGTATGTTCTGATCTCTGCTCTCACAGGTACCATCTCGCATGGTTGTAATGACTGGTTGATTGATAGTGGGGCTTCCAAACACATGACTAGGTTTAAGGAATCTTTTGTGAATCTATCTGAACATGAATCACCCCATAAGGTGAAACTTGCGGATGATTATCAATACCCAATCAAAGGAAGTGGTGAAGCTTCCTACAACCTAGATTCTGGAAAATCCTTGAAGATGAAAGAAGTACTTTATGTACCTGGGCTCAAGAAGAACTTACTCTCCATTTCTGCATTGGATGCAAAAGGTATGAGGGTTGCATTTGTGGATGGCCAAGTCCTAATGTGGCCAAAGGGAAAGACCATAGATGATGCAGTAGTAATTGGAGAGCAAGAGGGAGGCTTGTATAAATTGAAGGGACAACCTGAACATGCCATGGTGCATGAATCCATGAAGCCAAGTGAACTTTGGCATAGAAGACTTGCTCACATGCACTATAGAGCACTTCCAATTGCAAGCAAGGCAGTAGAGGGTCTTCCTGGGATCAAGACCAAACATGAAGGTGTTTGCAAAGGATGTGCAAAAGGTAAGAACATTAAGAAGGCTTTCCCAAGCAGTGAAAGCAAGGCAAAAGACATACTGGAAATCATCCACTCAGATATATGTGGCCCTATGTCATCTAGTTCCCTGAGTGGGTATGTTTACTATGTCTCATTTATTGATGACTTCTCCAGGAAGACTTGGGTATACTTCTTGAAGGGAAAAGATGAGGTGCTTGATAAATTCAAGGAATTCAAAACCTTGATGGAGAATCAAACTGACAAGAAGATCAAAACATTTATATCCGACAATGGTGGAGAATTCACCTCAAGTGACTTCAAGAAGATTTGTAGTGATTCAGGGATTAAGAGGGAGTTGACTGCTCCTTATAATCCTCAACAGAATGGTGTTGCAGAAAGGAAGAACAGAACTATCATGGAAGCAGCAAGGGCAATGTTGCATGACCAGGACCTTCCTACACATCTATGGGTAGAAGCAGCTAGAACAGCTGTATATGTGCAGAACAGAACACCCCACAAGATATTGGACAACAAGACACTAGAAGAGGTATTTTCTGGTAAGAAACCTGATGTCAGTCATCTCAGAATATTTGGTTGTCCAGTATATACTCATGTCCCAAAGGAAAAGAGGACTAAACTATATCCTTCAGGAAAGAAGGGTATCTTTGTGGGTTACAGTGAAATCTCAAAGGCTTACAGAATATACTTTCCAGGGTTCAAGAAGATTGATGTCAGCAGGGATGTAACATTTGATGAAAACTCAGCATTCATCAAATCAAGGAAGCCACCTACCGAAGTTTATGAAGAATCTAAGGAAACAAGATTTTAGGACACTACCATGACTGAAGTAGTTCCAAAAGCTGTTCGTGAGTTTGAAGATCCACAAGAACCTGTAGATCCACCCTGTGAGGATAACTCTCACAAGAGGAAACCTACGTGGGATAGAAAGCTCATTCAAGATGTAGAAAGATTTGGTATTCCAGAAGAAGAACACAGAGCAAAGAAGAGAACCAGATCACAGACCAGCTATGTTGCTTTACTCTGTGACATTATGAACAAAGAGCCTTCCAGTTATGAAGAGGCAGCGGAAAAGAAAGAATGGAAGGATGCCATGGTTGAGGAATACCAATCAATAATGAATAATGATGTTTGGGATGTTGTCCCAAGACCTAAAGAGAAGTCTGTTGTGACTTCTAAATGGATCTTCAAAATCAAGCATGCTGCAGATGGCAGTGCGGAGAAATACAAAGCAAGATTCGTAGCTCATGGCTTCTCTCAGAAAGAGGGAATAGATTATGAAGAAACTTTTGCACCTGTAGCTAGGTATACTTCCATCAGAACAGTACTTGCCCTGGCTGCAGCTATGAAATGGAAAATACAACAGATGGATGTCAAGACTGCTTTCTTGAATGGTGTAGTTGAAGAGGAAGTATATGTGGAACAACCACTTGGTTTTGAAATACATGAGAGGGAGTCATATGTGTGCAGATTGAAGAAAGCCTTATATGGCTTGAAGCAAGCTCCCAGAACTTGGTATGGTAGGATGGACAGTTGCCTATCTAGCTTGGGCTTTACCAAGAGTAAAGCGGATTCCAACCTTTACTACAAGGTTGTGGAAGGGAATCCTGTGATTCTACTCCTGTATGTGGATGACTTATTTGTAATAGGAGATGACAGACTGATTGCAGATACTAAGAGGAAGCTTGCTGCTGAATTCGATATGAAATATTTGGGAATGATGCACTATTTTCGAGGCATGGAGGTGTGGCAGAGTGCAGGTGGGATCTTCCTTGGTCAAGGGAAGTACACAGTAGATATCCTGAAGAGATTTGGGATGATGGACTACAAGGCCATGGCCACACCTATGGCATCGAATCTGAAGCATCTATGTGATGCTTCATCTTAGCCGGTTGATGTCTCCATGTATCGTCAGATGATTGGGTCCTTGATGTACCTTATGAACACGAGACCAGACATTTGCTTTGCTGTGAACACATTGAGCCAGTCTATGATGGATCTGAGGAGTGTTCATCTGGTTGCTGTAAAGCATGTTCTGAGGTACCTGAAGGGTACAGTGGATTATGGGCTCAAGTATGAAGCGAATCAAAAGTTTAACCTGTAGGGTTATGTTGATTCAGATTGGGTTGGCAGTGCTGCAGATAGGAAGAGAACATCTGGGTGTTTCTTCAGTATGGGATCAGGTGTGATCTCTTGGTTTAGCAGGAAGCAGTCCTGTGTAGCACTAAGTACAGTTGCAGAGTATGTTGCAGCCTGTTCAGCTAGCTGTGAGGTAGTATGGCTATGAAATCTACTGTCTGAGTTATTTGATCTCCCGTTGGATGCTACTGGTATCTTCTGTGATAACCAGAGTTGTGTGAAGCTGTCCGAGAACTCAGTGTTTCATGACAGGTCGAAACACATAGAGATCAAATATCACTATATCAGGGATATGGTGCAGGGAGGAGCCGTGAAGCTCCTGTATGTTGCGACGGATGAGAAGATTGCAGATGTGCTGACGAAGCCACTAGCCAGAGTGAAGTTCGAGTACTTCAGAGAGAGGCTTGGCATTCTTCAGATCGAGGACACTTCGAGGAAGAAGTGATGGACACATTTTCTGAATCCATTCCAAGCATGTTGGAAGGGGGATCCTTCACATGGCTGTGGATGTAAGCGCTGGATGATGAGCATCAGGATGATGTTCTGGTTTCTGCTTGGATATGATCAGTTGGATCATTATATGTATGTATGTATGCATCATGTTGGATGCTGGATACGATCAGTTGGATCATTTATATGTATGTAGGCATCATGTTGGATGTTGGATATGATCGGTTGGATCATGTGTATGTATTTTGTATACGCATCATGTTGGATGCTGGATATGATCGGTTGGATCATGTGTATGTATTTTGTAAGTACGCATCATGTTGGATGCTGATGGATACATTGTGTGGATCATGTATCTTTGTATGATCAGATAGATCATGTATGCTAATGGATACATTGTGTGGATCATGTATCTATGTATGTATCAGGTGGATACTTGGTGTGCATCAGATGGATGCATTGTATGATCAGGATGATCGTGGATGACAAGCTTCTCCAGATGACATGCAGTAGGATGTTGCAGTAATGATGATCAGGATGATCATGTGTACATCAGGATGATGTTTGATGAGTATCAGATGATACTTTGTGGTCGTGGATCAGGTTGTGCAAGTAAGCATGTAATTTGTGCCCTGGGAGATTTGCAGATGGTCTTTGGAGGTTTTGCCTATGGCATGTAATTCGGTGCCCTAGGACATTTGACAAATGCTCTTTCGAGGTTTTGCTTGGAAGGACATGTAATTTGTGCCCTGGGAGATCTGCAGATAGTCTTTCGAGGTTTTGCCTATGGCATGTAATTCGGTGCCCTGGGATATATGGCAGATGCTCTTGCAAGGTTTTTTCCTATGGCATGTAATTTGCTCCTGAGAGATCTGAACAGGATGAAAAAGGCCTCAGATGCTTCATCCAGGTTTTTCCATGACCACATGTAATTTGATCCTGGGAGATCTGGAGAGGATGAAAAAGGCCTTAGATGCTTCAGCCAGGTTTTGTGGTGAGATCACATGTAATGTGCTCCTGGGAGATCCGACAGGTAGAGTCGTGTGCTCATAACATCCTGGGATGCTTCAGTCAGGTTTTGTGATGGGTCACATGTAATGTGCTCCTGGGAGATCCTATAGGTAGAGCTGTGTGCTCGTAATAGCCTGGGATGCTGTAGCCAGGTTTTGTGATGCACGTAATGAGTCCTGAGGATTCCACAGTATGGCCAGTGATGATGAAGACCTGCAGGTGGCAGGCCTACATCCAGTATGAAAAAGGACTAGCTCTGTAGAACTTCCTATGACAAGTAGAGTCAGAGATTGGTTGAAATAGCAGCAGCAGTGACGATGATGATGACGATGATCCAGAGAAGAAGACTTGTCTAGCAGATTTGTGTCGAGAAATACCTTCCTAGTTAAGAGGGAGTGTTGATGTATATGTAACTTCGGAATGTATTTCATCTGTGTATTTTATATATATTTACTGTACCCTTATAAGAGATGTGTTATTCCTCTATAAGGAAGTGTCGTCATGTGGATTGACAAGTGTCGCAAGTGTGTGTACTTGTTGATGGGTTATTAGACCACCATGTAGGGTCGGCTCGGAATTATATATAATATAATGTGGATGTATCTAAGTAGACAAGTCCGACCCATTAGGTCACTGGGAAAAAAGGTGAGTATAAGTAGAGATAGGAGATCTCTATTTTACTCACTTGGAAAAGCAACTCACTCTCACTCTCAAAAGTGGTGCACTAGTGAGGAGGAGGAGGATCATCTGCTAGGAGACTATCTCAGTGTTATTTGGTTGTATTTTGGTTGAGCCATTTCTCTCTCTATCTCTGAGGAAGTTGTGGGGTTTTTCACCTTAGGGTTTTCCATTGCTCTCTCTATGCTTTTGATTCTTGTGATGCTTGTGATGCTTGCCATATTATGATTGTCATGCATTGATATACTGTAGATGTTATTCTCTCAGCAAAGATCCTATAGTATTGTGAATTAATACTCAAAATTTAACGTGAAGCTCCTACAAAATTCCAATCATGAGATTGGAGTATCATATGAGGATCATATATTATCTTCCCAAGATTACACTGACAACTTAGCTATCAAACATGCAGATGCATATCTCAAGATATTTGTTCAAATTTTGGAAGGAGGTGAAAGAAAATGGTTCAAGAATTTACCGACAAATTCCATACACTCTCTAGAAGCATTTCATTCTACTTTCATAAATCATTGGGGTGAGAAGGGAGATAATCAATACTATCTAATAGAGCTTTTATCTTTCAAGAAAAGAAATGGAAAAATTTTCTTGGAGTTCAACAAAAGGTGGTAAAAATTCCTAAGGGTATTGGACCATCCGAGGGAGCTACAAAAGTGACTTATCCAATAACCCATGATCCAATTTTTTCCATTATATTGAAAGAAAGGAGACCTACAACATTGGGAAAGATGTAGAAATATTTTGTAGACATCAAAGGAAATATGGCAACATCTGAAAAGATTAAGATGAAGGTAGAAAATGAAGATAAAAAGAAACATAAGAAACAAAATCCTACCTACGCATCTTCCTCTAATTATCAAGATGATAAAATTGATGAGTTGGCCAAAATATTCAAGTATTTTTTGAAAAAAATAACCATATTTGAGATAAAAAATAAAGTTGTTGGGAAAGCACCACAAAATGATGCTTCAAGAAATCCTCCCAAATTTTCATTTACAAATCAAGATCCATTTAGATGACCATTTAAACCTTAAATGTTGACTACATAATGAAGAAATGAGTATCCTTTCATTCAACATCCTTTGAGGAATAATGACAATGTAGTTGAGGAATTCATCCCAAAAGAAGATAAGGATGAAGATTGATGTAGGGACCTGTCCAGGTCCTTAGTTTATCTATGAGAATATAATTTTTTAACAATTTTGTGTTTCTACATTACTCTATTTCATTCACTGAAAATAAAGAAAAATGTGTAGGTGTAAAACAAATTTGATATGTTGTAAATATAGGAATAAATCAGATTAATCATACATGTATAAATAAACTAACAACATAATATTCGTTGATGCATCTCCATCCAAGTTTTCTTTTAAAATATAATTTTTTGAAACAACAATAAAATACCTGTAGGATAGGATAGTTGTATATCCTTGGAAAACTTAGCTTGCCGAATCATTCTGCCACCCTTCCAACTATGAAAGCCTCGTTGAATTGCTAGCTCCAAGAAACTATGTTTCTTGGACCCTCGAGCCTAAATCCTGAGTACAAATCCCAACAAATCACTCCCTTAAAAAAATTTCAGACCTCCTCTATTGAATTTCTCAGGTGATATAATCCCCTTCCCCAAAATCACTCTCCTCCTATATATCCCCTTTCTCCATCAACTCCATCCCCTTCATTACTACCCTTATCTCCTAATTGAAGTCACAACTCCCTTGTTGGAATCATTCAATACTGGAACAATGTCACATAAGTTTTTCTTTTATTAAGCAATAAAATCACATTTATTTATTACCTTGGATATTTGACTCACCTGCCAAATTAATTACAACATTGAATAAGGATCCACTGCTTTATTCTTCATTTATTATGTCATGATTTTATTTAATAAATTATACACTCATCAAGTATTTTAACATACCAATTTTTATTAAATAATAACTCAACTTAATTATTAATTAATGATATAGATCCACGTAATTATTTAATAATAATTTAATTCAACATAAGCTTTTGATGTGACAATATATTGTTATCTTGTACATGACATTTTGTTTTTGTAAAGCTGCAACTATATATTTAAAAAAGAGGTCTGAATAATACATGTATTTTTACAATATTAGGCGGTCCAAGTTAGTGAAACCACCACCCCAGCTGCTCAAAAATGATAGAAAATCTACTATCATTACAAAAAAAACGTGTGCGAGGAGACCAAGTCGCGTGGGAGTGCTGACATAGCAAACCGTGGAACAAAATAGACCAAAAAAATAGACTATGAAGCCAATATAAACAATTTACACTAAAAATCACAACAAGAACTTGGAACCACCAAAGCCAACCTAAGAGCTTGCTCCTACATGAGGATGACTCAGTTTCTCTTCCAGAATTGGGCAGCTGCCGAAGAATTCACCATTGTAACATCCCCCATTTTGACCTTTGTAATATTTTGGGCTATAATGTAAATATTGTATGTATATTATGTATGATTCCTAGCGTGGAGCTCAAGGCCAAGGCCCCGCTAGTGAACGCTCGACCGTTAAGAGGCAAGTATTTGAAATTATGCTACCCATGTGCTAGAGAACCATGGGAATTGTAAATATGCATTTTAATATAAATGCCCAAAACTAGCTATGCAATGCATCAAGAGATGGGGGCATGATATTACAAGGAATTGGGAGGAGGATATTCAAACCCTTGAGCCAATTGAGTCAAGCCAAGTGTCAATGAGAGAACCCATGAACCCTCAACTACCCATGTTGACTTTTGTACCCAATCATTGACTTCTCCCAAGAGTTGGTTGAGGTAGTTAATGCCTTAGGGAATGGGAGGTATGGCTATCCAAATTCGAGTATGGGCAAGCCACCCTGCATGGAAAAATATGTTTAGCTTCTTGCAAAAGAAAATAGCCATGAATTGCTCCCCAAGTCATTACCCATCAACCAGGTTTGCTCTCCCACGAGTTTAGAGCTTCTTGGGCATTTCCCTCCATGAATTTCCCGTGTTTACCTTCATTTTCCTAGCTGGGAAGGGTGTTTTTGTTGTGGCTAACAGTGGGGAAGAGAGGGGAAACTATTTGGGGTTTTATTGAGGTCGTTTTGACCCACTGAATGCTCATACATTTGTGGGAGAAATCGTTTTTATTCCCTGGGGTTGATTCCTTCTTCCCACAATCCGTTTTTGGTGTGCCCACGTTTTGGGGAAAACCCATAGACCCTATTCTATGAATCCATGGTTGAATTGTGTATACATGCCAGTTTTGAGCTACTGTGTGTAAAAGAATGTTGGGGTTGAGATGGGTATCCATTGCTTTGGCCGTGCAGGGTTTGAGAGTCCCAAGTTCCTTGTAGATATCATGCCTAGCTTGGGGGTGGTCTCTGAGTGCTGAAATAATACAAGCTGGGCAGAGACCTACAGTTGGGAGGAATGTTGCAGTGACATAGCTAGTTGTTGGGACAGCACTACATCAAGATGAGTATTTTCTTATGTAATTACTTCTGCAAATGTATTAATTTGTTGGTTGTGTTAAATTGAATGGCATCATGTAATGTGTGTGGATGAGGTTTTCATTCTACTGTGCATGTTTAATTGATTTACATCTGCACACATGTATTTCCTTGCTTTAAAATCTAATGCATGGGCTGAGTTTATGTAAAAGCTCCAAGATTTGCCATCATGTTCCCTTCCACGAATTGGATAGATAGGTGGGTACGTGACAGAATGGTATCAGAGCGAAGGTTGCAACATTTGGGCCTTCATGGGCTACCTATCATAGCTTGCAGGGGTAAGTATGCTTCCTGCTCATTATAGACCATTAGGAAAAATTTCAAACTTTCAAATTTTCGAAAATTTTTCTAAGTGTTTTTGAAAAATTTTCTAAGTCTGTATCAGGAAGAACTTACAAGTTTTCACCGAAACGGCGGAAGGAATTGACGATTTTTCGCCGAAACGGCGGAAGGAATTGACGATTTTTCCCTGAAACGGCGGAAGGAACTGACGATTTTTTGCCGAAATGGTCGACGGGAAATTTTTAAGTTCGCCAAACCGGAAAAAATCGGCAAGTTCGTCTGCAACGGCAGCGAAACTCAGCAATTTCGTCCGTAATGGCAGAAAAAGTTGGTGAGTTTCCGTCGCAGCATCGGAAGGAATTGGCGAGTTTCCACCATAGTGATGGAAGGAAAGGCTGAGTTTTCGATCGGAAGAACTCAGCAAGTTCATCCGCAACGGCGAAAAAAGTTGGTGAGTTTCCGCCGCAACGCGGAAGGAATTGGCGAGTTTCTACCGCAGTGATGGAAGGAAAAGCTGAGTTTTCGATCGGAAGAACTCAACAAGTTCGTCCGCAACGGTGAAAAAGTTGGTGAGTTTTCACCGCAGTGACAGAAGGAAAGGCTGAGTTTTCGACTAGAAGAACTCAACAAGTTCATCCGCAACGGCGAAAAAAGTTGGTGAGTTTCCGCTACAGCGCGGAAGGAATTGGCGAGTTTCTGCTGCAGTGACGGAAGGAAAAGCTGAGTTTTCGACCGGAAGAACTCAACAAGTTCATCCGCAACGACGGAAAAAGTTGGTGAGTTTCCGCCACAGCAAGGGAAGGACTTGGCGAGTTGGTCCGAAAAATTTTCTAAGTGTCTTTCGGTGGAAGAACCCGACAAGTTGGTCCGCAAAGGCGGAAGAACTCGGCGAGTTGGCCCGAAACAAATTGGAATAACTCGGTGAGTTTCTCTGAAATAGGGAATTTCAGCTGTTTTCTAGGGAATTTTTCAGGTGCCGAAAGTTGAAAAATGGCTTTGAACTCATGCGCCAGATTGCGCGAAATTGAAGAATTTACAAAAAAAAAGAAAAAACGAGGACAATCCCCCTTGACCCCCGTCGTCCCCTTGAGACGTCGTCAATGGTGAGAAATATTCTATGGGAGCTAAGTAAGACAATGCTGATAAAGAGGGAAGCTTCTCACCTTAACTATTTGTGTTATAGCATAATAATTGCATGCTTGCAAAGTAGCAACTAAGAATGTTTTATATTTGTATTAAATTGCTACTTGGTGAAAAATGACAACTAATGATACCTTGTGTGCATGGTGGAGAGCCCATGAAACTAGATCAGCTATGATGCGGAAGAGAAAATTCCATGCTACTATGAGGAACTGGAAAGGGGGAATTCCTTAACTCCTCTCTTGCTATTGTATTTATATTTCCTAAGTTTCATAAGTTGAAAAGTATAGCATAGGGATGTTGGAAATGCAAGAGATCAATGCATATGAATTAATGGGCATGATTAAGGAGTCATTGCATAGTGCATGTGAATCGCTTATGCATAAAGCATGATGTTGCATATGGGTAAAGGTAGTGAAAGTTACACATGCAATAGCCCATTAATGGTATTGCTTATGGTTGATCACCAATAATGTTGTTAATAATGGTTTCATGAATCAGACCATAAAAGCATGATTGAAAATGTAAGGGATTAGATTGGATGAATATGTACTAGATGGCATATCAATAAACATTGCACAGTGCATGTGAAAATGTTTTTGCGTATATATGATATTGCATATTGGTAAAATATAGAGGTTTTACATATGCAATGAGCCACTTAATATAATGATTGTGGTTGCTAATAATTAGTTGTGTTCACATTGGTTGTAGGACCAAAGGAAACCGAAGCATAGCCAAAGATGTGGATGATGTTGTTGCATATGACCCACAACCTTATGAGGAAAGGATGGTGCAACAAATCCATGATCATGAGGTTGGAAAAAGGACTGTGTAGCATTGGTAAGAGGCCAACTAATCAGGTAACATCAAGCAATGTTAATAACAACCATGCAGGTAATGGTTAATTATGCTTAATTGCATGATTGTTGAAAGAGGATTTGGTGAGATCTCTTCAACTATGTTTAAACTATGTTGAATTGTTTGCATGTGAGACTAAGTGCCTGAATGTGAAGATAATCCTACCAGGTATGGTCAGGAGTGGGTAAGTGAAGGCAAGGAGCCTTACACCCTATAGTTTCTTAGAAACCTCAATGCATTCAAATGAAATTATATCATGCTATTTGTGTATGTTGGTTGTGAGTTTAACAACCAAAGCAAGTGATGACTTATGGTCCTGTTGTAGTGTATGCCATATGAAATAGGCATGGTTAGGCCATAATATGTTTGAATGCATAGTACTCATGAATTGATGCAGGGTTGCATTGAGGAGATGTGAATTCAAATATTATGTACAATCTTGTGGGTATGCATTAAGTGAACACACATTAAAATATTACGTGAGAGATGTGAATGTGCATGCATAGGTATAGGTGCACATGTTGAGATGCATTGTGTGAATGCATGATTGTGATATATGTTCAATGCAATTAGATAATCGATGAAATGGTGAACCATTGTTAATACTGAGAGAATTTCATGAGCTGCTATGAATGCAGGAGAAAGATTGCATTAAGAAGGTAGACATGATGATGGGCTACCAGAGTGCTCTATGGAAGGACAGAGATTGCATGGAATGTGAAGTAATGAGTACTTACAATTTATTTAAATTGCACGGATAATGTACCCACGTCTTGCAATTTATTGATGATAACGATGCATATATAGATATATACATATATTTCATTGCACCTCAAATGCTAACAGCTGAAGGTGTTTGAATTATTGAGTGTTATAATTTTGAGATCACTTCAGTGACTGTTGTAGCAATGAAAGGATTATATGCATAGATACTCACAACATGTTTGGTTGATTGAAGTTTCAAATTTCAGGTAGATTATTTTGGGCATGGAAAATGTGGGTAAGTCCATGACAAAGATTGGAATCTACCATGAGAAAGAGCCAAACGATATGAGAACAGACTCATGGCTAAGCAAATCAATTCTACAGAGGACAGAATTGCAAATTCATACTTGAATTTAATTATTAATGTCATCAAATGATTAAGGAAAATCAGATTTGAATTTTATTGAAATGTTGCTAACTGTTTCGCTATTTGATAAATGTGCCAGGTAGACACATTGTAGGAAGACCATGTGTGATGACTTGCAGAATCCAAACTCCATGGAAATGACCCCAGGCTTTGGAAATGGGTTTCGAGTGAAACACCATTACATCTATTAAGGATGACATCTCAGCTAAGTTGTATGTTGGAAAACCATGCGAGTGAGATGGTAAAGCTATGCCAAGAAGGAATGAGTGGATTATGGAACATGGAAAGATTGGGGTGGCAAACCGAAGAACTGTTGACTCAGAGAAGGGAGCCCCCATTCTTCGCAAATGAAGAAAAGATACACCTGCAAAAATGAATGAGTATTCTATGACCCTAGATAAGAACATGCATGTCTAAATTATTAGGGTTAATATGTAGAGCATGTTCTACTTTATTTATATATATCATTTCAGACTGCTTGAGTATGATTAGGGCCTACATGGCTCACATTGGAAAGGGGGTGCACACCTTTTCTAGTAGCGGGTCATGATAGGGTTGTCAATATTGACTACACCCTAAGGGAATGGAGACATTCCTAGTGTTTCAATATTTGATAGTGAATGTTATGGAATGTGGTTGCAATTTTGAGAAGCAATACTGATAAGACTGCTTATCCTTCTTGTGTTATCAGCCTACATAGATACCAATTGGTACTACACATTCACAGGAAAAGTGAAGAAGGGTACGTAGAAGGACTGTATAGGAATTGGCAACCTTTCTATGCTCACACTAAATAATATTGGAAGGGATGGACAAACCCAGGGAGCTGTTTAGTGAAAAGGGGTATCATCCTTATGTGAGTGGGGCCATCTTAACCTGCAGTCAAGAAATTCACCTATAAAGTTCCTAAAAGGAACCACCGATTTGCACAAGAGAAGGAGTGACATCCTTGTATGAATGAAAAATTTATGTGTGTGTGAATGGTTATGGTGCAAGAAGGTGTGGTGACATTGGTGAAGGCATAAAATCTCTATTGGGTCAGCAATAGGAGGGCGGGCACGAAGACTGACTGAAAACCCTGAGATGCCTATTGGGTCAGTAGTAGGAGGGCGGGCGCCAAGACTGACTGAAAACCCTGAGATGCCTATGGCTCCATAGTAGAGCCTTGACCTATAATGGTCAGGTGGCGTAGCTTTCTTCCATTAGTCGATGACCCAAACGAATGTGCTGGCTCGGCACTGGAGAGGGCCAACCAGGTATGGGACTGGTTGGGCACCACCAAATGCTTAGTAAATCCAGCCGATGGGTAGGTGTACTGGTTAGGCATTAACTATATCCAAGTCCATAGGTGATTCCAAGGCTTGAAAAGCGAAGCAGGACCATGTGGACCAGAGGGGAAATGCACAATACAGATAAGTATTCGCTTTCACTTATGTATTGTTTGGAATAACAAAGATTTCAGGTATAAGTCTTCTAATAGCTAAGCTGATACACTATTGTTTCTTTGTTGGAAACCTTGGTCATTGCAGGAAGGCAAGACCCTGAAAGACTATAAATTGCTGGTAAATCCAGAGAGTAAATGAGTGGGCAATATGAATTGCTAGTAAATCCAGAGAGTAAATGAGTGGGCGATATAAATTATTGAGAAATCTAGGGAGTAGCTGGTTGAACGCTATAAAGTTCTTGATAAGTCCAGAGAGTGACTAGTTGGGCATTAACTACTTGATATTGTAAAGCAAAGTGTATGTTGGCCCAACATTCCTTAATTAATTAATAAAACCAGTCAGAGCACTGGCCTAGCATATTACTAAAGGAAATGAATGATAAACCCAGTCGTCATACTGGCTTGGCATTTCCTATTCGAATGATTGTGGAGTAGCCTATGTGCTGGCCCAACATTCATAATTGTATCCACGGGAAATCCAAGGCTCGTAAAGCAAAGAAGGATCCCATGGAATAAAGTGAAGACATCCAATACAGATAAGTATTTGAATACCTTGTAGCTTCTTGCTTATAAATATACATGTGTATATGATTTGGTTATGATTTCCTAAACTCTTGTTTAGAGATAAACCCTATGAAAATAAACTAAACACGTGAATTGATTCAATGTTTGAGTGTAGGTATTATTGGAAGCAAGGACTATGAAGGCATCATAGGTATGCAGACAGACATGTGACCATCCTAAAGAGCTCAGTATGAGAAGTAATGAAAGATGGTGAGTGGACATGAGTGGGTCATAGTAGCCAAAGGTTTTGTAGGAAACTATGGAGGAGGGTTCCTAGTTGAAAATCCTTAGACAGACCTTAGACACTAAGTGTCGTAGCCAGGAAAGGAAAGTCAAAGCATTCATGTTGAAGTGAAAGAGATTAAGGAGCATGAAACCACAACAATGGTGTAGCTCCATAATAGAACAAGACTAAGAGGGAGAAAATCCTACTCTTCTCTTTCCTTTTGATTGATGCATTTATAAAACAAAAGATTGTTGAGTGCATGTCATGGCTGAAAATAGATTGTGTTTAATTGCTTGAAATGAATTGTGAATGCTGAAATAGTAAATTTTCTGTGAAAGGATGAACATGAATGAGTTCATGTGTATGTTGGAAAGCATTAAAGTGTGGAAGTCCCATGAATAAAGTGTGGACATTCCATGTCAATTGGGAAAATAATTGACTAATCTTAATGTTTATGTTATGCTTGTCCTAACAAAGAATTTCCATGATGAATTTCACAGGTAAGAAATTGAAACAATTGGTTGCAATCAGCACAAGAAAGTGTTGCTAGTAAGCAAAGTGTGGTCAGTTGTTTCCATTAACCATGGCAGCAGATCGAGGGCTATCAGAGTTGGCTGAAAGTCTTCTTCAAACAATTGCCAGGACCAAAGAAAATCTTGGAGAGATGCTCAAGCTACAAAGGCAACAGAATGAGATGAACCACAAGGTTCTGCAGGACTCTATTCATCTGCAAAAAGAGGTAAAAAGCATTCTGGGAGCAATTAGTAAGGGAAAGGAAAGTGGATCCATGAAGAAGCATTCGTCTAATCGGCCGATTAAGAAATGTTCCAGGTGGGAAGATTCAAAGGAATTTGAGCAGGAAAGGGTAAAGCAACCAATGAAATGTTGGGGATGTGGAGGAAATCATTGCCTCCGTGACTGCCCAACAATGGAGCATCAAGAGGGTAGCCGCCATAAAGTTTCCAGACTTGTAGATCAGCGGGAAGGTAAAGAAAGGGAAGGGATTGTTTTGGAACAATGCCCTCATGCAGAGCTATAAGGTCCCAGCCAGCGGGAGCAGTTTGTGAAGACCAAGGGACTTGGTTTCGAAAACCCAAGTAAAGCGTGAGATGTAGGACAGACCTGCCATATTTTGTGAATTTTGGACATGTATATAGCGTGTATGTATTCCTAGGTATTGGAACACCGAGGATGGTGTTATTCCAAGGGGAGGGGAATGTAACGTCCCCCATTTTGACCCTTGTAATATTTTGGGCTATAATGTAAATATTGTATGTATATTATGTATGATTCCTAACGTGGAGCTCAAGGCCAAGGCCCTACTAGTGAATGCTCGACCTTTACGAGGCAAGTATTTGAAATTATGCTACCCATGTGCTAGAGAACCATGGGAATTGTAAATACATCTGTGGGAGAAATCGGTTTTATTCCCTGGGGTTGACTCCCTCTTCCCACAATCCGTTTTTGGTGTCCCCACGTTTTGGGGAAAACCCATAGACCCTATTCTGTGAATCCATGGTTGAATTGTGTATCCATGCTAGTTTTGAGCTACTGTGTGTAAAAGAATGTTGGGGTTGAGATGGGTATCCATTGCTTTGGCCGTGCAGGGTTTGAGAGTCCCAAGTTCCTTGTAGATATCATGCCCAGCTCGAGGGTGGTCTCTGAGTGCTGAAATAATACAGGCTGGGAAGAGACCTATGGTTGGGAGGAACGTTGCAGCGACATAGCTAGTTGTTGGGACAACATTACATCAAGATGAGTATTCTTATGTAATTACTTCTGCAAATGTATTAATTTGTTGGCTGTGTTAAATTGAATGGCATCATGTAATGTGTGTGGATGAGGTTTTCATTCCGTTGTGCATGTTTAATTGATTTACATCTGCACACATGTATTTCCTTGCTTTAAAATATAATGTATGGGTTGAGTTTATGTAAAAGCCCCAGGATTTGCCATCATGTTCCCTTACACGAATTGGATAGATAGGTGGGTACGTGACAGCCATCCCAGCCATGGGGCGGGATCTTAGAAGACAGGGGCTCGATTTGCGACAGGGGGGAGATGCTTCCATCATTAGACTTTCAGATGCACTTGAAATGTAGGGGCTTGATGGTAGATGTCATGGGGAAGGTGGCGAGGTGGGAAGGGTCGTCCATATTGGTCGTGGATTCCATCGATTTCCCTTCAGTGACCATAGTGTCTTGGGTAGATGGTTCAACAATAGTGGCAGCTGAGACAACACCATACCTTGTAACCCCTCTAGCTGCAGATGCTTCCTCATTTTTTGTAGGACCATCATTCCCAGAGCCTGCACGTAAAATGGTGCAGCATTCCATATAATATTTACCTCCAGCAAAGCTAGAGTCCAAGTTAACAAGTTTTGCATTTAGATGCATCAAGTTGGATCTGATGTCCAGGATGGAGGCTTTGGCAGTGTTCCAATTGGAAATTATCTCCTCAACTTGAGTACGCATCATGTTTTTGACTAGCCAGTAGTAGTTGATTTGGTTTCCATGGCTTCTAGACGCAACAATTTCCGCAACTCTGTTGGATTCCTAGTGGTCAATCATGCAGTGAACTAGACTAGAGACATTATCTTCATACCCGTTGATGGCTGCATTTTCTTTGCCAGTTTTATCAGCTACCCACCCGGCGCCGTGGCCCGCTCTTCTTCTGGAGGTACCACGAGGTCTCGAAATTTTGTAACTTCAAATCACCAAAACCGAAAACTGCTGAGTAGAGCGACCAACTTCACTTTCCCTGTTGCAATTGAAAATGAGGATGGTGACGATCATATTCGGCATAATGCTTCGCTTGGAGAAGGGTCCAAGAGTTGCCACATGAGGGAGCACCATAGTCCATTCTTTGGGATTAATATGAAGGGACATTCCTGTGTTGCTTCGGGATCACCCAACCTGGCAAAATAACTGCAACATTATCTCCAACCTCACCAACATCCACCGTAATAACTCCGCTCATGCCAACACACTATAATAGGATCACGTGCTGTATGTTGTTTCCAGGTGTGTTCTCAATGCATCCATCTATGAGCGGAGCTTGGGTGACACCCGCATCCGAGGTAGAGAGATCCTTGTTGGCAAGTTCTTTGCATTTGCGAGATAGTTCTTCATAAAATATCGGGTCTAACTTTCCTTCATGAAGGGGTTGATGACAAGTGACACCCTTGTTGGCTATGTAGTCATCCAGAGTGTTCGCCTTCCTCCATGGTGGAAAGTGATGGCCCTTGTATCTTTCAAGATATTGGCAAGTATTTGGAGTCCATGCTCCAATCTTCAACTAGTGGAGAGCTTGGATACTTGGGATCCATGTTGAACTTTGGTAGTGAAGGCAAGGATCACTTGGGAGTCACCTTCGACAATCAATGGGAGGAGTTTCAGTTTACTAGCTATACTAATGCCTTTTAGTAGACCTTCTAGTTCCACCACGTTGTTCCTATCATTCCCAATGTTTCCATAGTAGATCCATAGGATATCGCTTTCATAGTTCCAAAGAGCACCACCATAACCAGCGTTACCAGAGTTTCCCTTCGAGGCACCAATGAAGTTGACTTTGAATATACCCTTGGGGGGAGGGGCCCAACTGTCAGGGCTGCTGATGTGCATATGGGAATTTATAGGCATTAGGGGGAGAGATGGTTGTGTGAGATTTCGGTTGGCTAGAATTTATTTTTCTACAGTTGTTGCAGGGTAGTCCGAGTTGTTCCAAAATTTAGATTGGAGTGTTTCTTGGATGCTTTTGATGGTGTGCCAGATGTATTCAATGGATCTACTCTTATATTCAAATACGTAGAGGTTTCTTTCCTTCCACATGTTCCATACAATGAACCCAGGAGTGAGGTCCCCAAGCCTATTAAAAAGGGCGCTTAGGAAGGGATTGTTGTCCCATCTTTGCAAGGTTTCGATGATGTCTCCTTTCACTCTGTTTGTTCTTCTGTACTTCTCAGCCACATGGGCCCATAGATCAGAGGAAAGACTGCAAGAGTCTAGTAGATGATCGATGGTTTCTGAGTGGTTTTTACTCAAAAAATGGAGGGAAGGCCCATGGAATCCCTTTTTTAAGAGACTGTCCCATGTGAGTATGCGCTGGAGAGAGAGCAACCAAAGGAAGGATGAAACTTTTGGCCACAGACTGGACTTCCAGATTTTCTTCCAAAGGGGGATGTAATGATTTTCCTCCTTGCATGCTAGTACAGAGTAGGCTTCCTTGGCAGTATACGATCCTTTGGGAAGTCGTCCCCATTGAATGATATCCGAACGATGCTTTATTTTGATCTTTCTTGTTTAAAGGTCCTTCCATATGGGGTCCAAGAGTCTTGGATTGATTTTTACAACTCCAAAGGGAAGGATACTTCCATAAGAGGAAGGGAGAAGAGCCTTCTGGTTCCCAGTAGTATTGAATGATCGAGTGGGATGTAGCGTGCATAATTTCTTAAATCCCCTAGTTATTATACTGGTTGTTGAAGCTTGGCATCTACTGCCAAGTCTCCTGCCAAAAGTAGGCCTAATCTCCTTCTTTGATTTCTGAGAAGTTGTGATGTTGTATTAAGGATTTTTTATTGTTGGAATCTTTCCATATCAATGACACAGGAGGGTCCTGATTATAGCGAATTAGATGGGACGGAACCTCGTTTTGAGCGTATTTTTTGTTCCAGAGCTGTGCCTAGGGAGTATTGTTCTGTGAAACCCACTTCCACCAGATTTTGGCTGAGAGAGCTTCATTGCTGATTTTTGGGTCCCTCAATCCAAGGCCCCCTTCCCGCTGGGGGAGGTAGACTGTTTTCCATTTAACAAGGGCCCACCTGTTTTTCTTATTATCTCTGTCCAAGAGGAAGGATCGTTGAAGATTCTAAATGGATTTCAGGACCGATTTAGGTGCAACCAAGATGGAAAAGAGGTAGAGGGGCACAGACTGGAGGACAATTTTTAGGAGAATCAAATGGCTGGAAAGGTGGAGATTCGATTTTCAAGTTTGTTTAATAGCTCCCTCCAAGAGGAATGCTTGATAGCTGAGTCAAAAAGGGGGGCTCCTAGGTATGTAGAGGGAAAGATGGAGATAGAAAATTTTAGAATACATGCAATACTGCATTGAGTAATGATGTCAATGTTAAAAAAGAAAATTTGGGATTTTTCTAAGTTGATGGTAGTTCCTGAGGCCTCCGAGAAGGTATATAATTATTTGAAGAGAGCGTGCTTTCTGGACTGAGGGGTGTCTGAAAAGGATATTGGCGTCAAAAAATTATTGATAGGCTGGGGGTCCCCATGAAGGGAAAGGCCATGGATTTCTCCAGAGGTAATCGCGGCTTGGAGCATTCTTCCTAGTCCTTCGTCCATGAGGATGTAGAGAAATGAGGAGAGGGGGTCCCCTTGACGGATGCCTCAAGAGGGGGAGAAGGTAGGGGAAGAAGAGCCATTGACCATGATAGAAAAGAAGGCCGAGGAGGTGAGGGAAGAGATCAAGTGGGTCCACTCATGTCTAAAACCAAAATCTTGAAGCATTTTCCTCATAAATTCCCAGCTCAATTTGTCAAAAAAATTTTAGAGATCAAGTTTAATGAGCATGCCCAGGGAGTGGGCGAGTTTTAAAGAATGAGTGATTTTGTGCACTAAGATGATCCCATCCAAGATTTGTCTTCCCTCAACATAACAAGACTGCTCAAGGGAGATGAACATTGGCTGCAGGGTTTTTAGATGGTTGGAAACCACTTTAGAGATGATTTTATAGATGACATTGCAGAGAGAGATGGGTCTGAACTTACTAGGAAGAGAGGCACATTTCTCCTTAGGCACCAGAGTGAGGAGAGTAGCATTGAGAGATGGAAACACCCATTGTTTTTGTCTGGATTCTTCCACAATCTCTAGCACTTCAAGTTTTAGAAGGTCCCAACAATGATGGAGGAAGTTGATGGTGAATGCATATGGACCTGGTGCCTTTCCTTCTTCCATCTGATTAAAAATAGTCTCCACTTCTTGCAATGTGATGGGATGCATTAAGGAGGTGTTATGCTCATCATGCATAATAGTGGGAATGTGTTGGGTGATGCGCTCAATGGAATTTTCTTGAGAGGGAGTAGGTTCAGTGAGGAGATCTTGAAAGAAGTCAGTCAGCTCTTGTTCGATTTCAGCATGTTCTTCCAATACCTCTCCAGTTGTTGACTTGAGTTTGGTGATGCGATTATGCATTATGTGTTGTATCGTGAAGAGATGGAAAAAGGAAGTGTTTCTTTTCCTTCTTTTAGCCAAGCAACCTTCGATTTTTTCCTCCAGAGGGTTTCCTCCTGATGGCATCGCTTGTCGAGCTGTTATATGAGGTCCTTCTCTTTGAGCTTTTGTTCCTCTGAGTTCCCATTGAACAGGATGGTGCATGGTGCATTGTAGGCATTCAAGCTCTTCCTCTAGAACCCCTTTTTACTTGAATATGTTACCAAAGGTAGTGTGATTCCATTGCTTGAGATTGGCTCTGAGGATTTTGATATTTTGGTGCATGATGGCCATTTTAGATCTACCCTGTACATGCATATCCTTCCACCAGCTGTTGACTATGTTCAAGAAGGAGGGGTGTGAGAGATAGAATTTTTCAAAGCGGAAGGGATGATGCAAATGTGTTCCTATATTATGCCAGGATAACTTAATGGGTCAGTGATCCAAACTAGCAAAGGGGAGAACCGAGGTGGTTAGTGTTACTCTGGCATTGAAGATATCTTCTGTGACCAAAAATTGATCCAAACGTTTGGCTATTTGGTGATCTCCTCCTCTTCTATTATTCCACGTGAAGAGCCCTGAAGAGGATGTCAGATCTACCAGCCCATAATTGGCAATGGTAGTTTTGAAGTGTTGATCCTCATTGGATAAAGTTCTCAAGCCTCTTTTCTTTTCATCGAGAGTTATGTTCATATTGAAGTCTCCCTCAATGATGAGGGAGGAGTTATGGTGGTACATGGTGAATCAATCCAGGAAATAAAGGAGCTGAAGCTTGGGCCCTGGAGACTGGGGACCATAGACATTCAAAAGGTGACCGCGAATACGTGTCCATAGGGTGTCGAAAGAAGGATGAGATGGAGTGTGCAGTAGCAGTGAAGTTGTTGAGCATGATTCAAGTTGGGTTCCAAGCTATGGAAATTCTCCCAGCCGCTCCATTTTCATCAATAGCTATGCTCTGACTGCCTTTCCAGATCTTGGTCATAAGTTTATGGATAGTTTCAAACGAGCGTTTGGTTTCTTGGATGAAAATTACTGCTGGCATGTCTTGGTGTATTTTTATTTTCAACATTCTGCGCTTGGAAGGTCCATTTAGACCTCTCACATTCCAAGATATTATCTTCATTGAGAAACAGGGGTAATCGTGGGAAAAAATTCCGTTAACTGGGCGTATTTCCCCGATTCTACTAATCTGGTTCCTAGTAGGTTTATTCTTTGCAGGTTGGATTTTCATCCTCGCCTTTTGTTGTTGCATTGTATTTTTTTTTTCCTTCTAGGGAAGGTTGAGAACGCCAAGTTTGTTTTGTGCTTTTTCCTTGGCTAGGGCTTCCTTGCGGAGTTGGATTTGCCATGCCAGAATGGAGCCATATGCTTTTCTAGTGCAACTGTCCTCCATTCCCAGTAGATCTAGTTCTCTAATTTCTAACTCAGACATTTCTTCATCCATCATTAGGTCAGGCCCTAGATCTATAGGTTTGTTTTGAGGATTTTCTTTGGGGCGAGAGAAGTACCTTGCATGTCGATGGAGCCTATTTTGTGTTCCCGAATGCTTGAGACCACAACATCGGTTTTCCATTCCTGAGTTTGTGGCTCTGAGTGCAATTGTTCTTGAGTTGGGTTGTGTGTGCTGGTTCTTTCTTCTAGGTCCTCAGGTTGTCCATCTAAGACTTCGAAGCTATTACTGGTAGTGGGGATATCATTTTTGTTTTTATCCATAGCGGGCTTGCGGCTATGATGCCACTTTTTTTCAGTTCTCTAGAATCCTTCTGCATCTTTTCCTTCTTCTTTCAGATCTTCCGTGGTTGATTTTTTTAGATGGAAGTCTTGATATAATGTCCATCCTTGTGACATTTGTGGCATATGAAGGTGATGTGTTCATAGGCCAACATTCGGATCCAGTCTGAATCTTCACGTGTGAGGCTTATAGCATCTGGGAGACCCTTAGAAATTTGCATGTAGACGTAGATTCAAGCATAGTAGGTGTATTTGTTGAGTTTCATTTGATCAGTTGAGCGAACAAATATTCCCAAAGTGTTTCCAATATCTTTGAGGGTTTCCTCATTCCATTATTCCTAAGGTAGAGAGTACATTTTGATCCAAATGGGGGCCCAGGTGAAATCTTCTTTTTTAGGGTAGAATCGTTTGACCTAGTTTTTCAGGTACATGCCTGCAGAGTTGAATAAGTAGGGTCCTCCATCTTCCACTCTGGTTTATCATCCAGACGATGGAATATGATTGTAAAGAATCCCTTAGAGCCTAGATGAAGGTCATAATGAGATTTTGGCTTCCATTTCCCCGTGATCCATCCTTGGATTCCTATGAATTTACCGATGAGTGCATGTTCCTTCAAATGTTGAGCTCTTGCATTTATTGTTTTCATTGGGATATTGAGACTAGGATGTTCGGTTGTCCGAGATATGCATGTGTGTGTTTCTGGGGCACCTCGGTTGGTTGGGAGTTCCCTAAGATCTTTTGGTGCAGTTTGTAGTAGGTCCTTGTCAGTTATGGGGATTTCTTCTGAACCAATCTACAACGTGGTTTCCTTAGCGTGATTTAGGGTTGAGCGATGCATGTCATAGGTTTGTCATGGATTTGAATGGGAGGGGTCGTCTACCCATCCCCGGTCAGAGGACATTGGGACGACACAGAGCTTTGGAGGTGGGATGGGTCAAGGAAGGTACAAGGATGAGGTCAGAACAAGAGCCTGAGGGGATCCAGAGAAACCCCTAGTGGTCATGCAACCAGGCGTGGGGGTTCTGAGGTCTCTCCTTCTCAATTTTTGTCTTATACACGACATGAATTCAACATCAAATTATTTATTATAATCAATATTTAATTAATAATTATTTATTAATTAATTAATAGACTTTTAGCACTACTAATCATTTATTTAACGAGTATCACATCCCAGTAACAATAATTACACTTTAGTTATAATTAAAACTAAATAAAAACTATTAATCAAGTTAATAATACTATTGATAACACTAATTAACATCATTAACACATAGTTAATATTAATCGACCAAGTACTTCAGTCAACAATTAAGTTAATACCAATATTATTAACATTATTATCATCATTAACATTTATCGACCAAGTTATGAAGAGTCCTATTAACCGCTAACTAACATCATTAACATTATTCCACCTTTATCAACCATAATTAATAATTAACCCTAATCACAATTAATTAATGAGTCATTAATAACTTGATGTAATAGTATCATTTCATAAATAAATAGGTAATCGTGATTATAATGTGATCATTCACAACCGCAATGCATCCAAGCCATATTTTAATAGTATGATGGATAATTCATACAACATATGTAGACAAGTTATGTAACTATAGCTAATGCTTACATACATTGTGTAGGTACGCCAATATTACTCAACCACACATCACACATAATCACACAAGTTACTATCTGTTGACGCATACTTAAACATGAATCTGCAATGTCTATCCACTAACTCAGATCATAATAATCTATGACAAAAACATAATATACTGAGTTACAACACAACAATCAACCAAAGGTTTTGACACACAGACAACAAATTAAGTTCCCTCTAAAACGTCTATGGCATTCCTATCTACCAACTACCTTCTATCTAATTCACAACTAACTTCCACATCCTATCTTTCATATGCTGGACTACCTTGGAGGGCCAACTACATGACGTAACTTCCAGTTAGAACCCGTAAGCAGAAGTGATAACTACATCGACCATGCTTCCCTAGAAGGAACCTACTAGTCATCATCACACACATTGGGGAGCGCACCGTAGCACATCCCTCCCATGACTCCAGTTTTCAGAGGATAAACAGTGGGTAATTCCTCCACCCCTCCTATGGAATGAGGGACTATGTGTACATCGACATAGTGATTGCATTGCGACTATTGTACTCAAGTTTTTTCATCGAATAATCAATTTGGGAGGTTGAGTTTCCTGAAACCCCACACCCACCCTTACATCATGATAGTAAAATAATACTTATGCTAAACAATAATGCATCACTTTCATACCATTTATCTTTTGGAATTCATGTGCTTGAGGTACTTCCACCTTCTAGGACCTAGCTACCACTTAGCTCTTTTAACCTGTAGGTTAGTCTCCAAACACAAGATCAAGAAATATCATGCATTGATTGACATGTATACATATTTCATTACTAATGAACAATCATGCAAATAATTTTTTTCTATGTACCATGCACCTCGTATCATATCCATCCATTCAAAATCTAACTTTAACTTGGTATCCACATACGCACGATTTATTAAATTTGCATGATAGATACATAATCAAAAGGTGACCATGCACATCTAATTCAGGAACATTATCAAGATTTGGGAGGGAGTAATAATTAGTTTTCTAAGACTCCTCATGAAGAGGCTAAAGACATGTGATTTACTCAGTATAGAATCCTTGTTGATTCCATATGATTCAAGTTGCATCAAAAGCATGATCGAAGACCTTGAGAAAATTAGATGCCTACAATAAAGCCTTAACCTATTGTAGCAAAGGAGATCAAGTGAATGCAGAAGATGAAAAATACAAACAAAAAAAGGAATTGAACATAAAGTGCTATTTGGGTCAATAGAAAAAGGTAAGGAAAATTATGTCTCAAATTCCATTGTAGCTTATTTCTCTTTGAATCATGAATTAATTAAGATCAAAATTCCTATTCCTCCCATGGAATCAATAAAGATTCCTTCATTTAAGGGAGATATAGAAAACTTCATGGGTGCTTCATCCCCTATCCTACATACCATTACTATTAATGCACAAGATGATTCATGCCAACTATTGGTTGGTCCTCATTTTTAGGAGACAAGTGATGCTAAACTACCTTTATATATTACTTTAACTATACATTATCATTTACTTCATAACTTCATATTAGATTCTAGGGCATCACACAATCTCATGCCTAAGGTCATCATGGAAAAGTTGGGTTTAGATATCACTAGACCATATCATGAATTGTTTCCTTTAATTCCAATAAATTCAAATGTGTGGGAATGATTTTAATCTATCCACTAATACAAAATGGGTGATAAGTGACTAAAAAAATGACTAAAAATGGGTGATAAATGACTAAATTTGGTCACATGTCTGCTGCTCATAAATTAACAATCACTTATCACCCAACCAAATTGGTCATTTATCACTTGGTCATAAATTGCTTGAATTGCTTCATGCATTGGTCATATATTGAGTCATTTATTTGGTCATTAATTGTTGTTATTTGGTCATTATTTGTTATTATTTAGTCATTGATTGTGGTCATTTATTTGGTTATTAATTGTCACTATTTGGTCATTGATTATCAATGTTTGGTAATACATTTAGTCATTTATTGGTGTTAATTGGTGATTTATTTAGTCATTGATTGCTGTTAACTAGTCATTTAATTAGGCATTGATTTATATAGATAGGGCATGGAGGAATCGAACCACCAACCTCCTACCTGTAAGGAAGATGATCTTCCATTAAGCTAAAACCCTTAAATAGAATAAAAGTTCACACTAAAATTATATCACAAACTCTCACAAATTCCCAACACCTTCATATTTTGGCAAGAATAAAATATGTTGTAGTAAGATGAAATGCCCTAGAACACCACCCATTTCACTTGGAAAATAAGATATTCGGAGGTGTTTCATAAACTTTTAGGAACATTTTCCATTCTATCATGCATTTTCCATTGTAGTTTTCCATTTTCCATTCTATCATGCATTTTATAAAATATGCATTCATAGAATCTACTTAACATATGAAGAGTTATGTGGCATCTTACTAATAATGAAACTATTAGAAAAGGTTCCTATCTATAACAATAATATAAATCCACATTCATGTAACTTTACAATCAAGGATCTTTTTATATGTAATTTTTACAATCAAGGATCTTTTTATATGTAATTTCTTTTGATAATGAATTTCTTTCCTTTTATTGTGATTTGTTTCCAAATGTTTATGCTTTCTTGTGATATTAGTTTTGCTCTATTATCCACTTCAGTTTAGTGGTTTACTTTTGAAGAAAAAAACATGGTTTGCTGGAATATAAGGAATTTCATATTGAACATTTCTTTAGCTTCCAAAACTCTATTATCCACGTTAGTTTAGTGGTTTAATTTTGAAGCAAAAAAACATGGTTTGCTGGAATATAAGGAATTTCATATTGAACATTTCTTTTGCTTACAAAACTTGATCAAAATTAGGAGGAAGTTATATGTCATATAAACATTTAAAAATAGGGACTATTTTCTTAAAAAAATGGAAATTCATTGCATCTAAGTTCTTATAGAGCCTCTATCTTACTCAAAAAATAATAGGAATTGATATAAAAGAGTTATCTACTATGTTATGTAAAACTGCTAAAATCATCAAAGATAGTGTAAAAATGATAAAATTTTATAAAATGTGGTGAAAATATTAGAAGGGGTGATTCTTGCAGCAACACAGGTGATGAAGCCTCCTTTATACCAGTGGTGAAAGTAGTGGTTTTTCTTGTAGTAGCTCAGGAAATGAAGCCTCCTCCTATTGCTTCAGTGGTAGACCTTAGAGTAGCAGCAGCTAAGGGGATGGAGAACTAGGTTGCCTACACAATCGCTCAAGGGCAGGGGTTGGAGAAAAAATAGATTTCTCTTGCAGCCACTCGAATGGGATAAGGCGTGGAGAATAAAAGGACCGCAATGAAAAGGAGTAATCAAAACACTTCTAGCACAAAGAAGAACAAGCCCACCACTAGGATAGAAAGGAGGGATGTCGATCTAGATTCCAACAATAAGGAATGGAAAAGTAAAGGCTTCTTGTGTGAAACACGAATAAGGAATAGGTCCACGGAGGTGGATAAAATCTAGTTAGATGGATAGGGAGGATGGGCCTGATTACTCAACAGGATCAAAAGAGAAGAACCAAATTATCTTTCATGGGGAAAACCTCACAAGATGCAACACCTGAAACCCACCACCACTCGGAATTTTTTCTTCTCGAAAGAGAAGCCCAAAATATCAAACTACTGGCACGCAATAACCTATTTGGTTTAGTTTATTGAACCATTAAATTTTTTTTGGTTAGAATTTGGTTTAAAAATTTATGCAATCTCAATTTATTGTGTAAATTGTAATTTTGTTAATTTTGGTTCACTGAGAAGTCATGTATAATGTTTAAAATTTTTGTTAATTTTGATCCATTGAGAAGTCATGTATCATGTTTGAATTAATTTTGAAATAATGGAATTGCAAATTTCAGAAGAATGCAATTTCAAGTATTAAGTTTTGATCAAAATCCTCCTTAAAATAATCGAGGATACTGAGCTATTTGTGTGAAGATCTGCTTACGGAACCTATTATTCTATAATGAAGAATCATTGAGATAAGCCATGGTCGTAAGTTAGAATTGAGCTTATGTCTATGCCTATTATTCTATAAATACATCTGATAAAAATCATTGAGATAAGTCATGGTTGTAAGTTATAATAGGTAAAGGTTGAGACTATGTCCATACCAATAATGTATTATATAACCCCAAATCCTAAACATATATATTTCATTATCCATATTTACACATATATTGTAGGTGTTAAGATAAATAAAAAAAAATTATGTACTTGACCATGCAAAACTTTATGCGGCCTTCAGAAATTTAGTAGATCAGTAGGCTCTTGACGTGCGCTGTTGGATATCTATAACAGTCAATCATTGCCTCTTGACCATAGACTCCATTTCGTTGACATAACATCAAGTGAAGTGAATTATAACTTCACAAGGAAATATATCAATCTAAATGTTACACATACCTACATTGTAAGAAGACAAACTTGACCTTATGTTAGATTCGAATGGAATCCTTCAAACTAGTGAGAGTTGAAAATTCAAATATTGATTAGCTAAGAGGACATTTCATCTATGCAAGTGGCTTACCAAGAACTAAATACAATAAAAATTCTTACATCTAGTACAAGAACTTGATATAAAAATCCATTTCTATATTCAAAGGACTGATCAGTATTCAAGTTCACGATATGGAGAGTTTTTGGGCTATGAGTTTTCTAAACATTTTCCAAAGTCATCCAATGTTATTTCCAATGAGTTAAAGAAGACTCAAAACATATCGCATTGTTATAAGTTATTATTTTGACAAGGCTTTCCCATTTTCTTCAAACACTATTAGTCAAGTTCAACTTTTTCACTGGACCATAATTATAATAAGGATAGGATTGTTACATTTTTAAGGTTTTTGCTTGTTATGGGATTTTGAGATTAATATAGTTATCACATCTATTCCTAAAGATATGCAATCAACATTCTAACCATTTTGTATTTATATGTATATTTATATGTTTTTCACTATTTGATTTATTAATAAAAATCATTTTCAATAATCTAATTTAAGTTTATAAAGTGCCAAACATACCAAATACATTAAAATTTATAACACAAATTAATACATTTCAGAGTTTGACATAATTTATTATGTCAGTGGACGTATTAGTTTTCCTTTACCGGAGAAATTTAGAAATATTCAAATTAAAATGAATTAAAAAAATGTTTATTAAAGCTTGGATTGGCTCCATAATGAGGTTGGTCTCGATCTATGTAATTCAGAGATAAATGGCGAGCGGACAACAACCAAGGCTCTCTTTCAATTGGTATAACATGAACAACTTGACGTGATACGTCATCCCATGGAATTTCTATATAGTTATAAAATCTAAGTGCACTGTTGATGTAGATATATTAAATGTTGCGACATTGATAGGGGCCAAAAGAAGTAATGATGACTTATTTGGAAAAGAATCAATTTCTAGTTTCCATATCAACCAAATTAGTGTTACAATTTTCCATGTTATCATGTTCCGTGTATCCAAGAATGTCATATTCATTTGTAGTTATATAATCATTCTCCTATATAACCATGAAATTATCTCCCATTCATGCTTTTGAGAATCCCTTTGCACAAATAACTCTTCCTCACGATATCTTTCATTCATGATCTTGTTTTCTCTGTTCTTCTGTACGTTTTGATGATTATTTTTCTCTTTCTTTTCTATCCCTTTGTCGTACTTTGCTTCTTTGATCATCAATATCGTTGTTATTTGCACTATTATCATGAGGATCGATGATTTACCCTGAAACATAGAACAAAAAACTTTAATATGTTGAAATCATTGTAGAGTAGTTTTTTATTATTGAATTGATAAATTCAATGTATAGATGTAAATAAAAAAAACAATGCATTGTTGAAATCAATGCAAGAAGGTTTTTTTATTAAATTGATAAATTCAATGCATACATGTAAAAAAAAAACAATGCATTGCTGAAATCAATGTGACAAATCAAATCAATATGCATTTTGTGTTTTTTAACAAAATTTGTTGGTCTGTTGGTAAGTAGTGAGGTTATTGGACTTGTGTTAACCTAGAGACCAAAGTTCAAATGTCTTTTTGCTTGGAATTATAGTTAGTTATCAAATATAACTATGATAAATATAACTATTAGTTATCAAATATAACTATGATAAATATAGCTATTAGTTATCAAATCTAACTACTTACCCCTCAGTTTTTGTTGTTGAAGTAAAGTATTTTTTTTATTAAATTGATAAATTCAATGTATAGATGTAAATAACAAAAAACAATGCATTGTTGAAATCAATGTAAGAATGTTTTTTATTGAATTTAGTACATCCAATGTATAGATGTAAATAACAAAAAACAATGCATTGTTGAAATCAATGCAAAAATGTTTTTTTATTAAATTGATAAATTCAATGCATATATGTAAAAAACAAAAAACAATGCATATTGATTTGATTAGTGACATTGATTTCAAAAAGCAATTCATCAAATCAATATGCATTGTTTTTTGTTGGAGTTATAGTTAGTTATCAAATCTAAATATTATTATTACTTCTTATGTTTCTACTTTTTATGTAGGCTATAATATTTTTTTTTACTTCTTATGTTTCTAGCTTTTATGGGGGCTATAATATATTGTTTTACATATTTTTTTTTACTTCTTTATTTTATGTGGGTTATAATATTATGTTTATACTTTTCATATCAGCTATATTTTTTTTTTTTACTTCTTTATTTCACTTCTTATGTTTATACTTTTTTATGTATATAAATATTTTTACCGCTTTATTGTTTTACTTCTTACGTTTCTAGTTTTTTATGTTGGCTATAATTTGTTTTTTATATCATTTTTTGTACTTCTTTATTTTATGTCGGGTATAATATTATGTTTCTACTTTTCATATCTCCTATAAGATATTATTTTACTTCTTTATTTTACTCTTTATACTTGTATTTTTTATGTCGGTTATAATATCTTTTGTTACTTCTTTATTTTTTTACTTGTTATGTTTCTAGTTTTTATGTCGGCTATAATATTTTTCTTTTACTTCTTTATTTTTTTACTTCTTATGTTTCTATTTTTTATGGCGGCTATAATATATATTTTTTTACCTCTTAATTTTTTTACTTCACATATTTCTAGTTTTTATGTACTTTTCATATCGGCTATAATAGATTTTTTTACATCATTTTTTTAACTTATTTATTTTATGTCAGCTATAGTATTACGTTTCTACTTTTCATATAGGCTATAACATATTTTTTTACTTCTTATGCTTCTATTTTTTATGTCGGCTATAATATTTTTTTTACTTCTTATGTTTCTAGATTTTATGTCGGTTATAATATATATTTTTTACTTCTTTATTTTTTTACTTGTTATGTTTCTAGTTTTTATGTAGACTATAATATTTTTTTTACTTGTTATGTTTCTAGTTTTTATATCAGCTATAATATTTTTTTTTATTTCTTTATTTTATTACTTCTTATGTTTCTAGTTTTTATGTCGTCATATATGGGATAGACTCACACATCCCCTCCACTTAAGCTGTAAAGATGCACCTGTAGACACAAATATGGTACGTTGATTGTTAGAATTAGAAAGAAGCCACCTTCTGTGAAATAACGTAACAGAGAGTAATCCTTATAAAATCCAAAACCCCGAGATATTTGCAAAAGTAAATCTTCCTATGCAGCGTGTCTTTTCATCTTACAAAGTATGAAAAGCGTTTGAATGATTGATTAAATAAAAATATATCAATCAGGTTGATAACCAGTTTATACTAATCAATAAGAGAACTTCATGAACGAACACAATCCGCATTTTTATATTTCGGCAAAGATCAAATTGAAATAAAAATATTAATAATTTAATAATAAGATTATGGTCAAGTTAAATATTAAAATTATGATTAGGTTAAGGTTATGGTAAATTTGATCCTTAGTTATATCTCTAGTTACCAATAGTTATCCTCCTTTTTGTTTATAAACAATTGGTATAAGGACTCTACTTTATTTATGTATATTATAATAAAGCTTATAATATTATAACATAATATTATACTATAATATTAGAAGAAAAATCTTATAATTTAAATACTAATAGTTTAATATTAAAGTTATGGTTAAGATAAATATTAAAGTTATGGTTAACTTGATCCTTAGTTATCTCTCTAGTTATTAACAATTATCCTCCTTTTGTTTATAAACAATTGGTATAAGGACTTACTTTATTTATGTTTAGGATTAGATGAGACACAACTTATCTCCAACCATTTTGATATAGACAAAATACTTATCCTTGGAATCATAGATAGATAAGCAAAATATATTTTTTAAACCTTGATCATATTAATTTTTTTTATGACAAATGGTTGGGAAAATTCACTTTTGTATAATTATAATATAACTAATTTAAAAAAATATATATAATATATTTTTTAACACATGTGTGGGCCTAATAGTTAAGAACATGTGTTTCCTTATAGGAGGTTATAAGTTCAAATCTAGAGAGAGATATATTATATACACTTATCACTAAATTGGTGTCTAGCTTGACTTTGATCTTAGAAATAAATTATTATTATTATAAATACATAAATAAAATATGATTTTGTTGCCATCAAAACATATCCATGCCACTTTGGGAAGACCTCAAGAGTAGTCAAGAATTCCTTGAACTGTGCAAGTGAAAAAAAGGACCAATATGCCTTCTCTATTATTATCAAAATTACTATATCCACGATCAAAATTAATAATTTCAAAGAAAAATTTAAATTATCGAATTTCAATGAGATAAAGTTAGAAAAGGGTAAGTTGTTGGTTTGTTATCATATTTCTATATATTTTCCATAAATTTAATTTCATTGTATTTCTTTCCATATGAGATCCTAAGATAAATTTGAAATTAAACTCATTATTATGTCCCTACGGGGACGTATAGCTCTCGCACGGATCTACTAATCATTGTCATACATGCAATTATTTGTCGATATGCAAAGTATTCTCTAAATTTTTTCATGATGTGATTGAGTTCGGACGTGCCATCTGGCACTTGTCCCTGTTAAATTTTGAGCATTAATTCACAATACTCTAGGATCTTTGCTGAGAGAATAACATATATAGTATATCAATGCATGACAATCACAATATGACAAGCATCACAAGAATCAAAAGCATAAGAGACAAGAGACACAGAGTTTCCATGGGGAAAACCCTAAGGTGAAAAACCCCACAACTTCCTCAGAGATAGAGAGAGCAATGGCTCAACAAAAGTACAACCAAAATACACTGAGATAGTCTCCTAGTAGCAGATGATCCTCCTCCTCACCAGTGCGCCACTTTCTGAGTGAGAGTGAGTTACTTTTCCGAGTGAGTAAAATAGAGATCTCTGATCTCTATTTATACTAACCTTTTTGCCCAGTGACCTTATGGGGCCGACTTGTCTAGCTAGGTACATCCACATTATAATCTATATAATTCAGGGCTGACACCACATGGTAGTCTAATAACCCATCGGCAAGTACACACACTTGCGACACTTGTCAATCCACATGACGACACTTCCTTATAGAGGAATAACACATCTCTAATAAGGGTACAATAAATATATATAAACTGCATAGATGAAATACATTCCGAAGTTACACATACATCAACACTCCCTCTTAACTAGGAAGGTATTTCTCGACACAGATCTGCTAGACAAGTCTTCTTCTCAGGATCATCATTATCGATGCATCGTCATCATCATCGTCACTGCTGCATCTATCTCAATCAATCTCTTACTCTACTCATCATAGGAAGTTCTACAGAGCCAGTCCTTTTTCATACTGGATGTAGGCCCACCACCTGCAGGTCTTCGTCATCACTGGCCATACTGTGGAATCCTCAGGACTTATTACGTGCATCACAAAACCTTGAAAGAGCATCCCAGGCTGTTATGAGCACACGGCTCTACCTATAGGATCTCCCAGGGCCATATTATATGTGACCTCACCACAAAACTCGCAAGAGCATCCCAGGCTGTTACGAGCACGCAACTCTACCTATAGGATCTCCAAGGGCACGAATTACATGTGGTCACCACAAAACCTCACAAGAGCATCCCAGGTTGTTACGAGCACACAACTCTACCTATAGGATCTCCCAGGGCACGAATTACATGTGGTCATGGCAAAACCTCGCAAGAGCATCCCAGGACTGATTACGGGCACACAACCCAACCTATCGGATCTCCTAGGGACAAATTATATGCCATAGGACAAAACCTTGAAAGAGCATCTACCAGATATCCCAGGGAAACGAATTACATGCCTTAGGAAAAACCTCGAAAGACTATCTGCAGATCTCCCAGGGCCAAATTATATGTCTTCCCAGAGCAAAACCACGAAAGAGCATTTGCCAGATATCCCAGGGCAACGAATTACATGCCATAGGAAAAACCTCGAAAGACTATCTGCAAATCTCCCAGGGCCAAATTATATGCTCATCTGCACAACCTGATCCACGGCCATAGAGTATCAACCTGATACTCACCATACATCATCCTGATGTACACATGATCATCCTGATCATCATCACTGCAGCAGCATCTTGAAGCTCATCATCCACGATCATCCTGATCATATAATGCATCTACCTGATGCAAACCAAGTATCTACCTGATACATATCATCATACATGATCCACCTGATCATACAATGTATCCACCTGATACAAATACAAATACATGATACATATCACCATACATGATCTACCTGATCATACAATGTATCCACCTGGTACATATACAGATACATGGTCCAAGCATCCTACATGATGCATACACAAAAACACATACACATGATCCAACTGATCATATCCAGCATCCAACATGATGCGTACATATAAATAATCCAACTGATCATATCCAGCATCCAACATGATGCGTACATACATATAAATGATCCAACTGATCATATCTAGCATCCAACATGATGCATACATACATACATAAAAATGATCCAACTGATCATATCCAGCATCCAACATGATGCATATATACATACATAAAAATGATCCAACTGATCATATCCAGCAGAAACCAGAACATCATCCTGATGCTCATCATCCAGCGCTTACATCCAAATCCATGTGAAGGATCCTTATTCCAACATGCTTGGAATGGCTTCAACAAATGTGTCCATCACTTCTTCCTCGAAGTGTCCTCGATCTGAAGAACGCCAAGCCTATCTCTGAAGTACTCGAACTTCACCCTGGCTAGTGGCTTCATCAGCACATTTGCAATTTGTTCATCTGTCGCAACATACAGGAGCTTCACAGCTCCTCTCTGCACCATATCCCTGATATAGTGATATTTGATCTCTATGTGTTTTGACCTGTCATGAAACATTGGGTTCTCGGACAACTTTACACAACTTTGGTTATCACAGGAGATACCAGTAGCCTCCAACGGGAGATCAAATAACTCAAACAATAGCTTCCGTAGCCATACTGCCTCACAACTAGCTGAACAGGTTGCAAATACTCTACCTCAGCTGTACTCAGTGCTACGCAGGACTGCTTCCTGCTAAACCAAGAGATCACACCTGATCCCATACTGAAGCAGCTCCCAGATGTGCTCTTCCTATCTGCAACACTGCCAGCCCAATCTGAATCAACATAACCCCGCAGGTTAAACTTTTGATTCGCTTCATACTTGAGCCCATAATCCACTGTACCCTTCAAGTACCTTAGAACATGATTTACAGCAACCAGGTGAACACTCCTCAGATCTGTCAGGAACTGACTCAATGTATTCACAGCAAAGCAAATGTCTGGTCTCGTGTTCGTCGGGTACATCAAAGACCCAATCATCTGACGATACATAGAGACATCAACCGGCTCAGATGAAGCATCACATAGAAGCTTCGGATTCAATGCTATAGGTGTGGCCATGGCCTTGCAATCCATCATCTTGAACCTCTTCAGGATATCTACTGTGTACTTCCCTTGACCAAAGAATATCCCACCTGTACTCTGCCACACATCCATACCTAGGAAATAGTGGATCATTCCCAAATTTTTCATATCGAATTCAGCATCAAGCTTCCTCTTAGTATCTGCAATCAGTTTGTCATCTCCTGTTACAAATAAGTCATCCACATACAGGAGTAGAATCACAGGATTCCCTTCCTCAACCTTGTAGTAAAGGTTGGAATCCGCTTTACTCTTGGTAAAGCCCAAACTAGATAGGAAACTGTCCATCCTACCATACCAAGTTCTGGGAGCTTGTTTCAAGCCATACAAGGCTTTCTTTAATCTACATACATATGACTCCCTATCATGTATTTCAAAACCGAGTGGCTGCTCCACATATACTTCCTCTTCAACTACACCATTCAAGAAAGCAGTCTTGACATCCATCTGGTGTATTTTCCATTTCATTGCTGCAGCTAGGGAAAGTACTGATCTGATGGAAGTATACCTGGCTACAGGTGCAAAAGTTTCTTCATAATCTATTCTCTCTTTCTAAGACAAGCCACGAGCTATGAATCTTGCCTTGTATTTCTCTACACTGCCATCTGCAGCATGCTTGATTTTGAAGATCCATTTAGAAGTCACAACAGACTTCTCTTTAGGTCTTGGGACAACATCCCAAACATCATTCTTCATTATTGATTGGTATTCCTCAACCATGGCATCCTTCCATTCTTTCTTTTCCGTTGCTTCTTCATAACTGGAAGGCTCTTTGTTCATAATGTCACAGAGTAAAGCAACATAGCTGGTAAGTGATCTGGTTCTCTTCTTTGCTCTGTGTTCTTCTTCTGGAATGCCAAATCTTTCTGCATCTTGAATGAGCTCTCTAGCCCATGTAGGTTTCCTTTTGTGAGAGTTATCCTCACGGGGTGGATCTATAGGTTCTTACGGATCTTCAAACTCACAAACAACTTCTGGAACTGCTTCAGTCATGGTAGTGTCTTGAAATCTAGTTTCCTTAGGCTCTTCATAAACTTTGATAGGTGCCTTCCTTGATTTGATGAATGCTGAGTTTTCATCAAATGTTACATCCCTGCTGACATCAATCTTCTTGAACCCTGGAAAGTATATTCTGTAGGCCTTCGAGCTTTCACTGTATCCCACAAAGATACCCTTCTTTCCTGAAGGATCTAGTTTAGTCCTCTTTTCCTTTGGGACATGAGTGTATACTAGACAACCAAATATTCTGAGATGGCTGACATCAGGTTTCTTACCAGAAAAGACCTCTTTTGGTGTCTTGTTGTCCAATATCTTGTGGGGTGTTCTGTTCTGCACATATACAGCTGTTCTAGCTGCTTCTGCCCATAGATGCATAGGTAGATCCTGGTCATGCAGCATTTCCCTTGCTGCTTCCATGATAGTTCTATTCTTCCTTTCTGCAACTCCATTCTGTTGAGGATTATAAGGAGCAGTCAACTCCCTCTTAATCCCTGAATCAATGCAAAGCTTCTTGAAGTCACCTGAGGTGAATTCTCCACCATTGTCGGATCTGAATGTTTTGATCTTCTTGTCAGTTTGATTCTCCATCAAGGTTTTGAATTCCTTGAACTTATCAAACACCTCATCTTTGTTCTTCAAGAAGTATACCCAAGTCTTCCTGGAGAAGTCATCAATAAATGAGACATAGTAAACATACCCACTAAGAGAACTGGATGACATAGGACCACATACATCTGAGTGGATGATTTCCAGGATGTCTTTTGCCTTGCTTTCACTGCTTGGGAAAGCCTTCTTAATGTTCTTACCTTTTGCACATCCTTTGCAAACACCTTCATGTTTGGTTTTGATTTTAGGAAGACCCTCTACAACCTTGCTTGCAATTGGAAGTGCCCTATAGTGCATATGAGCAAGTTTTCTATGCCAAAGTTCACTTGACTCCATGGATTCATGCACCATGGCATGTTCAGGTTGTCCCTTCAATTTATACAAACCTCCCTCTTGCTCTCCAATCACTACTGCATCATCGATTGTTTTACCCTTTGGCCACATTAGGACTTGGCCATCCACAAATGCAACCCTCATACCTTTTGCATCCAATGCAGAGATGGAGAGTAAGTTCTTCTTGAGCCCAGGTACATAAAGGACTTCTTTCATCTTCAAAGACTTTCCCGAATCTAGGTTGTAGGAGTCTTCACCACTTCCTTTGATTGGGTATTGATAATCATCCCCAAGTTTCACCTTATGGGGTGATTCATGTTTAGATAGATTCACAAAAGATTCCTTAAACCCAGTCATGTGTTTGGAAGCACCACTGTCAATCAACCAATCATTACAACCATGGGAGATAATACCTGTGAGAGCAGAGATTAGAACATACTCTTCTTCACTTGATGAGTCAACATCACTATCACTTTCTGTCCTAGACTTCTTCTTTGGGGGTTCATCATCTTCGACAGCATGAGCATGATATCTTCTTTTGTTACCCTTCTTCTTCTTGCTGAAGTTGTTATTATCCATTTTGTTTTTGGGACAATCTGAAGCAAAGTGACCCTTCTCATCGCATGTGAAGCATCTTAGATCCTTCTTTTTCTTTTGAAAGGATCTCTTGAGGCGAGGGTGCTCCTTCTTGGGCTTGCTTCTTTTGGTGTGAGCTGCAAGAGCTTGATCTTCTCCTCCCATCTTTTCCTCACGAGCTATAAGTCTAGCTTCTTCTTGAGAGCATTCTTCCCGCAATCTGTTGAAGGAGATCAACTTCTTCCTTGAACAAATTCCTTGAATGAAGGAATACCATGACCTGGGTAGGCCATTTAGAGTGGTCATCACCACTTCATCATTCCCCACCATTTCATCCACTGCTTCTAGTTGTTCCTTGATCTGGGAGACCCTTGAAAAATAAGATTGAATGGTTTCTCCATTCTGAAACTTTACTCCTTTCAATTGGTTCCGTAGGGTCATCTTCTAATTTATGTTCTTCCCTTCAAATAGCTTGGTCAAAGAGTCAAACATCTCCTTGGGTGTCTTAAGAGAAGACACATGGGGTATGAGATGGTCTTTGATAGAATCAGTAATGATTCTCTTTGCCTTCACCAAGTTCTTTTTATGCAATACCTTGGCCTCTTCAGCCTCTGGGATAGGGATGTCTTCTTTCACATATGAGTCCAACTCATTCTCTTCCAGGATTAACCCAATCCTATACTTCCAAGCTCGGAAGTTATCAGCTCCTTCAAGCTTATCCTCAAGCTTGGTGTGGTGAGACATCTTAAAGAGTACTTCAAATGGAAATAGAAAAGATTTAGATCTTACCACTTGAAATGCTGAAAACTGGATCTGGTCCCGAATTAGGGTTTGTCAAAAAAACCTTAAAAATTCAAAATGTGAATTTCAAATTTCTGAAAGGATAGAAAGATGCGCTTTGATGAGCTGATCATCCTAGTGCATTTAGAATTTGAGATCAGCAAATTTTTACCCTTCAGATTTGATCTTTTGTCCTCCCGGGTTCACTAGGGAGAGCCCTGAATTAGGGTTTGAGTTTCCCGGAGATCTATCCAACCAAAAATATCGATCCAAAGCTCTAAACTTTGATTTTTGCAAGGAGCTTCCAGCTGTGTCTTCAGATTCCAGAAATTCCTATTATTGTGGAAACCCTAATTTTTAGGGCCAAATCTGGAAATGCTCGGAATTGAATTCTGATTGGACAGATAGATGCGCCTTGATGAGTAGAGTCAATCTAATATACTGATTTTCAAAAATCTATGGAGAGAAACCCAATAAACAAGAAACTCAAGTTTCCGTCACTGCAAAATGTCTTCTTCTCAGGTTAGCTCTGATACCATGTTAAATTTTGAGCATTAATTCACAATACTCTAGGATCTTTGCTAAGAGAATAACATATACAGTATATCAATGCATGACAATCACAATATGACAAGCATCATAAGAATCAAAAGCATAAGAGATAAGAGACACAGAGTTTCCGTGGGGAAAACCCTAAGGTGAAAAACCCCACAACTTCCTCAGAGATAGAGCAATGGCTCAACCAAAGTACAACCAAAATACACTGAGATAGTCTCCTAGTAGCAGATGATCCTCCTCCTCACTAATGCATCACTTTCTGAGTGAGAGTGAGTTACTTTTCTGAGTGAGTAAAATAGAGATCTCTAATCTCTATTTATACTAACCTTTTTGCCCAGTGACCTTATGGGGCCGACTTGTCTAACTAGGTACATCCAGATTATAATATATATAATATAGGGTCGGCCCCACATGGTGGTCTAATAACCCATCGACAAGTACACACACTTGCGACACTTGTCAATCCACATGACAAAACTTCCTTATAGAGGAACAACACATATCTAATAAGGGTACAATAAATATATATAAAATACATAGATGAAATACATTTCGAAGTTACACATACATCAACAGTCCCAGTATCATGTCAGTGGCATTTACACTAGGAAATGTCTTGTCCTCTGCATTATTTACGACTGTATCTACATTAACAAATTTAGAGGACACCAAAATTTATTCAATCAAGCCTCCCTCACAATATCAAATATTTTCCTAAATTTTGTGTCCTTGTTATTTTCCCCAATGAAGGGAAGTCACAATTTCCAATAATGCAGACTTACGGTTTTCACCTAAAATTCCTTCTTTCTCACATCTCTTTCAATTTTCCTTTGCAGAGGGTTTTTCCATCATTGAAATGGCCACTTCAGGATACAGAACCACTCCGAAGCTACATAACTTGGTCTTTGTTATGAGGGTTTTTTTATTCCAGGTCTTTCGACCTCTCTTTCGGCATATTTATATAGGTTTTAGGCCAATGTAAGAGTTTACAGGTACAACTTCTTTAAATTCACTCAAAAGCAGTTTTTTCTTGAAGTTATTTGGCCAAGAAATGATTTTCATGTAAAGATTGGTTTCATATCTCTTCTCTATGGACATGGCTTGTGTTAAAATTTACGAAATTGTAATCAAATTATTATGATTTCGTAAATTTCATTATTGCAGATGGAATCAGAGACCTGCCAGTATTGAAATTTACGATATTGTAATAATTTACTCTCAAATTTGCAATCATTATCCAAAAAATGGATAGTTGCATTTTTATTACAATTTCATAATTGTTAACGTTGTAGATGGATTTACAGACCCCCTTGGTAATTGAAATCTAAATTAATTCTAGTCATTGCAACAAAATAATAAGGTCTATTACAATTACAATATTGACATATCTAGAGACATATAGAAACATGTACTATATTATATGTAGACAATTTTAATTTGTGTGTGACGTGTAAGGAAATATTAATTGATTGGTACATCTTATATAATTATTAACTTAAAGTGTCTAGTCATATTTTTTATTCAATGACTAAATTAGTCATATTGTATATCCCATGACTAAATTAGTAATTTATTTTAGTCATTTTAGTTGTGATCACTAAAATTGCTCAAATTTGGTCATATTTCATTTAGAAACACTGTGGTGACCAACGTTTTTGGTGGTTTAGTCATTTATTTCAGATGGTGACCAAATTTTGTGGTTGCTTGGTCATTTATCACCCATTTTTCTACTAGTGATCCCAAATCCCAAACAAAAGTGTTATGATGGATGTGGCGGTATCCTGTTTTCTTGTCAATTATGGGATGTTATCCAAATCATGGGTAGAATAGTCGGGAGGAACCCTATAGGTAGAAATGGCCTATGCCAGAATTCCAATTTTTGCCAGGCATGCTTGAAGACTATATCATGAATAGAAATTTTCTTATACAATTAGTGATCTTGAGAATCCATGTAATTTACCAGTTTATTAATATAATGATAATATTAGGAATTAAGTGTTGATGGTTTGTCAAGATGATGAGTATCAAGTTAAAAATGTACAATATGTAGTGTTTCAAGATCGTGTGGATAGTTATGGAATCTATAAGATGTATTTTGTTGGAGCCTATTCGAAAGATGGTTTTGGATATGGAATCTTGTTTATTCCTCCTTCGGTTGAGAAGATTTGTTGGGTCTCAAATATGTCATGTTTTTCACCAACTACAGTCATTCCTTTTGATAATTTTGGCTTCATCTTTTCATCCATTTATTACTATATTTTCCATAATCCTTCATAAATATGTCTTGCCAAGATTATTTATTTCAAGTAGTCAATCATTGATAATTTCCTTTACTTTTAATGAATTAAAGAGGACTAGTATTATTTCTTCTAATAATGCATTGTCAAGTCAAGTTCTTGCAGCAACAATTAGTTACTGCAACAACTTCCGAGTTCCTGCAAGAGCTTCAATGGTTACGATACTTGCAATCTTCTAGGGGAAAATTGGGCACACAAGATTGGTTGGAAAATGTGTCAATATGGTTTCATGTTCTTTAGATCAGACCTAGGTCACATATGCGATATCCAATTCATGGTCAACTATTCCCGCAACAACATAGTCCTATAACAATCACTTCCTGCAACAACATGATACTTCGCGCCATCATTATTCCTCACAATTCCACGTGTCCAAATTAGAAATGGGAAAATGGACATGATAGATGGATGTGTCCAGATGGTCATATGTCCCTTAGATAATTCCCATCTCGCATGTGTGAATATTTCAGCATGTGGTCAAAGAGTTGGTTTAAATTTGCAACAATTTTCAAACAACCAACTTGTTGCATGATTTTTGAGGTGATGAAGATGAATAAAAAAAATATAAAACATGGGTTTTTTTCATAGTATACCAAATTGAGTAATCTATGGGTTGTTTTCCAATATTCAATAAGTTTTGGGAGATCTCAGTGGATCTTAATTTTTTTTTCATGGTTTTCACCTGAATTCCTAATGGTGCACTTTTTGAAATTCAGTTATGAGTTGCACTGATTTTTCCTCCATCCTTTGACTATGAATCATATTAGAAATTATGGGCACATGAGATATTGTTAGGGATGTTGTTATCCTTTCAGAATCATCAAATAACCTCATTTTCCTTAATTGAACTAAGTCCAAAATATGTTGGTTGAAAGATCCATTCATAGGGGAATTGATCTTATCTTGTGTAACCTCTTTTACTTTTGTGAAAGAGGATATGCATGTATAAATATGAGGAGGAATTAGTTCTTTGAAAATTAGATTGGAGATTTGAATATTAGATTAGAGGAGCATGGAATTTGATCCTTGTACATTTTCATTAAATAAATTGAAAGTTGGATTCTATGTATTTTGAGTTCTTGCACTTCTAATTTTCCTCTAGGTTTTAAGGCATGTTTCTAAGAGAAGAAAATGCCCCTTTCATCTTAGAAACATTGCCCCCTATTGTTGTTTTCCTTTATTAGTAACTGTGGTGTGTATTTTATTATTTAGTTGTGTGGAAATATTTTAGTTGTGTGGTTTGAATCCAAGCAATAGAAAATTCTATTTCCATGAATCCATGGCTTCCTGTAGCACCTTATTGGAATGTGCAGAGAATTAAAAGATCAGAAATGATTTATTGAATTTACAGAGTGTTTTTTATTTCTTAGCATGAATGCTATGGTTTGTTTGAAAAAGTTAGCTTAATCTTTGCAATTATTAAGTATTGAATTTGGTTATGAGTTTGCATTTGCTTTAGCAGCCATTGGTGAAATTCATATTTTTACAGCAGTGTTGAGTATAAATTCTGGTTCTTCCTGAATGAGCATCAATGATTCAAAATTCTATAGGAGGTCTAGCAATTGGTTGTGTTGACTATGTTGAAATGTGCTACGTTATGAATGGATTATGTTGATTAGATATTATTTTTCAATTTATTAGTGTCGAGTTCCTTTTAAATGAGGCCTCGGTGTGATTAATTTGATTATTAAAGATTGAGTCGTGATTGAGTTGCGTTGCTATTCTTTTTTACTAAACACCAATAACTCAAAGGTTGACAGAGATTCCAACACTCTGCTCGCATAACCGTGTTGGATAATGTCTAATTGTGAAGGAAATGGGATTGCTGTGTGAAAGCTTTATTAAGGGCTATTACATATTTTTATGAAGTTAGCATCCACAAAAAAGGCCCGATAGATAGTTTTTTTTTTCTCTGATTTTCAGTTACGTGGGATAGTGTTATCTTCTAAAGGATCTTAGTTTAATTGTTTTCATATTTGGTCATAGAATTTAGTGAAAGGATTGATATATGTTTAGTTATAGCTTTTGAGCCACTTTAAGGTATTATATCTATATATACTTTGCACAGTACCTCACAAGTTTACGAACACCCCAGATTGATAATTAATGTGTCGAATTATATCATATAATTTGCCCCACATTTTGGTGGCTTTGTCGGGGAGGTGCTAAGGTGATATTCCTAAAAGTGTAAATAATGTGGTAAGTTGCAGATATGATCTTCTTGGAATTGGTATCACCGAGGAAAGGCTTATTGGGTGCCTAGAATCTAGATCATAGATACGTTTCATAGTATTGATTCTGAAAAGATCATAGGTTTTTTTTAAAGAATTATTTTCATATTTGTTTTTTGGTTTGGAACCTATCGAGAATTGATATCAATGAGGAAAGGATTACTGGGAGCCTAGCATTCTAATCATAGCTATGTTGGATAGCATTGATTTTGAAAGGATTATAGTTTTTGCAAAGTTATGATTGATTGCAGATTGGCCAACATTTAAGACTCGAAGGAGGAGAAACAGTAAGATGCAACTAGTGCATCCACTTTTGTGGGTTTTTCCTGAGCCCTTGTCATGTTGATATGTTTACTTTCCTCTTAGTCTAGATGTTTTCAATTTGATTTTTTTTTCATCGAATCCACCTTAGGATTGAAAATATTAGAAATTTTTCTTCATATTCTTGCATTTTGAATTCTAATAACAGTGTGATAATAATACATGGTTTGAGACATTATTGTGTTACATGATTTGAGCATGATAAATATTGCATGATAGTACTGCATGAATACAAATCTCTTCAGGTTTGATTACTCATTTTAACATGGTCTTGGTGATAACGAGATCTTAATAGCATGAGAGAATTTTAAGTTTTTGATTTGTTTTTGTTTGGACTGTGTTTTCATTTTTGTTTCATTTTAGTATGATTTCTTTTAAAAATATTTTTGGTGATGTAAGAACCTCCACGCACTAACCCATTTGTGAGTAGGATTTCTAGATCAACAAGAAGTCAAAGTTGCTCAAAGAACTTTTCTGGTAGGGTATGCCACTACAAGGATATTCTTAGAATCCTTGTTCAAAGTTTGAAATTTCTACCAAGGATGAGTTTGTATATCTCGAAGCAAAGGAGGATCTATGAATAGTTTCATGAGAAGAGGAATTAGAAGTTCCTTATAATCCTTTCCAACAAGAGGAAGAGACAAATATTCATGGACCACATCCGATCAAGAAAATATGGTGGATCCAAACTTTAAAGGATTCCTTGCATCCCTATCCCTAGGTCGAGATCCGTTATGCATTCAGGAATATGAAGATCAACTTTTTGAAGAACTTCATGACATGAAAACTACAGGAAATCAAAAAGACAAATATTATATTGAAGTTTTGTTTCAACCAGTCACCAGTCTGTAGCATCACTCCATATTTTACAATTCTTAGCATCATCTTTACAAGAGAAGTTGGTCTCTCATATCCTAGTATTCATTAAGGTACATCTTTCATATTTGGGTATGAGTATCTTTACAGTCCTGATACACAAATGGCTTCATTGGAAGTATTCCTACACTTGAAAATCAATTTTAATTTTCAAGTAGAGTATGACAGTATAGGGGAATGGATGAATGAATAAAATTGTAGATAAAAATAAGTTCAGCTGTGGAAACTAGTTTATTGGCATAGATGGGCATGAGTTTTGATTGGGAAAGTCTCACAATAAAGTTCTACATGTTGGTTTAATATTTTATTGTTCTTCTTCAGATAAATTGGTTCTATGCTCATACTAGATGATGTGGGATTTTGTAAGGCCTTACTTCTAGTACATCTTGTCCCATCAACTTCAACGCTCTATCTGGAATCAATATCAAGAGATATTTATGATGCCTTGAAGCTTGTATGCCTTAATGACATGTTTCTCGCTAGCCATAGAGGGGATGCATCAATGACTCCTAACTATTATATCCTATAGGGGGTTCTACAACAACACATTCATGTCACAGTTGCTAGGATGCATCATAGTACCTTGGTTCTCATTGTTACCATTGGTGAGAAACCGTACATTGGTTAATGGTCTTCATCAATGGCCAATAATCCAATGACTTCTCTCCACATTTGACTTCAAGAATATCTATTCATGTGGATAGAACTGTACCATGATTCGGGAATGTTTGAATATTATGTGGCTTACTCAATAAAAACATGCAATGTTTAGATCTTCTTGAATAAAGGGATGATGTGGAGGGAATATTTATTTCCTCCTTGTTTTGATTAAGCTCTGAGTATTCCATTCAATCCTTTCCTTTAAAAGTTCAACAATAAGAAGGGTTCACCTTTATCATATTTCTTGCAGAACATATCTAATTCATTTATCCTACCTCCCTCCCCTTCATATTTCCTTCATTCACCCATCATTTCTCCTCTCTCAGTGACCCATCAAGTGTGCTCAAGACCCTTGTAGAAGAATCTCATGTGTCGAGCTGGACAATGTACTCAACATTCATGGTTCTCATTATTCCTTGTTACATATCCCCTACTTCATTTGCATGAGAAAATGTAAAATATTTGGTGTGGGGGGATGTCACTCTACTTCATTTGCATGAGAAAATGCAAAATATTTGGTGTGGGGGGGATGTCACTCTTGTAGTAGCATGCATAAGTTCTCGGCAAGTGTGCAAGTTCATATTTTTTTGTTCAGTTCATTTCAATTTCAGCACGTGATTGTAAGAATAAAAAGGACAAGGGTTCTATGTTTCAACAATAACCTTTGTTCCTGCAACAGTCTCTGATCTTCATGTAGTGAACTCTGTTCTCTCCAGCTGTTGTGGATTAGTTTGATACTATTCTCTTAGAATTTGTAGCTTCATAAGATCTGATAGTTGGATAGCATTTTCAAAGAATATCAACTTATTGTGGGATGTTTTAGCTCCAAGTACAAATCTAGGTGTGGAAGATTAAAGGAGAGGCTTGCTGGTTACATTTGAGATCAATAATTATCAACATATCACCAACTTGAAAATACAAGAGGAGGAGAGTTATCACAGTTAGAACATATCAAAAATAAAACACCATATTGTAGAGATGGTGTACTATTGGATCTACAGTTTGGGTTATTATTGGAAATCGTGTAAGTAACTATACGATATTTTACTCTTCAGTTTAGTTATTCCGCGTGGAGAAGAAATCAAGGAAACGGTTTTGTTAGCATCACTCCAATATGGATAGTCTTCTATTTTTCTGGCTCGAGCATTATCCTCCTGCATGCAAATTTGTGGTCAAATAGCAAAGTTCACGTGGATGATCCGAATGTATAGCAGCAATTTCATTTAGTCACGAAATCACCCAGTGACTAAGCAAGGGGGTTTGTATGTGTCATCTATGCCATGTAATTTTCTGGTGTAGCCAATTTTTTCTACATTTGGCATTCGGGCAGGGAATATTGACATATTCAGGATCGACAATTTCAGAGCTGCATATTTCATTTGCATGAGGAGCATGAATGTTGTGTTTTTTTCTTGGATGCAATCATGTTGACTAGGAGAGCCACTATCATGAAGGAAAGTCACATATATTTAAAGGAGGTCATAGTTCTGAGAATCATTATAAAGTAGCCACACAGGATTGGGATAGCTAACAACATGCAGCAGAAGAAAGTTTCAAGAAGGTTGTTCCAACAATTACAAGATTCTCCTAGCAGCTATGAAAAATATTCTAGTTTGTCATATCTATTCAGAACATTAATATGTTTAAAAATTTGGTATTAATTCATACTTTTGGGGGACCATTAGCGGATTTATCAGCTAGTTATCACTTGTAGAAGTGGTTTTAGCATTTTCATACTTCTTGTAATAAAGATCTTTGTTCCTGTAGTAGACTTTTATGTTTTTGTAGTAGATTTTCCATAGCGCTTCAATTTTCATCAGATCAATCCTCTTGTCTCAGTTCAACAACACATCTAGTTCCATATTTCATGGCACATAGCAGCAATCAAAATTTTCTTCACGAAGTCCAATATTTGATGAAGGTAAGCTTGAGGTAGAACTAATTTTAAGACTTTTGATTTGTTAGAAACTTTAGAAATAATGATAATAAGACTACTATGAGCTTGACATTCCTATCATTACACGTTGAAAAATACATTTTCCTTCACCCTCAATCCTTTGTGACACCATTTCTATGCTCATATTCAATCACCTCGATTGAAAATTTGAAAAATTATGATGGAAACCATTTTTATTAACCCTATACTATGATTTCATCTCTTATCCACTCACGAACCACCACTCAAATTTATTTCCCTCTCATCCCTAAACCTATTGATTCACCTCTTTCATGATTTTATAATGTCATGATAAAATTCATTCATAGGGGATTTGATCATAGAGGATTTGATCTCATCTTGTGTAACTTATTTTTCTTTTGTGAAAGAGGATTTGTATGAATAAACATGAGGAGGAATTAGTTCTTTGAAAATTAGATTGGAGATTCGAATATTAGATTAAAGGATTGTACCTTTTCATTAAATAAATTGAAGGCTAGATTTTATGTATTTTGAGTTCTTGCACTTCTAATTTTCTTGTAGGATTCAAGGCATGTTTCTGAGTAGAGGAAGGCCCCCCTTCATCTCAGAAACACTGTCTCTTGTTTGTGTGTTCGTTTATCAACAAGTGTGGTGTGTATTTTATTATTTATTTGTGTGGAACTATTTTAATTGTGTGGTTTGAATCCAAGCGACAGCCAATTCTATTTCCAACACTTCATGACTTCATGTAGTAGCTTATTAAAATGTGCAAAGAATTAAAATATTAGAAGTGAATCATTGAATATACAAAGTGTTTTATATTTCTTGGAATGAATGCTATCATTTGTTTGGAAAGTCAGTTTAATCATTGCAATTAATAAGTATTGAATTTTGGTTATGAGATTGCATTTACTTTTAGCAACCATTGCTACAATTCAGATGTTTACATCAGTGATGAGTATAATTTATGGTTGTTTATGAATGAGCATCAACGGTTCGAAAGTTTATAGAAGGTTTAGCATTCTATTGTGTTGATTATGTTTGAATGTGCTAAGTTTTTAAAGGAATATGTTAATTAGATCTGATTTTTCAAATCAGTAGTGTTGTGTTGCTTTTAAATGGGGCCTCATTGTTATTAATCTATCTGATTGTTGAAGATTGAGTTGTGGATTGAGTTGCTTTGATATTATTTTTGAATCAACATCAACAAATCAAAGGTTCACAGAGAGTACAACACTCAACTCACATAACCATGTTGGATAATGTATGATTCTTAGGGAAATAGGATTATTGTGTGAAAGATTTACTGAGGGTTATTACCAATTTTTATGAAGTTGGAATCCAGAAGAAAGGGTTGATAGAGATTTTTTTTTCTCTGATTTTCAGTTACATGGGGTAGTGTTATCTTCTAAAGGATCTCAGTTTAATTCGTTTCATATTTGGTCATTGAATTTAGTGAAAGGATTGAGCTATGTTTAGTTATAGCTTTTCAAGCACTTTAAGGTATTATCTCTGCATTTAATTTGCACAATAGCTCACAAGTTTATGAACATCGCGAATTGATAATTAATGTGTTGAATTGTATCATATAATTTTCCCCACATGATTCATTTATCTTACAAGCTAGAACTGGAAGTCACCAATAATGTATCTAAATATGAAGCTCTAGTCTTGGGATTAGAATCTATCTAGATGATGAAGATTGTAAATATTTCTATATATGGTGATTCTAAATTGATAGTTAATTATATTACAAATAGATATCAAACCAAACATTGCATCATGAAAGCATACAAAAACCTAGTTTCATATTTAATTCATGATTTTTGCGTGGTTGTAAATATTTATTCAATTGTGAGAAGTTCAAAGCATCCAATTGATTCATTAGTAGTATATACAAGTGTTTTCGAGTTTCCTAATGTATCACATTAAAATATGAGATTGAATTTTTGTACAGACCTTCAATAGTGAACAACATAAAGAAAATTTAAGTGTTTGAAGATGATCAACAATCCCGAGGTTTCTTGAAATGATAGATGACTTTTCTACTACACATATTGATTTTGATGTTGAGGAAAATAATGCAAAATACATAGAAGAAGAAATTTATTAAATGAAACATATAGGTTGTAACTCGATTGGAAATCATAGCATTGTTAAGATCCAAAACAATTATATTCCTAGAGGTCTTATTCCATTACAAAAGTTTTTTTTATCAGAAAGACTTTCAATATAAGCAACTAATCATGCACAAAATCAACTTGTAACCATGCCATTAAACCAAAAATAAATCCTATAGCCATTAATGACATATTTAATCATACGCCTATAACCAATTAAATGTTTATTTCCAAATCATTCCAATTGCACATAAGGTGATATTTTCCATCAATTCCAATGAAACTAGTTAACATTCACCGCAAGGAATTGAGTTTAAATAACTGAACAAAAATGAAATGAATCCATAAGTAAAGGATCAAACCTGATACGTAGAAATGTACAAAACAATAACATGTTAGAAACAGAGCACATGGATGTAGAATTCTGTTTTTACGAAAACAAAGATTTCAATCCAGAACTAGTTATCAATTTTCACCGCAATGTGCCAAGTTTCCAATTTAAGTTTCCAAATGCCAAATAAAGAGAAATATATCACTAATGTATATAATGGACGGAATAGTAGGGTTCACCTACAGTAATATGGCTGTATATTTCTACCCATATAAATTCCATTAAATAATTCACAAAAATAATTAATTCTACTCATCTGAATTGACTAGTAATTCTAGGAATCATTAGAATAATTAAATCCATAGCTCCTAGAATCATTCAAATGTCATTCCAACTATAAAAACATGTTTTATTAGTCATAACAGAGGTCTATCTCATTCACACATTTATTCAAACACTCAATATGTAAAGTCACAAATTTACTCAAAACAATTTCATTGGATGAGCTAGAAATTGGAAATTGATCTAGAATTTCAGTAGACATTTTCCAAACACTATCAAGAATATTTCCCCTCACATTATCACACAAATTTAAATTTTATTTATCATAAATAAGCATAAAAATAACACTCGTGCATTTTTACAAACACTCCATGTGCCAAGTCTCCAAGCTATGCAAAACAATCCAATCAAAGAATTAGTTTTTGAATAAAAGGTAGAAGCATCAAAGAGAAGTGTTTTAAACCATTTCGAGGCTATTGTACCATCAAAATACACATTATATAATGAACAGAATCATAAATATCATATCTATAGTAGAGGTTCGAAAGAATCATTTCATCAAACAATTTGTGCACAAAATCCCAAAAACTAGTTTCCAATTCCTTCACAAAATTTACTTGCATAAATAGATTGAATTCCATGAGAAATTTATTTCACAAATAGCTGATACATTTCATCAAAAATTTCATGTGCATCCATAAATAAATTAAATAAATATGAGATAAAGCACTTATTTTTTCCAAATACACAACCAAAATTGACCGTGCCACATTCCACCCAGCCGTAGACACAATGCAGCCAAAAATCACTTTGCAATGGTCATCCTCTAGCCGGAACAATGGAGCCACAAGAAAGAGTGCACTCAACCACAAATTATCTCAAGAAATCAGTCCAACCACAACACAATGTAAAGTGTGGCCTCTACATCCACTCCAGGGAAATTCCAGTGGCTCCAGGACAATAGTCCAACCACAACCCAATAGAAAGTAGCACTTCCAATCCAAGGAAATTCTAGTGGCTCCATGACAACCTAAAACCCAAGGTAGTGGATCTCACCCCTGATGCCAAACCAATATTGCCATAGGAAATCCACATCTATGTGCAACCTCAAATCCAATGGGAGTGGACCTCACCCCTTCTGCCAATCCAAGATCTCCAAAGGCAATTCTAGGACATACACTAGTGGCTCCAGAGTAACTCAGCTTGGGAACATGATCCACAAGGAAGCAATCACCAGCAAGGATCTCATACCAAGAGCAGGAAAATTGAACCATAAGTGGCAAACACAAGCACAAGAGAAAAAAGCATGAACCAACTCACAAGTGTGACTAGCCAACACAAGCAAATTGAATTCTTTCATGAGCAATTAAATTTTGAGAATAGTAAGTTGGAGTTACACATCAGGTGGCTACACCAAGAGACACACTAATCCAACTCATGAGGGCGCACTAGGTGAGAGAGGGACTCTAATCCTCAAATAAAAAATTAATCTCAGGGTAAATAAAACCAAGGAGTGACATAACACATCAAGGTGCATAACCAAGATGGTCCATCGAGTACATAAGAAGGGTGTACAACATCAACATAGGCTCAACACACATACGTAAACACTTTTCTACAACCCCTTTCTCATAACATCATGGTTCCTCATACTCTCTTTCGTGGCTTCGGTTGTCCGTTTGTTTTTATTTTATTAATTATTTTATAAGTTAAACATAATAAAAATAATAATAATGAAAAACCATAGTCCAGGAACCTTGTGCCACTATGTCCAACATAACGACAATAATAATATGTCAGGGGATAAACCAGAGGGTATTACACCATGGTTTCAAATCATCAAGGGACTAGTACCCCCAAGCTTCGGGACAACTGTAAATCACAAGAAATAGAAGATAAAGAAAATAGCAAGGTATCGAAGGCACATAGAACACTTGTGAGAACTTTACAATTGGGCATTGAACATATATCCATTTAGTCTTCCATATTATATACCTGTTGTGACTACAAATCAACACATTTACCTTCTCCTACAAAAATTTCAATATAATAGGAGAATTGTTGTATATATTTGTACTTGTATGACATAAGTAATTCTCTCGCATATGCTTCTAAGACACAAGCATAAAATCTATGATACAATTTGCTTGAGGCTTCTAGAGTTAGTAGAGCTGTCCATTAAAACTTCCGTCCTCTATATTTTTAATAAATACCTATGATACAATGTCAAACCAACATTTTAAATAAAGTGTTGTATTAAAAACTTCATCATATAGAATTTTAACCATGTGCAAAATTTTGTTGCTTATTTGCTGCATGCAATTTTATTCTAGTTCAATTGACTAAACAAGGAACACATTTGGGATTTTAGAAGCCTGATTCTAATGCACCTTGTGAAACCTTCTAAATCCGCAAGATAAAATCACTTGTAATATTAGAGCCGCGAGTCCAAACACCACTAACGCATCTAATTCCAAAATCACAAGTATCAAAGCCACTATGAAAAGCTGCAAAGCATTGGGATCATGTAAAAAAGCTCGTAAATAACCAGTCATGAGGAGAGGGCGAAATTCAGCAATTTTGTGGAAACAATAGTCAATCCACCTGCAAAAAGATGAAGATAGTGGACTCTTTTAGTTAAGACTCTTCTAATGCTTTCTCAAAGATACTATTGTATGGTAAAAATAGCTTAATATTCCCATTAATACTCAGAGAAATAAATTAAAAAAAAACTAATTTCGTGGCTAAAATCTGCAAAAAAATCGTGTTCTCTCTTAGTGGAACCAACACAAAATTCAACAACCTTGCAAGGGGTGCGATCGAGTTCTTCATAAGAGGCTGGAAACGCAATATCTGTCCAACCGTGTGAAATTGGCTGTCAAACTGGGCACTGATTTCGAGTCGATCATGATTAGAACATATTATTTATTTCTACAGTATATTATTTATTTTTACAGCTACGCTTCTCAAACCGATTGATGGTTTGTTCAACCTATCATCCATAATATGTAGAGAAGGTTGTTGAGATTTCCCATGTCTATTAACTTTACTTGATTCCTTTAAAATAAAAAAAATGATATTTTTCAAATCATCAACAACCTATACAACCTATGAAGAATTACTAAAACAGTGCTGAAAATTATCAATGATATATGCGGAGACTTTCTTGATATGCATCATATTAGAATTCGGAAGGTGTCTGGTCGTCCTCGACTGCTGTCCATCGACGACCAAGAGCTTAAACGGGCGAATCTCAGCCATCGTTGAAAGTATGTAAAGAGGAATGGGTCTCGGATTAAAAATATTTTAAATTAGTTTAATGACCCTCCTGTTTGACTTTAATTCATCTACTGTCCATCTGCTCCCCATATTGGGTGACATCTTTTTACTTCAGTCGATGACTATAGTATGTGCGATCTATTCTTTTATGCTTGCTTCGGTGATTAATGGTACACTTTGTCAATAAGTGTTGGCTCATTATTTTGATTGGCAAGTTCTGGCCTATGCTTTACAATATTTATTAAGTTGATGGTTGGTATTTAAATCGATATTGTCCTTTTGGTCGAAGTAAAACCATTTGTAATTTAAAATAAAATTAAAATATGTTCGATGAGTTTTAGTCTAGTTGGCAATCAATTGGTCAACCCTTTATACTATGGTTGAGTCATTTAACTCAATTATCAAAATATATAATGATCAAGTCAGTCATGTGAAAGTGACTCTATTTTAGAGATATCAAGACATGAGGGGGTTAAATGTGAGATCCCCTCTATTTTTGTAATGCAAGTCGATCCCTTGCTGATTGAGTCGAGTTAAGTCAGTCAAGTCCAAAGCAGTCGATCCCAACCAAGATCATGTACATGAGCGAGAAACATATAATCTTGTAGGAATTTTACACCTTCATGACAGATGAAGACGACGAAGATCACATTCAAGCAAAAGACATCTTACACCTCATAGAAAAAGAGCTTAACGTTAGATGATGAGATTATAAAATTTGAATCGATTGAGCCCTCGATGTGGAAATGCAAACTAGTTCATAGATTTTGATCATGGAAGGTGAAGGCTGAGAAATGGTACAAAAATTTTAAGAGCCAAAAGATCCAAGCTTGAGTTGAGTAAAGGTTGGCCAGATGAAGAACGGGTGAGGATTTAACCCAAAAGACCTCCTTGCAGCGAGGATAGTCGACTGCCTTAGTGAGAGGTGAGACTTCGACCACTTGCTACCAGATTGAAGACAGAGGTTGATAAGTCATGAATCATGATTGTTTTTGCATATTTTCTCTCTTCGGGATGAAGAAGTGCTTTGTTGGTGGGGGATATGTTGAGGGGGCCACTTGGCCTCCCGAAAGTCATCATGTATAAACTATATATAACACATGCATTAACCTTAACGAGTAGTTGGAGTCGGTACAACCACTCCAACCTCTTTATTTGATAATAAATATACCTTCTCGGAATGAAGCAATCGACTAAACGTTTGTTCCATATTATGCGTTCCATTAATGGTTGTGTGCATCTGATCTCTTCTTGAATGTCATGTGGAAGCTAGGATTTCAACACAATACATAAGTTTTGATATAATATGATTTGCAACAACATATAATTCCCAAAAACCATGATATTTATGTCAACAAAGGAATTCACAAAAGTAGTGGCTTAGATATTAACATAATGATTTATTTGTTATGGCATTTCTATGATCTTGATCCCTATGCAAAGCAATGATGGAGCTCCCTTGTTTGAGGCTTCCCATGAAGCAGTCATTTCAATTCCCACACTCACAAATAATGGTCTCCTTAATTCGTGTTTCACAAATCCTGCATCATGTCAAATTACCCTTGATTCAGTTCCCATCATTCCATCCTCAGGTCGCGATCTTCTGTCATCCTCGTTTCACTCACCCATCCCCTCTTTGCAAGATCCATAGAACCTACACACTCATCTTCTCCCTAAATTTTCTCTTTCTCCCCTCAAGAACCTTAATCCGAACCATTCAAATCCTAAATGAAGGAGAAGAAAGGGTCATTGTATAGCAAAAATTACAGAGGAAATGAAGGTATCAGACGATCTGGACATCTTCAAGGAAAAGGTAACCTTCTACATGAAAATGGCCCTCAATGCCTGATTTCATGCAAGACGCTTCAAGGAACAAGGCTTGCAAAATTGGGTCTGTTGAACTTGGAATCGGATCCTCAACTACATTCTTGAAGCATTCATAGGAGATAAAGGCTACATAACCTTTGTTTTTCATTCAATGGAGGATTGTTGTAGATTTCCCTAGAAGGGACTTGGTTCTGAGCAGATGTTTCCCTTAGACTATTTCAGTGGCATGTAGTGTTTGATCCCATAATAAATTATAAGAAATATAACAAAGAATATGATAGAAATTATCCTTTTCTTAAATGAAGAAAACCCCCTTCAAGTAGGGAAATGCCATACAATAATCATTTTATGGAAGGATAAACTCCGGTTCACTTGCCACTTCAAGTGGGAAATTTCCAAATGAATAATGCTCAAATGCAATAATAATCCTTGACATATCATAAGGACTAATCCATCCTTATTTATAATTACTACTTAAAAAACCCTGTCGCTAGCCACCATTGGCCTCTTGTAACAACCCTCATGTGTGCATATTGTGGAATATTTATAATGAAATGTAAAATAATAATAAAAAAGGCTAAATAATAAAAACGAATATGAAAGAAAAATGAAGGAAAAGAAATTGCATTAAAAGAAATTAAGAAAAAGGGGAGAAAGGGGAGATAAAAGGAGGAGAAGAAGAGAGGGGATCTTTTTTGGTCCTTTTGGCATTTTGGAAGGGGAGCTTTGGAGGAGCCAAGGAAGAAGAAAGAGGTTGTCAGAAAGAGGAAAGCAAGCAAGCAAGCTCTGGCATAGGGTTAATTGTTGGAGGCTCAGGAGCCTCAACCATTGGCTGGGTGGTTGGGTGTAGATTCGTCCTCCCACCTTCACCTGCAGGAAATGGAGTTGTCAAGGTAACTATCAGGTCATCTAATCAGGTAAGGATCTTTAAATTTTCATACAATGTTTTTTTAACTGTTGATGGATCCACTGCTTTTATCTAGATCTCCTTTGCATGTTGATTCTTTACTGTTTAGTGGTTTTATCAATTTGAGGTCATTAGATTTGGTATCAGAGCAGGGTTCAAACCCTCAAGACCTATGCGATTTTCCCAGTTAATCTAAATTAATAAGGTGAAATGTTATAGTTTCTCAAGCTAGTAAAATATATGGATGCACCTTTAGATCTGGTGCCTATGTCAAATCCAGAACTCTTTTAGTATCTGCAAGTCTGCATGTTAAATCTGCTAGTTTGTACAATTTAAAAAACTTGAGTTCAGACCTAAAAATGGGTAAATTACAAAAAAAAACTAAATCTCTGTAAAATTTAAAGACTAAGATTAAAATGGGTGCTGGGATTTGAACCTAGATCTCTTGTCACAATAAGAGCCTTACTTAGGCTACACCCATGATTCAACATAAATATATGATGTAAACCCTATGAACTTGCTAATAAATCAATGTCAAATATATAAAAAAATAAAAAATAAAATCATTAAATATGTATCATGGATGCAAAAGAGTGTATTAGGCTTCTCTTCCAGGGCCACATTTTTTCACATGTTTTGTTTATCACATATCTGATTGCACTGGTCAGGTTTCACATGCATATGTGCATAAAAATCAACCTTAATCCTAAAGATATTTTCTGGATGATACATATAACTGTGGTAGAGGGTGTCTTTCCTCTAGGTTGAATCTTTCTGCAATTGTTTGAACTCATTTTGGGAGCTAGTGAAGTCACATCCCACCAATGCCTATGTATATTCTTCTTATTTAATCAGAGCCAACTATTGTGCGTTGTATGTTTATGAATAGAGACAGTGAAGGTGTAACAAGACCTCACGACCTTCACAAAATAATATACCAATGGATAGATCGGTCCTCGGTAGGAAGATCAAAGTTCAAGGAGGTTTATGACAAGGTCATAGCACAGGGTCACAGCTTTTCCAAAATTATGAACAAGGATCAAATTCCAATTAACCCTAAAAATTGAGAGCAACATACCATGTCTGAGGCAAACAATCTACTGATCCACCTGAGTTCTGCATCTTTTCTCAACCCTGCAAACAATATATAAAACATCCATAGGTGCATTCAGACCCCAAACAATACATTGGTGTGCAGTCTTTACAAATATTATCAGGACAAATGAAATAACCTTGAACTACATCTGCCAATTGGATTGCATAATGCTTTACCTATTTGTTGAAATATAGGGGTCCGTCAGCAAACAAGAAAATTCACACCAAGAAAACTCGGGTCTAAAAAGAATTTAAACCTTCAAATTATGAGTCTCTGCATGCGATCAAGATTTGAGAGGGCACATGCCTTCTCCACAACCGGGGAATGAAATTTGATGATAGAATCGGGATCTATACAACAACCAGTGGGAATTAACGCTTCCATCCTTGGCAATGCGTGAAAACCTTTCATTGCAAATTCTTTACCACAATCTATGCTCCATGTCACTGTTGTCATTCGTCTGGAGAAGAAAGAATTGATTTCTACCTGACAATGATGCTTGTTGAGAATTTTTGCACAGTAAGATGAAGAGCACATCAAGAAGCCAAAAAGACCCAAAAGTATCCCCTCCCTTCTTCTCCTCCTCCTTTTATCTCCCCTTTCTTTCCTTTTTCTTAATTTCTTTTACTGCAATTTCTTTTCCTTCATTTTTCTTTCATATTCCTTTTTTTATTTACCCATTTTTTTATTATTTTACATTTCATTATAAATATTCCATAATATGCATACATGAGGGTTGTTACATACTTCCCTCCTTCAGGAAACTTCTTCTCGAAGTTATAATCTTTAATCAATAAATATAATACTTATTCAATCCATCAATCAAGTAAATACTAGAATATATAGGTAACTAGTACTATTGTGAAGTTAAAATATTTATGTGTGGCCACCACATAGAAGTCTTCAAACCACACTAATACAATCAAACACCCTAAGTTACAACATGCTCTAAAGTAATTCCCTATGAGTCTAGTATGCAACCATAGCAACAATTATGCATCATAAACACAAAAACATTAGACAATTAATTAATAATTAATAACTTTATATTTGTTTACTTCTTGTTTTCTTTATTTAGGGTTTTATAATATATATATCACCATAGAGTTTTTTGGGGGGGGATTTCTTATTGTTGCGGGATGGAGTAGATAGAGTATATCCAAGCATATGGAAAGGGCTGCAAGCTATATATATATATATATATATATATCAGATCTAATGGGATGAATTATTTGTTTAAGGGTTTTCAAGGTCTAATGCATTCTCAGATAATATGAGAATATTGAGTTTTACAAATCTATATTAGCACATAATTTTCAGATCTACTGATATGTATGTGACAGACTAAGATTCTAGTCTGAAATAAAATGTTGGCATTCATGTTTGTAAGAGACAGGGTGATGGAATTTGGACTTTTTTTTACTATTTTTTTTTCCAAAATTTGGTCGGAATTGTTGGAATCCCATATATAAAGTGTTGAAATTATACAATCTAAGTGGAACAAATATTTTTAAAGATGTTAAATCCATTTCTTTAAAAAAATAAGATTTTAAAAATTATGATCTAATTAAAAATTAAATTGCCAAATTCCATCCAGAATAATTAAAAAAAAGTTAAAATCGTCTCATATGTAGAAAACTCCTTTACCTTTTGGTTCCGTATATTTGTGCATTGGTTCCCTATATTTTTGCATTAGCTTTATATATAAAAACTGTAATATGCTCCCATCCAACGACTAGCTGATATAATTGCTGGACCTCTTTCATATACTGTTTTGACTCCTTCGGCAACAACATTTGTTTTCACCATTTTCTACTCATAAGCATGTACACAATAATATACTTTGGAGTTGAAAAGAAAAGGGGGTGAAAAAGGGTGAAGGTTAATTCACTTTATGGAAAAAAATATATTTAATCCGAGGGTTAATGAGTTATTAAATCATAGTATTACAAAATAAAAAGGTTTCAATTGTGACGAGGAAGTAAACTTTGCATTGGCTGAATGGTCTCCAGTTTGGGCAGCCGCTTGTAAACGATATGAGAATCTAAACAGACGACAAATTTTGCCTCATGAACATCTACTATGCAAGGAGGCAATGCTTCTTTCTAATAACAAATCGATTTATGGAGATAGAACCCAATGGTGTGTAAAGGTTGCATCTTTTCACCTTATAAGGCTCCAACATCATTATTGTTGGTTGTTGAAGAAGCAAGAAGCATATATATTTTACTCCCTAGGTTACAATAGCAATGTGCTATGCAATATCTGCAATCATTGGTGCCATATGGCATTTGGAATATGCCAATCCAGTATGCATTTTCTGTGTTTGAGTTATGGTATGACTTGAATCTTCTTTATGTCCTTTGATATTTTCTATATCGTTTCAGAGTACAAAAAAAATGATAAAATTCATGGTGATAAGTTGACCCCAATTTTGATGACTTGAAACAAGTGGATTTGGTTTAATGGAAAGAAGGCAATACTTGCCAACTAGCTGTTACAAGCCTATTTCACATAGGGTCATCATGTGCACCCATAGTATATCCCATTAACGCTAAAGATGAATTAAAGTTTGGCTACAAAGAGTCAAGACCTCAGTTATTTAACAATTTATGCTTATTACATTTCTCTGTTTGACTTGATGTTTTTCTCACTTGTAGCAATGAAGTGTGAATGTGGTAGCTTGCCAACTATCTATGTAAGAGAATATATTTCTGAGATGGAAGTAGTAGCAAGGAGTTATGGACGCATGTTTAAAAGAGTTACCGGTTTTTCTCGAGGAATACAATGATTATGTTACATACTTTAACCCACAGGTCTGAGGTTGAGACTCATTGTTTCTTGTCATTTGGCCAAGTGAGTTTAATTGGACGCCAAATTAATGATAATTTTCATTATAAAAAACAAATCTCAAGCAAATAATGTGTATAATGGGACTATAAAGTTTATAAAAATAATATTAAAATCCTTTATAATTGAAACAAGAGCGACTTAGTTGACATAAATGTATTATTAAGAAGCCAAGCATGTTACTTCTAAAGTTGAGCATAAATTTATTATTTATGAAGCCAAACCTAACAATTAAGGAAGTTCGTAGCTTTATGGGATTGGAAGGCTATTACAGGAGGTTCATGGAAGGGTTCTCTAAAATCGCAAGACCTATCACCACCTTACTGAAAAAAGGAGGTCAAATTTGAATGGACAAGTAAATGCAATGAAGCCTTTAATGAGCTGAAGAAACATCTAACCAGTTCCCCAATCCTCAAGGTTTTAGACATGGACAAGGATTTTGTGGTTTTCATGGATGCATAGGAGAAGGTTTAGGCATAGTCTTAATGTAAGAAGAGGGAGTCATCGCCTATGCTTCTCGTAGACTCAAAATCCATGAGATCAATTATGCCATTCACGATCTCGAATTAGCTGCGGTGGTGATGGCTCTCAAGTTGTGGAGACATTACTTAGTAGGGTGCCAGTTCGAGCTAAAAACAGATCATCGGAAACTTGAATACATATTCACCCAAAAGGATCTTAATGCACGCCAAAGACGTAGGATTGAACTGTTTAGTGGATATGACTTTAGAATATCCTTTATAAAGAGGAAGGAGAACAAGGTAGCAGAGGCACTAAGTAGAAGACCTCGTATACATACTTTGGAAGATATGTTGAGAATGTATGTCATGGACCAACAGAGTCAATGGGAGAGGTATCCCCCACTAGTGGAGTTTGCTTACAATAACAGTTACCATAGCTCCCTTGGTGCTTCCCCGTATGAAGTTTTGTATGGTAGGCCTTGTTGAACCCCTCTTAGCTGGGATAGTCTAGAGGATTGGCTTATGCTAGGGCCTGACCTGCTTCTAGAGATGGAGGAGCAGATGGTCACCATTAAACAAATGCTTAAGGAATCTCATGATCGTCAGAAGAGTTATGTTGATTCTAAACGTATTGATAGAATCTACGAGGAGGGGAGAATGGTGTTTTTTCGAGTGAGACCCATGAAGATTCCCTTTAAATTTGGCAAGGGGGGGGAACTCGCCCCAAGATTTGTAGGACCATTTAAGATCCTGGAAGGAATCAGTCATGTTGCTTACATAATTGATCTACCACCCCCACTTGCAGAAAATACATAATGTATTCCATATTTATGTGCTTAGACACCATATTCTTGGTCCCTCTCACATCTTCAACTTGGATGGGTTACAACTTTCCAAGGAGGGAGTCATCCGGGTCAAACTTTATCGTATATTGGACCATAGAAGTTGACAGCCACACAATCACATCCTTCACCAAGTTAAAGTCAAACGGGATCAGTATAGTCCCGAGTTAGCCACTTGGGAGGACACATACACTATGCGTTGTGAGTTCCCTTACTTTTTTAGTAGACTTGTGTTTATGACACTCAGATTGGTTCCTTTTATTTTCTATCGATATTCAACTAGTATTTTAAACTTCTAGAGTTAGAAGACATATGATACATATTTGATGTTGATACTAAGTTAGTATTTTGTAGTTTCTTATGGTTTCTGAAGTTAGAGGACATATGTTTCATATTTCATGATGATACTCAGTTTTCATGCTGCTACTGAGTTTCCATGATGCATATTTCATGTTGATACTCAGTTATTTATGGTTTCTAGATGTATAGGACATGAGGTACATGATACACTGATTGTTGATACTCAATTGGTAATTTATAGTTTTATTTATGGCATATGGAAATGTAAGTTATGTAGTAGATAATATGGTGTTATTACATGTTGTTTCTTAGAATGATTCCTTATAGACATGTGATTCATGGTCATGCATTATTCATGTGAAATTTGATGTTGTTATTTCTAGCCATGAGATTTATAACCATGGGTTGTGCATGTGATACTTCCTGATGTTATTTCATGACGTTATGGTGATTTATAATATAGATGACGTGTGGAACATAAAATGATATTATTTCATGATGGTATTAATTTATCATTTTAATAGATTATCATGGCATCTAGAGATAAATGGAATTTGGTATATGCCATGTTATCATTTCATGCTAATCCTTATTTCTCTCCATAGAATGCATATTTTGATATGATGATGGATTACATAAGTTGTTACTCTATGTTGATATGACTAATGTTGAATTATGGCAGCTTATCGTGCCATATTAATGAGATGCTTAGTAAAATTCTGAAAGTATCATGAGCAGTTATGTTATAATGGTAGCACAAAGCACCTAAATGCATTAGATGTTAAACTTGGCATGACTTATCTTGACCATGGCGTATGATGTAAGATAATGTAATATGAACTAGTGGCTAGACATTCTTATTAGCACATGATTCAAGGTTGATCCATGATATATTATTATATTGAGAAAATGTTACGAATGATTATTCATTATTGTAAGTGTAAGTTGTTCCAGGCGATCCACTCAAATATCCTGGTGAGGCTAGTCATTCTATGATTTTGTGGCCCGAGCCCATAAACATGAATGACAATGGCTACTATAAATATATTATGGGCTTGGGGACAAGCCCAACAATTAATTCTATGCCAGCAGCTCTTGAATTTAGTACCAGAAGTGGGGAAGGTGGCAATGAAACAGTTACTTCCCGAAGAAATTATGATGTGACCAGAGTCCATGGTTGGAGACATACTCACCGGGAGGGAAGTTTATGTAGAAGGACTTATGGTGCCTAGGGTTAGTGCCTTGAGGGTGTAGGTGGAGGATGTTTAGGATAACCTTTCAAGATTCCTGGGGTATAATGATATTGATATCAAGATTGGGGTACTGGGAACCAGATGCCAGTTAGCATCGATGAGGCCCAGATTCCGGTTAAATTCCAATGAGACTGCACTATTACCAAAAGTTGGTAGGGTGGAAATGCCGTGGTAACTCGGCAGGGAAATTCGGATTCCTACTGTATGATCCATAGACAGGTTACAATAGAGGGCCCATGCCATGGTGAGCAGGACCATCCGGAACTGAAGGGGAGGTTTATGGAGGTGGTGAATGGTATGATTCTCAGGGAGAGGGTGAGTAAGGAAAGAGGAAGTAAACAAATACATAGTTATTAATTATTAATTAATGTTCTAATGCTTATGTGTGTATGATGCATAATTGTTTCTATGGTTTCATACTTGACTCAAAGGGAATTACTTAAGAGCATGTTGTAACTTAGGGTGTTTGATTGTATTAGTGTGGTTTGGAGACTTCTATGTGGTGGACAAACATATAAATCTCTTAACTTCACAATAGTACTAGTTACCTATATATTATAGTGTTTACTTGATTGATTGATTGAATAAGTATTGTATTTATTGCTTGAAGATTATAACTTCAAGACAAAGTTTCTTGATGTGGGGAAGTATGTAAACACCCTCATGTATGCATACTGTGGAATATTTATAATGAAATGTAAAATAATAAAAAAAGGGTTAAATAATAAAAAGGAATATGAAAGAAAAATGAAGGAAAACAAATTGCATTAAAAGAAATTAAGAAAAAGGGGAGAAAGAGGAGATAAAAGGAGGAGGAGAAGAGAGGGGATCTTTTTCGGACTTTTTGGCATTTTGGAAGGGGAGCTTTGGAGGAGCCAAGGAAGAAGAAAGAGGATGACAAAAAGAGGAAAACAAGCAAGAAAGCTTAGGCATAGGGCTAATTATTGGGGGTTCGGGGGCCTCAGACATTGGCTGTGCATTGGATGGGGGTTGGTTGGGTGGAGAGTCATCCCCCCACCTTTAGTTGTAGGAAATGGAGCTGTCAAGGTAACTACCAGGTCATCTAATCAGGTAAGGCTCTTTAAATTTTCATACAATATTTTTCTAATTGTTGATGGATCCACTAATTTTATTCATATCTCCTTTGCATGTTGGTTCTTTGTTGTTTACTAGTTTTATCAATTTGAGGTCATTACACCTATGCATTAATGAATGCGTCACAATACATATATTTTATGTTAAATATTTAGTGGGTCATATTTGATAATAACTAACATACTAAACCTAGTCTGTATTACATTAAATGACCACCCTATATAAACTACTATTAACTCTAATAGGCCCTTCCGCTCATATTACATCCCTAGGGGGGTCCCACCACTCCACCCTTTGTAAAGATTTTCCCTCAACACTTTTACCTATGATGGGGTCCCATGTATGATTGTTTCCCTCAATTTTGAGAGTGATGTATTCCAAGAAGTGTATCCATAAGAGGCTCATAATTGGTATAATGATATCCAAAGGTTGAAGGCATGAAAAATGCAATAGGAGAATGGAGTTTCGTATATCTACTTCGTTCAATGCCCGAATTATAGTATTAGAATGAATAAGTATATATTGAATATGAATCTCTCCTTTACAATAATATACATAAGAGATACTTTTGTTTCTCTTGTGATGATGGAAAAATAAATTCCCATATCTCGAGACATAAACTATTTTCCTTCAATCCACCATTTTCTTTGTACTTTGTGATAATTCTATGATATACCAAACTCTTCCACTCAAACCATGTTCATAGATACTTATGGAATTGCAATTTATAATTCATTTCCAAATTTGTGGGTTGAAAATATATAATTCATCTACCTTTATCATTTTGTATTATTTTATTTTCCAAGTTAACATGGTCAATGATCCATTTATTCATCTTTGTACATGGAAATATTCTATGTCTAGTAGCCACATTATATAGGTGTGACCCTAAAATGTTAAAGTGTCACGTCCCCGGTCTCCTTGGTTCCCCTCAGAGGCAATGGGAGACAACCTGATACATTGTTTTTTCAACAATTCCCTCTATTTTTACATGCAGCCGCAATGGGCTTTGATCCACAATCTGCAATCTCCTTCCTGCAATACGTAGTCGAAATTCAGAAGTCGGATTTCCAAATTTACCTTTATGAAGAAATCACGCTCCCGAATTCCACAATCCACAATACGGAAGTCAGAAGCCAGAAGTCAACTTCACAACCTCAAAAAATTACTCATCTGACTTCCGCAATCCACAATCCGCATGCTAAACACAGAATTCAAAACATCCAATTGTTGTCTGAGAAAATTTACTCCTCCGACTTTCGCAATCCACAACCTTCATTGCTTGTCACATCCCCAATCACCTTGGTGCCCTTCAGAGGCGATGGGACACAACTTGATACCATTTTTTTTCAACAATTCCCTTTATTTTTACACGCAGCCGCAATGGCCTCTAATCCGCAATCTGCAATATCCTTCCTGCAATCCACAGTCAGAATTCGGAATTTGGATTGTCAAATTTACCTTTTTGAACAAATCACGCTCTTGAATTCCAGAATCCACAATGCGGAAGTTGGAATCTGGAATTCAACTTCACAGCCTTGAAAAATTACTCGTCTGACTTTCGCAATCCGCAATTTGCATGCGGAAATCAGAATTCAGAACCTCAAACTACGACCACTCCATAAACTTCAACTATGACTTCTGCAATCCGCAATGTGGGATTCAGAAGTTGGAACTCCAATTTGCACGATACAGAAAAATGTTCGTCCGACTTCCGCAATCCGCAATCTGCGTGCGGAACTCAAAACCTCCATTTTCCATCCCAAAAAATTTACTCCTCAGACTTCCGCAGTCAGCAACCTGCATTACAGAAGTCGGAAATCAGAAACCTCATTTTGTAACCCGGGAAAAACCACCTTCCGCCTTCCACAATCTACAATCCGCTTTGTGGATGCAGAAAGTAAAAAATCCAATGCGCCAACCCTGTGGAAATCTCCCTTCTGACTTCCACAATCCTCAATCTACCTTGTGGATTCGTAATATAAAAATTCTAACCATGCAACTCCAAAGGTCGGCCCCCAACCTCTGCAATCCGCAATCTACATTGCGGATTCAGAAAGTCAGGACCACATACCCTTGCACCTACAAACTTCTCAAGTTGATAACTTCTCCATCTTTAGACCAAATTGGACAAGTCCAGTACCATTGGAAATATCTTGGAGATATCTATACACTGGCATGATTCCATACCACGTCCGAGTACTTTGACTTGGCCATATTTCCAACTGAAGTCTTGCCTAAAATCCCTCAATGCCCCTTTACCCTTCTGCAAGGAGATCTACCTACCTTCTGCCATGATTTCCCTTTTCACCTGACCCATAGAGTGATCATGAAACACAATAGGGCTATTTGATTCTTTCCCCAAGTCCAGGTGGTCCCATGCAGTCCATCTAACACTATATGCAATGCACAACAACACACCTAATGAAACTAAAACTAATCAATGCATCTATAACTTGCAGGTTAGCATCATATTAAGCCCAAGAAAATGGTGAAATGTTTAAACATGAACTCATACTCATACTCAAGACTATACATAGACTTCATACTGGTCAATTTCATGCAATCATTCATTCAAATAACTTGAACATAATAAGTAGCCATAACATAAGAAAACTAGTATCATTTTAACACCACATAAAGAACTTATCTTTAAATGGAAATGTCCAAGCAACTGGCTAAGTGAGAGCAACGTTACACCCAACCATAGGTCTCTAGCCATCCTATACTCTTTCAGCTGAGAGATCACCCCTGAGCTAGATGTGTATCCACTAAGGAGGAATAAATAGGCTCTCTCATAGTCAAGGCTCCACCGTAATGCTAAGCCAACTTATAGTTGGGTTTATCAAGCATGTAAGGGAACATGGAGGATGATTCTAAGCCAACGATCTCAACCACAGATCTACATGCATCTCAAACTACTTAGCAAACATGACACCCACAATACCTACCTCACCCAACACAAGGAAGGCCCCCTTCTCTACTACACAATCGCTTGGGTCCCCTTCCCTCCATTTCTCTTCAGGGTGGGCATAGAAAGGTCCAAACTATTGCTTTCATGAGACTTTAGCCTTCACTAAGTTTATCAAGTAGATCCAACCTCTGTCTTGTCTTCTCCTCAATTATCCTAGCTAGGATCTTCTTAGGGTTGCGATCGAAGCTCTGTCTCACAACCTAGTCTTTTGCTATCATATCTACGTGTTCTCACGGGTTTTCTAAGCTGCTCACGCTCTGTAATCTATCCTAGGGTTTGGTCCATGGATTTCCCAACCGATTCTACTTCCTATGCAATATTTCTACGTGCTTTCGACTCTGCAAATTCGTGCTTACAAAAAATCACGATTTTCCTCCTTCTGCTTCTCTGATGGGCTCTGCAATGCATGATAAATGAGGTCATTTGTCAACAATGGGATAGGTATTAGGGTGATCGAATTCCCAGGAGGTAGAGTGGCTTAAGGGACATTCAAAAAAACATAGCCATCCCCTGCCATATGGGTTTTCAGGGCTTCTCCATACTCCATCAACCTCATGAACAGGTGTTATCAACCACCTTCTTACAACAGAATTAAATGTTAGCATGGGGAGTCAAATGGGTTCAAAAAAATAACATGTGGAAGCATGGGTTCCAATCACACAACCCCCTCACCTCTCCCTAGCAGATACACATTCCCCCCTCTTATTAGTTTCCTCCATAGCTAGTTTTCTTGGTATTTTATTGCAATATTTAATATTTACATCATTTACAATACCTCATGGCGTAATAGCTCATGGATAATCAGAATGTCAAATACTTTCCTTTTAAATAAAACCTGGACATCCTCTAGTGGGGCCTTGGCCTTAGGCTCCACACTAGGGCAAACACCCATTGTATATATACAATATTTACAATGAAGCTAATAAACCCTAAGGGTCAAAATAGAGGTATTACATAAAGTATAAATCGAAATGTTTATCCTCATCATTACATGGGTCAATTAGTATGAGTATATGGGGTTACTTCTCTTCTTTGAAAAATTGAAATAACTCAACCAATTGAGGATTAGTAATAGACAATCTTTCATAACTAGAAGTGCCCACATAAACTAGCCTCTTCGGCTACTTAGGTTTTATATCCATGGATGTACTCTCTTCCTTGGATTTCACCTTTTTTTCTCATGATATTGGCTTATTTCTCTTAAGAGGCATATATAAGTACCTACATATAATTCATCAAAACGTCACAACACATTAATAGTGTTCACGTATGAAGTAATGTGTTCTGAAACGGGTATATAATTCTAATGTAGCATAGTTTCAATTCTCTATGTAAGAAATCATAATTGGTGATCTAAAATTTAGTCTAGGCAAACAACATATATCATCGAAATTCACATTGAGGCACACTTTGATTTTAATCATATACTTTGATAAATGTCTTAATATATTGCAGACTATACATGATCAAATTATAATATTTCGAGGTGTGAATCTTTTCCTAGGTTAATATTTGAGATATGGTAAGCAAGGAACGTCACTCTAAAGAGCTATTAATGTGCACAACTTGTGATATTACAACTTGTGATGTGCAACATATGAATAAAATTTGTGATAATTAACCCCTAGATCTTTTTTACGCATGATTAATGAATTTTGTCATAGTTGGTTAAAGTGTTTACCTTATTTTTTCTTTGACTTCCAGTGATTTTAGTAATTGGTTTAATCAGGTTGGACTTGAAGTTATGATATTTTGTAGGCAAAAAGAAGAGGCCGGAAAATAGGTATTGTTGACCAAAAAAAGAGTTATCAATGCAAGTCATTAATGAGATAACAAGTCTCAAGATACATGATCTCCCTCAGGAAGAGCTGAGCCTAAGTTTAGTCCCAGATGGCGCACTCACCCAAAGTTTAGGATCATGGTTTCAATTGATTGTTGAAAGATAAGGCTGAATTCTCCAAAGTTCATGTTTGATCTTTTTGTTATAGAAAAGACCAGAGGGCACAACCCAACAATGGATAATTGTTAGAAAGTTGATAGATTTGAAGCTTAAGACTGTGCATAGATCTGTTTAATTTTGATACTTTTCATGATATTATGTAATCCCTATTTTTATAAATATAGAAGGAACATTTATATTATTAGAGTGCTTAGAAGTTTTTCATAGGTTCATGTACTTTTATTGGGGAGGGCTCCCTCAAGACAATACATGGACCTTTACATGATGTTGCATGTTTGATAGAGTAGATTTAAGTTAGCAGCCGAGCCTAACTTAGGAGCTGAGCCTAAGTTTAGTCCCAGATGGCACACTCACCCAAAGTTTACGATCATGGTTTCAATTGATTGTTGAAAGATAAGGATGAATTCTCCAAAGTTCATGTTTGATCTTTTTGTTATAGAAAAGACCAGAGGGCACAACCCAACAATGGATAATCATTAGAAAGTTGATAGATTTGAAGCTTAAGACTATGCATAGATCTGTTTAATTTTGATACTTTTCATGATATTATGTAATCCCTATTTTTATAAATAAAGAAGGAACATTTATATTATTAGAGTGCTTAGAATGTTTTCATAGGTTCATGTACTTTTCTTGGGGAGGGCTCCCTCAAGACAATACATGGACCTTTACATGATGTTGCATGTTTGATAGAGTAGATTTAAGTTAATTGTGGTTTCCTTATTCATTTTGCAAACTCTATTTTTCATATAGTTTCCTATCAATTTTTCCATTAAAAGAACTATGTTTATGATTAGCAGCATTTGATGTATTCCATTTAATTCCAGTGTTTTATTTCTAGCATGCTTTCATTAGTTTTTTCTCACATCAAAAGTTCGTTGATTTAAGATTATGCTTGGGAATGTTTTATCAATTATTGAAACCAAGATTTATTCCTTTATATTATTTTCTTAAAACCCCTTCATGGATTTCACAAAATATTGACCGCCGTACTCTTTATCTTGAGGATATGATTGAGCTACACTAGCCAAAGGGAGAGTAGGATTGAGTATAGAAGGGTTAGATCTAAAACAATCTAATTTGGCTAGTTGTCTTTTGTTGAATACAACTTAGACCCCTATATGTTTCATATATTTTGCATAGTACCTCTGAAGTTTGTACACTCCTCAAGTTGAAAAATTAAAGTTAAAATTTAGGGATTCCAACAATTATTGTTGATATTCTTTGGTCACACCAATGGTAAAGGGTATATAATATAGACTAATATTGGAGACATCCAGACATTATACAAGTGGTTAGAAATTTGACATGGGATTAATAGCTTTATAGTCCAGCATTGGATTTACTTCTCACTCAAGAAAAATCCAAAAAATGATAAGGATTCATTCTAATGCTATGAAATATGCATAGATAATGGAGGTTTATCTTGAAACATTGAATTCAATCTTAAGGAAAATAGATTCAAAAGAAGATAATAGATTATCCATTCTTAAATGGCCATGCGTGTCTTATCTTAAATTGATTTGAAATATCATGAATGAATTGAATCATTAATACCAATTTTTGAATTTGGAGGGGAATCTAACATTTTATTAGGAGGTTTGAAACATGAAACATTTGAATTTCCTAGACCCAAAAATGAGACATCAAAATTATTTAAAAGGTATCCACAATAAACTTTCGAAGTAGCTTTAGGGGCCATCAGGCCATTTGAAATCATGCTACATTCAAACTTGAGGAACTATTAGGATCCTTTGAAACAATCATCACATGATATTTTGAAATGGACACATGAATCATCGATCCATTCCAACATATCTTTGAAATAACACTTTTGAGTTTTCCCTAATGAACTATCAATATGATCTATAATATGGAATATTCAAATATTGGAATCCTCTCCATGAACTATTAGGGTCATAGAAATATCTTTGAAATACTTTTTAAAACATCACAATGAACCATTGGGTAGTTAGAAATATGTGCAAATGACATATTTATGAACCATGAGCATGATTTGAAATATTATACTTCAAAATATTTTAGAAATGACACAATACACAATTGGAGGCTTTGAAAATATGCAACAAGATTATTTTGAATCCTTCCAATGAACTATATGGAGACATTGAAACATGAAAAAAAATGAAATATTAGATCTCCTTAATGAACCATTGGAATAGTTCGAAATGTATTTACATAACAGCATTCAAATGATCCCAATGAACCATACATATATTTCAAAGAAGATATCTCTAGCTACAATTAAATCATGAAGCATTGAAAATGATTGAAATATCAGGGATTCAAAATATTAAACTCTCCCAAAGAACCATTGGGGGAAAATGAAATATAGACCAATCGAAAGTTTAGGCATTCCTATGAACAGTTGGGAGCCTTTGAAATATTTTGAAATAAATTATTTTGAAGGAGCTTAAACAACCATCGGGATGGTATGCAAAATGGAAGTGATCAATCTTTTGCGAAGGCCAAATGAATTATTAGGAAGCTTTTTAAAATGTAGTCAAAATATATAAATAATACTTAATCAATTTTAATCAAAGACTTTTGAAATCTATGGCTCTTGAAATTCATGGAACCTTCATTACATGATGAATAAGGGAGCAAAGAATTTTTGAAAGAGAAAAAAAGGATCTAAAAGCCAGTTTCAATAGGATGAATGTATTTTTTAGAGATTAGGTAAGCATTATCCATCATCCTTGTAGTAAGCACTTACAAGATTCAACATAAGCAGTAACACACAAAATAAATGGAAGATATTAAGATAAAACAAGTGGTCCCCAAATCTATGGACTTTGGACTAGTTTGGGCCTAAACAATATCCTTTGTGGGGTTGTCCATAACTTTGATGGTGTTGAATTGGGAAATAATGCTCGAGTGACGTTTCTTCAAGATATTCTTATACAATTCGATGTAATATTTTTTGGTGAACTGTCTTGGAGATCTTTGAGGGTGTTTTTATTTCCTTTCTTATTCAAGATAATTCATACATCCATGAAATCCATTATAACAATTCCCAATGTTCACAACTATTCAACTCCCAAAACGACATATGAACCTCCCATTTCGGTAGAAAATATGTTTGATTTGAGGGAATAGTCCCCCATTGATAGACTCACATCGTCACACTTACCACCATATTTCATAGTACCACCATTGGCTATCATGATTTGAAAATTGTGTGCTACATGGACATAATAACATGTTAATTCTATTACTTGACATTCAGTGAAATTATTATTTTTGTTTCTATCTATTAAGACAACCACCTTCATATGATTAATATACCCAACCAAATTCAAGGTTTGGGGAGTTGCAATTCCTAACAAATCATGAAGGGAAATATGGTGATTGTGACAAGGTGTCAAGGAGGCTCTTGAGTGGGTACTTCATTGGGTGAAGTCTCTACCAAATATAGCTTAGTTGTTCCTTCCTTGAAAACTTCCTAGGATGTGACTAATTGATCCGTATCTAATCAAATTAATAATTTATGTTCCTTACATTTATGCCCATTGACAATTTTTTCATCCCAATTGTAGTAGATTCTAATATGGTGACATTCTACCACTTATGTCAAGGTCAACTTGTGGACTTTAAAGGGATAAGAAGGAGGTGGAGTAAGAAAAAAAGGGATACATTGTCATGGAACAAATTGAGTCATATGTTCTAGTATGGGACCATGACATAGGCTTGTTTTGGTAGTTGAAAGGAATCCAACCAAGTGGTGAGGTGGAATATAAATACTTGTGTTTTGATAACCTCCTTGAAACCACTAATAAAAAACTCTTCCAGGAATGCATACGAGATACCTTCTATAGTGATTTCTAATCTCTCAAAGGAAGTAATAGAGTCTTTCGCTATGTTGGTACATTCTAGTTAGTCAATGTCCTTAAAGGAATGAGTATTAGTTTCAAATATTAAAGAAATGAAATTCACAAATTGGTCCCATGTAATGCACCCCTTATATTCCTTTCGATTCCATTACTACCTCTAGAAATGCTCCTTATTTAGATATAACACACCCAATCAATTTTTTTACTATTCATCATGAATACCCTAAAGATAAAATATTGCTCCATATGGATCATTAATATGGATGGATAAAAAACATCGATTATTTTCAAATCCACCTTAGGAAATTTGTGCATCATATGGTATTGAATATCAGGAAAGGATTGTTGGAATTGATTTAATACTGAGAAGGGGGGTGAACCAGTATTAGCATAGTTATCAACAGTTTTTACCTTCTTTATCAGAATAATATTAACTTAATCTTGATGTTTAGTTATGCATCCAATATAAGTAAAATCATTCATTCATATATATTGCTCCAATACAAAGAACACGAAACATAGGAATTTGACGTGGAAACAAAAATGGGAGAAAACCATGGAATTCTCTTTTGTAATGAAAAGAATACATTCAAGGAAGCACCAACTTCCTGTATTTACTAGCACCAACTAGAAGGTGGAATTGACCCCCTGGTTTTATAGGCACCAACCTAAAGGAAGCTCCAACTCCCTGTGTTCTCCAGAACCAACTGGAAGAAGGCTACAAACCCTTGCTCCTTGCCCCATCCTGCTGCCCAGATATCCAATATATAATTCTGACTTACTGAACTTATAACTCAAGCACACTTTTGATCTTCTGATATTAGTTCTATTGTGCGTTATCTTCATATGCAGACTCACTGTCATTGTGCTACATACATCTCTTGAATTCTCATTTGTCTCAATTCAACACTTCTACTGATGTATTATTTCATGTACTGTGTGCTTTTTGATTCTGTAGTCTACACTAAGGTATGCACTGTCAATATGATACTATGCAACTGCACTTACCAGTTGGTACTGTGATTTCAATTGATAGTTTGTTAATCTGAGATAATGCACTAGTAACATATGGAACTATGCACTTACTGATGTGTCTGTTATGTTTAAGTTCCACAGTCTTTTAGACAATATGTGACATATTGTGCATCAATTGATTCATCCTTTCGATTTAACACACTTGTGTCAGATCATCCTCATTGCGATGTTCTTACTGGATCCTGTTTCTACTTTGTCGTCACACATCAGATGGACTTCTCAACTTTGCACACTTCAATTCAGTCTTAGTGCATCAACCAAACATTTGCACATCACCGTATATACTTTGGTGACGTCTCTACACTACTTCCTTACTTACAACAGATGTGACTATTTGCGTGTTGTCTGTAATTATGTCTTTCAATCTTCACAGAGTTGCGCATGCTTCTATGTTTATTCCTTTCAGTATTTGTGCATTCATCACAGATATACAACATCATTATGTGCACCATCAGCTATATCATTCCTCTGTATGTGTGCACTCGGCTCCTCGCTAGATCACTTTGTTCTGTCCTCGAGCCCTTGATACCCCAAATATAAATCTGTATTTTCCACTTGAAGCTTTACATTCTCTCCATCAATATTTATTCAAATATCCAACTTGAATCTCTATTTATACATGTCCTTCATGGATTGTATGTCCACAAGTTGGTTGTGGCATCCCTTCTTAGTGGGACTTAAACCTTAGTGATGTACTCTTTCACTCTTGATGTACCATTTCTTTGAGGTATGTGCGCATCCTTTCTCTTCAACTTGATGAGTCTTTGACCCTTACCATACCATCCTGTGTGGTCATTGTGCACCTGATGTACCATAAACTTATGGGGTTTGCACATAAACATCTTCAGCGATTGTACCCTTCTTGGAACTTGTGCGCCCTTTACTAACTAAAAGAATCTTCTGATTGTAAAGAATTGTGCGCTTTTAGGACTATTCAGTTTCTTACTGTTTTTGCACTCTCGATCTTTGACCAAGAAATGATTGCACATTCCAGAGTCTTCTTTCAACATGCTTGCACACGTGTACCTTTGTTTAACCAAATCCTTGGCTGCTTGTGCACATGTACCTTGGTCCAACTAATTATTTGGCTGCTTCCTTGAGAGAGTATGACTTGGTGAACTTGATATATGTGCTAGTACCACATGTCGTAGGATACATTTCTTATGTTCTTCTTTGAACTGGATCTGCATGATGTACCTTCCTTAGACACACATCTTCAGACTGGATGCAACTTCTAGATATAATTCTTCACACTAGCATCCATATCCTTCACTATATTGCGCATATAATTTTTCAAAGTGGCTTCTCCATATACTTCTTTAAGCTGGCATAGGAATGTTGTATCCGCTTTGACATCAGTTGGCATCAATGACTCAAACCGAATCAATTGACATCCTCTTTGACATTAGTTGACATCAATGACAACCAAAGTTCAACAAGGTTGGTAAAGAATGACCACCTCTACTTTATAATGATTTTGTACTATTAACCATCCCTATATAATCGTTCCAAAATTTCAATTAATAGTTTATGGAGGATTTAAAGGAGTTCATATTTGTTGTGAGTTTGTTTGAAACTATTGCTTATGAGTCAACGAGTTTCTCTATTTTTTTCGAACTAGCTGTTCTAGTATCCATTGTAGTGGTAGTCATTGGACCACAATGGGTTCCAATAGAAGAGTTACCAATGAGATACAACAATGCAATGAAATTTGCATATGGTGTACTTTGGTCTAGGTCATCCGCAATGATCTAGGTATTCTTAAGATAACTTCTATATTTTTTCTATTTCCAAAAGGTTATTGTACTAATTCAAATTTTAAATTTTGGATATTCTAGGTTCTACAGTAATTTTGATAATGGTTCTACATTACCTTAATACCAAAGGAATTTTAGGATCTATAGCTCTCTGATATACATGGTTTTTTCCAACAATAGTACTCATCCATCCATTCATGGATCTAACTAAGGAGGATGACCATATCCTTAGTCCTATTACTCAATTTCCTAATACATGAGAGTGATCTCCCCTAATGTTGTGTTTAGAATATTACAGTGATAAAAAAAATGAATTATTTTGTATGAATTGATTTAGGTACACCTAGGGGGATTCCAATATACCTGAGGAGACATGGAATATAAAGTCCTTCATCATATTCTATCTAAAACAATACAACTTGTCAAGTACCTAAATAGGTGTATAAGGGTTTCCACCTAAGTGACCAACTTTTGTTTATATATGTCAAAAGATGTCTTTATCCTAATTTTTTTTTTTTAAATTAGGTGCATGTTAGCAAAGCAAGTGATCTATACCAATTGTATTGTACTTATATAAAAAATAGAAAATTAAGCGAAATATCCAAAAAAATTATCTTTGCAAAGTAAAAGTGAAAGAACAAGAGTATTAGACCTATAAAGTATTAACTCTTGTATTGATAATTCTATAAAGAGATAAATTTGTGCATACATACTCAAGGGGGAAATAATAAAATGAGCAGAAGTCCAATACAATCATAGTACTTAACAAAACATTACATAATTTTTACCTCTATATATAGCTTATCACTACCCAAATTCTAACCACTAGTTGTCCCAAGATAATAGTGCCAACTACCCAGTAGACCCTATTTCATAATGATGGCCCTTTTACACTACTTAACCATACACACTTACTACCCAGTGGGTGTTATTCAAGGAGAATGACCTTGTACACTAATTATCTTACTCACCAAGTACCCCAAAATAGAGAGGTTAATGTTGAACTTTAATATATTTCATTGCATGTGTTAAGGTGCTCCCATGAAGTTGTAGATGACATCCATGCTAAAGAAAATTAATATTGAAAATGTTATGTGGGGACATTCAAGGTGGTTGGGAGAGATCTTGACATTGTCTCTTTTGGGCGCAATATGCGAAATTTTTTAGTATTATCCTATGCATCAATATGGAATAGAGTATAGGGTACTCCACTATGTTGACTAGTCAATAAATGACCATGACACTTTGTAAAAATGGAGTCAAATATTTCTCACATGTTTCTTCCATGCATTAGGCCTAAATTGGTATATGTATCTAGAGGAAGGTAGCTATTCCCTTATGCAACAAAGTTGTGCTCTTTATGTTATGAGAGGTTTTTAGTGATCATACCTACTTGTACCCACCTCCATGGTTATCTTCTCCTGTACACACATGGAGATGATGATACCCAAATATTAGCAAACTCTAGTTTAGGCATGCTAAAGAAATTATTAGAATTTCACTAACATTATAATTTATCCAAATTGAAAAGCCTAGAAAAATCATGGGAAACACTAGATTGGATTAAATTTTCATTGATTGTGAATGTATTATTAATACATGGATAAGTGACCTTTGACCTTCATCTTGAAAAATTGCACGACTCTTTATCATAACTGAAACTAAAAATAAATAATTACAATAATTACAAAATTCACCATAATACTTACATATTAGGTTTCGAACACCCCCCCGCCCCCCCCAATCTGAAGGGGTGTTTATGAGTCCAAACATATTTTTGAAGTTTTCAGTATTTTTCTTCCAAGCAATTTGGTGAAGATGTCTACAATTTGCTCATTTGTGGAACAATGTCTCAAATGAATAGTCTTGTCCTATACATGAGATCAAATCAGATGGTACCTTGTGTTGATGTTCTTATTTTGATCATGGAAGCCATAATTCTTGGCCAGCTTGATTGCATAAGTATTGTTAACCTATAGAGAAGTAGAGTTCACATGTTTCTCATGCAAATATTCAAGTATCTTCCTAAGCCACACAATAGCCTTTGTTTCATCTACAACATATACATATTCTTCCTCTGTTGTGGAATTTGTTAAAACATACTATTTGCATGATCTCCATGAGACAACCTCTAATTCAAGGATAATGAGGTATTCACTCCATTCTCTTTGTTTCCATTGAAATCTAAATCAAAGTATTGAGTCAATTTGAATTCATCCACCTTAGAATATTTGAGTCCAATGTATTCAATCCTCTTCAAGTATCTTAGAGCTCTTTTTTAAGTTGACTAATGTCCTTCACAAGGTTTTTTGCATAAGCCTCAAAAGGATCACAACAACAAATAAAATATCATTTCAAGTAGTCGTAAGGTAGGTAAGACTCCCCACAAGCTTTCTATAAACGCGTATTTCATTAAATTTGGACTTATTAGGCAAAATTTGGACTAAAAAAGTGTGAATTTAGACTTTGAAAGTGTCAATATCAGCCTTTCTAAAGTGCAAAATTAGGTTCTGAAAGTGGCAATATTGGCTTTGAAAAGCATGTTTTTCTATTCGAATAGTGTGTTTTTTTACTACTTCTGAACCCTAAAATTGCAATTTTTATTATGAAACTATGAATTTGAATTCACAAAGTGTGAAATTCAGATTAAAAAATGCAAATTATGATTTGAAAAGAGCAATTTTCAATTGGAAAAGTGCAATATTTTGAGGTGAAAAACGCAATGTCTATAATATTCATTCCTTGTTTGAATAGCAAGTTTATCAGTTCTTGTTTCTTTTTTGATACAGTATCAAGAATATCTAGCTTTTTACATAGATAATTTTAGTAGTTTCCAAATGAGGTAGGAATTCTCTGTGTAATCTGTATAGGAACAACTTACATAGTAGTAACCAGTAAACAATGTATTATGCATCACAGTAGTATTTTTACTCAAATGCCTAGAGGCTCGTGGACGTTCCAAATTCTCGACGTTTGCTCGCCTAGGTAGGTTGATAGACAAACTACAAGGATTGTAACAAAATATAATTTTGTTGGGATAAGATCCCATCAAAATATATGCATAGCAACATCCATCCCACTCTCAACATTATGCCCCATTTGTTCTCATTGTGCCTTAACTGCTGCAAGGCCCTTCTCATTTATAATATTTTTTCTCATGTCCATCCTAGCCTTGGTGACCATGCCCATATGATGTTATTTATATTGATCATCATATTTTCTTCTACACCAACAACCCATTATTGATTTCTATTTAAGAAGTTTTTCTACAATACCTTCAGACACTTCGATGCTCATGTTGGATTCCACCATTACACCTCGACTTTGTAAGACCCAAGAGTACTAGCATATGAATCCTCATAAATATGTTAAGTTTATACTAATTTGACTAGCAATATCACTGAAAGAAACATAATCACAAGATAGACAGAGATTTTACCCTAGGAAACCCTCATGGGGTAGAAAACCCAGCAAAGCTTTCCTCAATAAGATGATCAACCAAATACAAGATGTAGTCCAAGACTAGATCTCCTTCTCTACCTCCTATGCAGACCTCTCTCTCACTTGTGCACTACTTTCCGAGTGATAGAAGAGTGAGATAAGTGACGAACAAACTCCTCTACTTATGCTTGTTTCCCGACTGAATTTTCACCCTATGGGGCCGACCTCTCGTAAGAGAGTCTAATAACCCCTAATAAATTAACTCAGGGATGAACCCCACATGGGAGATCTAATAACCCTAGTTACCATAATCCATTGGAGGAATAAACATCTCCGGATACATAATAAAGTCCCATCGGAGGAATGAAACATCTCCGGAATAATACAAATATAATATTCTTAGAAGTTACAATATTTCAACACTCCCCCTTAACGAGAAGGATATTATAACAACATTTGCAGGAGCAAGGAGTCATTGACTACATGATACATGATACATCTATAAATCATTGGAAGCTTTCTTTATACATCATCATCAGTAACTTAGATAGTTACTGGAACATAATCAATACTGGAACATCAGCATTGTTAGTATTGGGTCTTCATTTTTTTGCGGCACTCGATCAGCTACAGCATCATCATCTAGATCTCTCGATCAACAACCTAATTGTATGGATCTACCGATCAATATCATCATCTGGATCCTCATGATCAATAGCATCGTCATCTAGACCATCACGAACATAGCATCTTCATCTAGATCATCACGACCACAGCATCGTCATCTAGATCATCATGATCACATCATCGTCACCACACAATCTACATCATCGTCATCACGCGATCTGCATCATCGTCATCAACTTGATCCTCTCAATCAACAACACAATAGCAGCATACCCTGCAACACACATGAGCTATTTAAGACACCATATCATGTCTACGGACAATGCAGTCCACTCATCAACTTAGACAAAGTCTAAGGACCACTTCTCAGAGACATATGTCTACGGATCAATTCAGGGACCGAAGTCCGGGGACGATACAATCCCCTCACTCTCGGAAACATTTGTCTGCAGATCATTTTTGAATTGAAGTCCAAGGATGATGCAATCCCCACTCTTGGTGGCATATAGTCTGCGGCTCATTTTAGGACTGAAGTCCAAGGATGATACAATCCCCACTCTTTGTGGCATATAGTCTGCGGCTCATTTTAGGACTGAAGTCCAAGGATGATACAATCCCCACTCTTGGTGGCATATAGTCTGCAGCTCATTTTAGGACTGAAGTCCAAGGATGATACAATCCCCAATCTCGGTGACATATAGTCTGCAGCTCATTTTAGGACTGAAGTCCAAGGATGATACAATCCCCACTCTCAGTGACATATAGTATACGGCTCATTTTAGTACTGAAGTCCAAGGATGATACAATCCCCACTCTCGGTGACATATAGTCTATGGCTCATTTTAGGACTGGAGTCCAAGGATGATACAATCCCCACTCTCGGTGACATATAGTCTACGGCTCATTTTAGGACTGAAGTCCAAGGATGATACAATCCCCACTCTCGGTGACATATAGTCTGTGGCTCATTTTAGGACTGAAGTCCAAGGATGATACAATCCCCATACTGTCCACTTAGACAAAGTCTAAGGACTATTTTCATCGACCTCATCGTCGAAACAGGAAACCTCATCATCAACCTCATCGTTTGAATAGGTAGCCACATCATTGATACAGTATCCCCATCAATATAGTTATCATTAGTACACATCATCAATACAAGTATACATATCATCAATACAAGTATCGATATCAATACATATCCTCATCAATATATATCATCAATACAAGTATCCTCATCAATACATATCCTCATCAATATATATCATCAACACAAGTATCCTCATCAATACATATCCAAATATTATCATTGACCATATCACTCCCCCTTATGAGGAGGGTCCTTTTGAACTACACCAAGCTTGTCGCGGAAATACTCAAACTTTACTCAAGACAGAGGTTTGGTCAAAACATCGGCAACTTGTTCATCAGTGCCTACATGCTCGAGCTTTATAGCTCCTTTCTGCACCATATCCCATATATACAAATATCGGATCTCTATGTTCTTTGACTTATCATGGAACACTAGATTCTTTGTCATCTTGATACAACTCTGGTTGTCACATAGAATCACAGTTGGGTCCATCTCTAAGTCAAACAATCCTGATAATAACTTCCAAAGCCATACCACTTCGCAACTAGCAGAGCAGGCAGCTATATATTTTGCTTCAGTTGTGCTGAGAGCCACACTTGACTGCTTTCTGCTAAACCACGAGATCATGGCAGATCCCAGACAATAAAATCCACCTGATGTACTTTTCCTGTCTGTTAGGAACCCATGTCTTTACTTTGTTAGTATATTGTTGTTGGACGCATATGCTTTGTAAGTCATCCCGTAGTATTTGTTGATCCATAGTTTATATTAGCCCATAGTATTGACCCATAGTATTGGACGCATATGCTTTGTAAGTCGTCCCATAGTATTATATGTCCGATGGTTTTGACTCATAGTATTGGCGCCTAGACTTAGCCCATGGTTTGTATTGACACATAGTATTGACCCATGGTATTGGCGCCTAGACTTAGTATATAAGTGTGTGTTGAGGCCTATGAAGGCACCGTGAAGATAATTGTATTGAGCTTGCTCAAAGGAGGTTGCCCCCTCGAAGTGGCCCATGATCAATATAAAAGTGATTCTGAGTTCTATTATTTTTGATATCTCGTGTATTTGCATTAATTAATTATTGCAGGTTCATCACATCTGGTATCAGAGCACTTTCTTGGGCTCGTTGGGTGGAATTTCTGCCAAATTGTTTTTCTCATCTGTTGCAGCTTCGGATTTGGGAATAATCCCTATCCGCTTAACTGTGGGAAGTACTTGGGCATAAGCCCTAAAACTCATTGTAAGGAGTACCATTGGAACCCAAAAGTAGCTGGCCCATTGAGAGGACCTGCCAGTGAAAAGGGCAACGACCCCTACCTGATTGACTAGTTCCCACCCATGAGGTAAACCAAGAGCTGTCGTTTGTGGCAAAGCAGTTATCAATTTTACCTGAGCCATGGAGTGAGGGGTACTGCCCCAATACGCAAGCCGTTAGACAGCATTGGTGGTCGAGTGAAACACCTGAACTATTAGGAAGCCGTACATACCTAGGGTCCATATCTATTTTCAGTTGAATTGTTGCCAATCACTTTCGCTCTAGATCCAGCCGTTTCAAATCTATTCTGAAAGACATTCTAGATCCAGCCGTTTCAAATCTATTCTGAAAGACATTCCAGATCTAGTCACCATTTCAGATCCAGCCATTTTTTATCCCTTTCGCGCCGTTGCAGATCCCTTCCGCGCCGCTGTTTCCATATCTCCCTTGTTTCAACTCTATTTTCCTTGAAACTTCACTGACATCCCTACAATCCCATTCTGCATATTTCATTCCTAAAGACCCTATCCCAAATTTCACTTCCCAAGACCAGAAATCCCACATTTGTCTATTTTTAGGGTTTGCCATAACTTCTTCAATTTTCACCCGATTGCCTTCAAATTTTACCATAGAGTTCCCGCTTCTGAAATCCCCATTTTTTGCTTCCCTGTCCCTCAGAAAGTGTCGAAAACCTATTCAAACCCCAATCACCCCTCCGAGTTTTTCCCAAATCCAAATTTCCCCTTACTAAATAAGCTTGTGTTTGTGTTTTTCTATCCATTCCCCCCCCCCCCCCACAAAAAAAAAAAAAAAATTATTACTGGTTATGGTTGTCACTCGCACAGGAGTAAACACCATGGAGGAAGCACTTGCAGCCATCCAAACCAAACTCCAAGATCTGGATGAAAATTTTCACAGCCTCCATCTTCAGCATCCAGCCATGAACAATAACCGACAGCCAGAATCTTTTGCAGCCACTGGGTTCTCTTCTTCCAGCAATTTTCGTGGGCGGAAGCTTGATTTTCCTCGCTTCAATGGTATTGATCCGACTAGATGGATATACCGAGCAGAACAATATTTCAGTCTGCATAATACTTTTGATGTCTAGAAATTTCCACTTGCATCCTTTCATTTGGAATAGGAAGCCCTTCAATGGTACCATTGGTACATCAAAGCTCATCCCGAGACAAACTAGACAGATTTTTGCCAACTCCTTTTGTCATGATTTGGTCCTAGTTCTTTTGACGACTTCACAGGAGCACTCACTAAACTTCACCAAACTGGCACAGTGAGAGAGTATCAGACGGAATTTGAGAAACTAGCCAATCACACAGAAGGATTGTCTAATGAATTCTACAGGAGTTGTTTTTATCAGTGGTCTCAAGGATGAAATCCACTCAGAGGTCAAAATGTTTTGTCCCAACACAATGATGGAAGTCCTAGGGTTGTCTAAGCTGGCCGAGGACAAGATCGCAGCTCAACATTGCTCCAAACCCACCTTTGTTCCCTTCAGAAATATGGATTCCCAATGACCTCCCATCACGCCTGCTCCTCAACCAACTCCTATCAAGCAATTGTCTGAAACAGAGATGTAGGCACGCCGAGAAAAAGGGCTTTGTTACAATTGCAATGAGAAATTCACTTGGGGACATAGATGTGTTCAACAAAAGCTCTATCTCTTGGATGTGGATTCTCCACCTGCCTCAGAACTTGATGAAAAAGATCCAGATACAGTAGATGATCAAGTCGACATTCAACAGCCGCCTGTTGACACCCCATCTCAGGATGACCCACCTGAGATCTCTCTCCATGCTGTAACCGGCGTCACCACCCCACAAACAATGCGAGTCAGGGGATACTTCAAGAAGCTCCCTCTTACAATACTCATTGATTCTGGTAGTACTCATAACTTCATTGATCCTCGGATTGCCAAACAGGCTAATTGTTTTGTCCATCCTTGCTCCAACTTTGAAGTCATGGTTGCCAATGGGGGCACCTTACCTTCCAAGGGGAAGTGTCACAATGTGTGTATCTCTATGGAAGATTATAACCTGCGCTCTCACATGTTTGCCTTGTCCTTAGGCAGATGTGATGTGGTTTTGGGCATTCAATGGTTACGCACACTTGGCCCCTTCTTATGGGATTTTGTTGAACTTTGGATGCAGTGTTCAGTCAATGGGTCACAACACAAATTTATGGGCTTACAACCAGGGTCTCTTTTCATCATCAGTTCACATCGCCTGGAAAAAATACTTAAGAAGAATTCACATGGTGTCATCGCTCAGCTCCATTCCATTCAGATGCACCCATCAATAGTCTCCACTACTTCCTTAGATAGATATGCAGAGATGTCTTTGCTGAACCAATGAGCTTGTTGCCTTCAAGAGACCTATCCGGTAAGAATTTAGCCGCATCTACCTCTCAACAAGAAATGATGACTATTTTGCATACAGTACAGAAGTGGCAGCCATCCTTATTGGGGAATTATTTCTGCATCAAGATTGATCTTTAGAGTCTGGAAACTTTCCTGGAATAGCGGGTCTCCTCTCTAACACACCTGAACTAGGTTATCCAACTCATGGGTTATGACTATGCGACCACTTACCAGAAGGGTAAGGAAAATGTGGTGGAAGATGCTCCTCCTCACACATTTGATGACCCAGTTTCTCTTATAGCTATTTCTCCGCTTGTTCCAAATTGGTTGCAATCTGTTCAACAGGGCTATCTCTTCTATGAACTCCATGCTTCTTCATTAGTAGGGCACTCTGGGTTCCTCAAAACGTATGACCAGGAACAATGTAACCTCTTTTGGCAGGGACTCAATAGGACAATTCAATGGATGGTGGTTGACTGTGATACTTTCCAGGTCAACAAGGGTGAAATGACCCTCATTTCGGGACTGCTCGAACCCTTGCCCATCCCTCCACAGATTTGGACAACTATTTCTATGGATTTCCTAGAAGCATTGCAGTGGTATAGTACCACATCTCAAAGGACACCATATGAAGCAGTCTCTGGGCAAGCACCACCAGTTCTTCTTCCATACACCTTCAGCAACTCCCTAGTTCAAGCAATTGACTCAATTCTTTGAAACCGTGATCAGCTTCTTCTCATTCTACAGGACAATTTTCACATGGCAAGAATTCGACTGAAACAACAAGCCAATCAGCACCATTCTGAGCGCACTTTTCACATCGTTGATATGGTTCTTCTTCGTCTACAACCTTCCATGCAATCCTCCCTGAAAATCCAAAGGCGCCAGTGGCTCGGAATGCAACCCGAGGATGTTACAGGGGACCCAGTCCTTCAAATTCTGCATCAATTTCCACATCTAAAGCTTTGACGACAAAGCTTTTTCTAAGGGAGAGAGGATGTTAGGAACCCATGTCTTTACTTTGTTAGTATATTGTTGTTGGAAACATATGCTTTGTAAGTCGTCTTGTAGTATTTGTTGATCCATAGTTTATATTAGCCCATAGTATTGACCCATAGTATTGGACGCATATGCTTTGTAAGTCGTCCCATAGTATTATATGTCCCATGGTTTTGACTCATAGTATTGGCGCCTAGACTTAGCCCATGGTTTGTAGTGACACATAGTATTGACCCATGGTATTGGCGCCTAGACTTAGTATATAAGTGTGTGTTGAGGCCGATGAAGGCACCGTGAAGTTAATTGTATTGAGCTTGCTCAAAGGAGGTTGCCCCCTCGAAGTGGCCCGTGATCAATATAAAAGTGATTCTGAGTTCTATTATTTCTGATATCTCGTGTATTTGCATTAATTAATTATTGCAGGTTCGTCACACTATCTGATACACTTCCTACCCAATCAGCATCTATGTGGCCATATAAGATGAAGTCATGATCTCCATGATAATAAAGACCAAAATCTATCGTACCTTTTAGGTACCTCATCACATGTTTTGTAGCAATTAGGTGAAGTCGTCTAGGTTCCACTAGATACTGACTTATAGTGTTCACCGCAAAACATATGTCTGGCCTGGTATTCATCAGGTACATTAATGACCCAATAATCTATCTGTACAGAGTCACATCCACTAACTCTGAAGAGTCATCAACTAATAGATTTAAGTTGGAATCCATGGGAGTGGCCATGGCTTTGCATTTCAACATATCGAATCTTTTCAGGATTCCCACAACATACTTACCTTGGTTGAGAAAGATTCCATTTGGTCCTTTCCATACTTCTAGACCTAGGAAGTAGTGTATTAATCCGAGATCTTTCATCTCAAATTCTAATGAGAGCTTCTTTTTGCATTCGATAATTTGTTTCTCATTTCTAGTCAGAAATAGATCATCCACATATAGCAACAATATGACAGGTTCATCATTCATAACCTTGAGATAAAGATTAGGATCAGCTTTACTTTTGGTAAAGCCCAAGTTTGTCAAGAAACTGCCAATTCTTCCATACCAAGCTCTAGGAGCTTGCTTCAACCCGTATAAGGCCTTCTTCAGTTTGCATACATGGGTTCTTCCATCTTCTACCTCAAATCTTTGTGGTTGCTCTATGTACACTTCTTCCTCAATCACACCATTCAGGAAGGTTGTCTTTACATCCATCTGGTGTAGATCCCATTTCATCATGGATGCAAGTGCCATGATGGTTCTAATGGAAGTGTACCTTGCAACTGGGGCAAAAGTTTCTTTTGGCTTGGGAACTATGTCCCAAACATCATTCTTCATTATTGACTGCTATTCTTCGGTCATTGCCTCTACCCATTCTTTCTTATGAACAACCTCTTCATAACTAGTAGGTTCCTGATCTACAAGATCACACATCAAATCCATATAGTTGGAGAATGGCTTTGGTTTCTTGCTTACTCTAGTGGAGCCCTCAGGAGCTCCATACTTTTCTGCTCCTAGTATAATATCTCTTTCCCATGTTGGCTTTATTTTCCTTGAAATGTTTGAAAGGGGGGGTTCTTGTGGTTCTATCATATCATGGTCTTCAGGTGTTACATCTTCAGAGATAGGTGCAGTCTCTGTAATTCTAGGAGGTGCATCTTCTTCATATACTTCTTCATACTGGCACTTCCTAGATTTATTGAGAGCTGTCTCTTCATCAAATGTTACATCCCTACTAATATCCATATGGTGAAATCCTGGGATGTATATTTTGAATGCCTTGGATGTTTCACAATATCCAAAAAATATTCCCTTCTTTCCAGAAGGATCTAACTTAGTCCTCTTTTCTTTTGGAATGTGAATGTATACTGGACATCCAAATATCTTGAGGTGACTTACCTCAGGATTCTTTCCTGTGAACACTTCTTCTGGAGTCTTGAAATCAAGAGCATTATGGGATAGTCTATTTTGTACATAGACTGCTGTCCTAGCTGCTTCAGCCCATAGATACATAGGCAGGTCTTGATCATGTATCATTTTCTTCACAGCTTCCATGATGGTTCTATTCTTTATTTCCGCAACACCATTTTGTTGAGGATTATAGGGAGTGGTTAACTCCCTCTTGATTCCAGCTTCTTTACAAAAGACTTCAAAATCCTTTGAAGTGTATTCTCCACCATTATCTGTCCTGGGTATTTTGATCTTCTTTTCTGAAAGATTTTCTATCAAGGATTTGAACTCCTTGAACTTTCCAACGACTTCATTCTTCCCTTTTAGAAAGTAAATCCAAGTCTTTCTGGAGTAGTCATCAATAAATGTAAGGTAGTATTCATATCCACTCAAAGATGTGGAGGGCATTGGTCCACATACATTTGAATGAATCAATTCCAAAATACTCTTGGTCTTTGTTTCACTCTTTGGAAATGGGTTCTTGATATTCTTTCCTTTTGCACACCCCTTGCATGTGCCATCATGATCAATCTTCAAATCTGGTAGTCCTATGACAACCTTACTCACATGAGGTAGTGCTTTGTAGTTAATATTAGCAAGCCTCCTATGCCATAGTTCATTAGGGCTAGTGGCTTCATGAACAAGGGAAGCTTCTAGATGTCCCCTGAGTTTGTATAAACCTCCTTCCTCTTCACCAATAACAATTGCATCCTCAATAGATTTTCCTTTTGACCACATGAGTACTTGTCCATCTATGAATGCAACCCTATAACGTTTCTTATCTAGAGCTGAGACAGAAGGTAAGTTCTTCTTCAATCCCGGGACATATAATATCTCTTTCATCTTCAATGGTGTTCCAAAATCAAGCTTGTAGCTTGCTTCACCAATTCCCTTGATGGGATATTGATAGTCATCTCCTATTGACACCTTTTGTGGGGAGGTCTTCTCCTCTAGTTTTGAAAGAGTTTTCTTTTGTCCAGTCATGTGCTTTGAAGCACCACTATCAATCAGCCATGTATATTCTCCAGGTGTTATAGATCCTGAGAGTGCGGAGAATAGAACATACTCTGCTACATCTTCTCCTTGTTGATGTATATGTAACTTCGGAATGTATTTCACATATATGTATATTGTATTCCTATAGAGATGGTATTATTCCTCTATACGGAAGTGTCGTCATTTATATTGTAAATGCCGTAACTTATACTTGATGGGTTATTAGACCACCTTGTTGGGGTCGGCCCTGTATAAGTCATGGGGGTCAAAGGGTTATTAGACCACCCTATTGGGGGTCGTCCATGTGGGTAGAAGGGTTATTAGACCACCCTATCGGGGGTCGGCCCAGTCAGCATTATTTTATGTTGTTAAGTTCGAGCCTACATGAGTTATGTAAAAGGAAAGTCAAGTCAAGTATAAATAGAGTGCGGGAGGCACTCTATTTGTTCACTCACTTCTCACTTATGCACTCAAGGAGGAGTGGCGCACTTATGGAGGAGGAGGATCTGCTGCTAGGTCATGTCTATCTCTCATGGTTGTATCATTGCTCTATCTATCTCTGAGGAAGTTATTGGGGTTTTTCACCTTTATAGTTTTCCCCATGTAAATCTTTGTGTCTCTTGTGTGCTTGCATTATTGTCTCCATGATTGATATGCTGTAGATATGCTGTACATGTTGTTCTCTCAGTTAATATCCTAGATCATATTGAAGTAAATTCTGAAAATTTAACTTGGTATCAGAGCTAGCCTGAAAGAAGGCATGATATGGCATGTATGACACTTGTTGCACTTACGATGCTAGGGCTTGATATAGCAAAAAAACCAGTCATAGTAACACTTTCGCTATAAATTCGTTTTGGAAAAGTTTTCAGATCGAAAATCTTTACAGGTCGAATATTAAATCCCCATGTACCTTGTGTCCAAAGGACAGCCTCTAATTCGTTGTAGTTTGTGATTTATGATCTGTACAATATAGGGTTTCTGCCTCTTCCAGATCTGAGTCAAAATCAGGTGACCTTGGGAAAAAGGTCATAACTTGAGCTAGGAAGCTCCAAATGAAATTTCGTAAAAAGTGACAGGTAGAACACAGACTGTACTATCTCAAGAAAATTTTGAAGAGGCCGAATTTGAACCAGTGACATGTGGTACGCCGTACAAATTCACTCTCCTGTATTATCCCATAAACAGGTCACGTTGCGACACTTGGCATAACTCTCTCTCAGAGCGTCCAATTGAGGTCAGACCTATCAGGATGGAAAGATAATAGGTCTATCTAGCTTAGGAAAATTTTTCAGAGGCCAAAGTTGAAACAGTGACACGTGGCATGCTATAAAAGTTTTCTCTCCTGTATTATCCCATAAACAGGTCATGTTGCGACACTGGGCATAACTCTCTCTCAGAGAATCCAATTGAGGTCAGACTTGTTAGGATGGAAAGATAACAGGTCAGGCTATCTCAAGAAACTTTTTCAGACCTTGTGGATTGAAAGGTTCGGAGTTACACCAGAAACAATCAGGTACATATTTCTATCAAAACATAATTATTTTTGAGTAACTTCATTCATGGCTTCCGGAATTTAGGGATTCAGAGAAAGTTGGAATTTTTGTAATCGAAGACCACGGCTGGATGCTACTAATCAAAATAGAAATTTAGAGACCAAGATCAGAACCTTTTGATTGGGCAGAAGAGTGGGCTTCATCAAACCCCAGTTCAGGGTCACGTCTAGTGAATCCGGAAGTTTCAAAGGCAAAATTGAGGAGTGAAACTTTGCAGTTTTCAAATTCTGAATATACTAGCTTGATCAGCTCATCAAGGCGCATATTTCTATCCTTTCAGAAGGTTGAAATTCAAAGTTTGAATTTTTGGGGTTTCTCTAACAAACCCATATCCAGCTCCAGGTCCAGTTCTTGCAAATCGAGTGGATTGGGTTAATCCTAGAAGAAGATGGATTGGGCACCTGCATAAGTGAAGAAGTTCCTGTTTCAGAGGGAGATGAGGCTAAGGCCTTACATAAGAAGATTACAAGCGATCTCGATAGGTATGACTCATTGAGGTATGTTTTGAGATTTGTTCATGATTAAGTTTATGGTATGTTTGTCTTCATGTTATTACGGTTAGTACAATCTTGATTTTAGACTTGTCATATCACTTTAATAAAATTATGAATGCACGATAGAAAATATTCATTGATTAGGGTGTTGACACTTATGATTGTACCAATGCATTATGGTGTTGTACGAGGTTTATGTTGTCTACTAACATGAAAGGTACACCAAGAAAGACAAATCATGTTCTGGTTCAAGAACATATGATCATGATGACATGAGGACAAAGATTCATCCATTGTTATGGATCACATAGAAGATCTACTTTCGAGGTATGTATAACTTGTGTCTACAATGGTTAACTTATGAGACATGCAGGTTACTAGCACAAGTCACTGAAGAGAACCAGAAGACATTATGCGGGTATGTTAGACATAAATAGCTAGCATGCTAATCCAGGTATGTTTTTCCTATATCAAGCTAGAATCCTACCTTGTGTTAGGATCTTATATTGTTGTTGATAATGATTATTCTTGAAGTCATAGGTTTGAATAATCATGGTTGTATGCATATTATGTTTCTTACCATAATTGATGATATGACTAACCAGAAGAATCATGAAGGTATAGTTTTGAATAATCACAAGTTTTATGCATATTATATCTCTTATCTTAATTGATGATTCAACTAACCCGAAGAGTCATAGGTTTGAGTAATTATAGGTTTAGACATGTTATGCTTCTTATGATTTGACTAACCATAAGAATCCTACATAAACCTTGAATGCTAATGCTTATTATTTCTGTTTGAAATGATCATGACTATACATGCTTGAGATTATTGTGTTTTAATAGTATACTAATGAATGTATGATTTTATATGAGATCACAAGGATAACACAATCATGATACTAATAAGCATGCATAGGGACCAAGGATGAATATGAGTTCAAGAACAGGTAATCCAGGAAGCAAAGATCAAGAGGGAGTACACTCCAGTGGTTTATGCAAGGATGCAAATATTCAGAGGGAGTTGACCATCTCTTTACATTCCACAACAGAAAGGTGTAGAAGAAGCTACTTCAGATTAGGACTCCAGCAGCTCCTGTAAGGAAGCAAAGACTCAGAGGCAGTCCACCCAACAAACAAACAAAGATAAGTATTTTAATTATCATTTCATGCATATTTGTTTGTTTAAATAAAATTGTTCAATGATGTATATGCTCATGTTCCTAGACTTAGGATATGTATTGTGCATATTAGAATAGTTGCATTGATGAACAGTATACTACTAATATACGTGGGTAAGTGGCCTATGGCACTGTACAACATTCCATTGCTACTTATCTAGAATGAAACCTTTTTGCTGACATGTTGGGAGTTGTGCACACTCTTAACAATGTTCTGGTAGAGATTGGAGGGCATCTAGAAAGTTACGGGATATGGATAAATGTTGTATTGAAGCATTGGCTAAGATAATTGCATGACTGTATCACATATTTCTTTATGTGTAAGAATTTGTTCTGAAAACTATGAGATGTTTTCTAATCATGCAATTTAACTTGTTGTGTAGGAAAGATCATATGCCATCTCCTACAAAAGAAGAACTACAACATTTGTTCCAGCAACAAAGATATCTATTGAAGATATTGAAGATATTGAAGTTCCCAGGATCTGGGATGGAATGCCATGATCCATCGATCATGAAGAATGATGTTTGGGATGTAGTCTCAAGATGTGAAGGGAAGTTTGTTATGACTTCCAAATGGAACTATTAGATCAAGCATGTTGCAGATGGCAGCATTGAGAAATATAAAAGTGATAAAATAGAAGATGTACCAGATGGATTTCAAGACAGCATGGTGCAGTCATGTATGTGTGCAGAACTTGGTATGGTAGGATAGACAACTTTCTATCCAGTTTGGGATTTACCAAGAAAAAAGCGGATTCCAACCTTTTCTACAAGGTTGAGGAAGGAAATCCAGTGATACTACGTTTGTATGCGGATAACCTGTTTGTTACAGGTGAAGATAGATTGATTGCCGACACGCAACAGAAGCTTGCTGTCGAGTTCGAGATGAAGAACTTGGGGATGATGCACTATTTGTTTTTGGCATGGAGGTGTGGCAGAGTGTAGATGGAATCTTCCTTGGACAAGGGAAGTATGCAGTAAGAGATCTTGAAGAGGTTCGAGATGATGAATTGCAAGGCCATGGCCACACCTATGACATCGAATCTGAAGCTTCTATGTGATGCTTCATCTGAGCCAGTTGATGTCTCTACGTATCGTCAGATGATTGGGTCCTTGATGTACCTGACAAACACGAGACCAGATATTTGCTTTGCTGTGAACACATTGAGTCAGTTCCTGACAGATCCAAGGAGTGTTCACCTGGTTGCCGTAAAGCATGTTCTGAGGTACCTGAAGGGTACAGTGGATTATGGGCTCAAGTATGAAGCGAATCAAAAGTTTAACTTGCAGGGTTATGTTGATTCAGATTGGGCTGGTAGTGCTGCAGATAGGAAGAGTACATCTGGGTGCTGCTTCAGTATGGGATCAGGTGTGATCTCTTGGTTTAGCAGGAAGTAGTCCTGCGTAGCACTGAGTACAACTGAGGCAGAGTATGTTGCAGCCTGTTCAGCTAGTTGTGAGGCAGTATGGCTATGGAAGCTACTGTCTGAGTTATTTGATCTCTCGTTGGATGCTACTGGTATCTTATGTGATAACCAGAGTTGTGTGAAGCTGTCTGAGAATCCAGTGTTTCATGACAGGTCGAAACACATAGAGATCAAATATCACTATATTAGGGATATGGTGCAGAGAGGAGCTGTGAAGCTCCTGTGTGTTGCAACGGACAAGCAGATTGCAAATGTGCTGACGAAGCCACTAGCCAGGGTGAAGTTCGAGCACTTCAGAGAGAGGCTTGGCATTCTTCAGATCGAGGACACTTAAAGGAAGAAGTGATGGACACATCTATTGAAGCCATTCCAAGCATGTTGGAAGGAGGATCCTTCACATGGCTGTGGATGTAAGTGCTGGATGATGAGCATCAGGATGATGTTCTGGTTTCTACTTTGATATGATCAGTTGGATCATTTATATGTATGCATCATGTTGGATGTTGGATATGATCAATTGGATCATTTATATGTATGTATGCATCATGTTGGATGTTGGATATGATCAGTTGGATCATTTATATGTATGTACACATCATGTTGGATGCTGGATATGATTGGTTGGATCATGTGTATGTATTTTTGTATATGCATCATGTTGGATGCTTGGACCATGTATCTGTATATGTATCAGGTGGATACATTGTATGATCAGGTGGATCATGTATGGTGATATGTATCATGTATTTGTATTTGTATCAGGTGGATACATTGCATGATCAGGTGGATCATGTATGATGATATGTATCAGGTAGATACTTGGTATGCATCAGGTAGATGCATTATATGATCAGGATGATCATGGATGACGAGCTTCAGGATGTTGCTCCAGATGACATGCAGCAGGATGTTGCAGTGATGATGATCAAGATGATCATGGATGATGAGCTTCAGGATGTTGCTCCAGATGACATGCAGTAGGATGTTGCAGTGATGATGATCAGGATGATCATGGGTACATCAGGATGATGTATGATGAGTATCAGGTTGATACTCTATGGATGTGGATCAGGTTGTGCAGATGAGCATGTAATCTGGTGCCTTGGGAGATTTGCAGATAGTCTTTCGAGGTTTTGCCTATGGCATGTAATTCGGTGCCCTGGGATATCTGTCAAATGCTCTTTTGAGGTTTTTCTCTGGAAGGACATATAATTCGGTGCCTTGGGAGATCTGCAGATAATCTTTCAAGGTTTTGCCTATGGCATGTAATCCGGTGCCCTAGGATATCTGGCAGATTCTCTTTCGAGGTTTTTTCCTATGGCATGTAATTCGTTGCCCTGGGAGATCCTATAGGTAGAGCTGTGTGCTCGTAATCAGTCCTGGGATGCTCTTGCGAGGTTTTGCCATGAACACATGTAATTCGTTGCCCTGGGAGATCCTATAGGTAGAGCTGTGTGCTCGTAACAGCTTGGGATGCTCTTGCGAGGTTTTGTGGTAAGGTCACATGTAATTCGTTGCCCTGGGAGATCCTATAGGTAGAGCTGTGTGCTTGTAACAGCCTGGGATGCTCTTTCGAGGTTTTGTGACGCACGTGATAAGTCCTGAGGATTCCATAGTATGGCCAGTGATGATAAAGACCTGCAGGTGGTGGGCCTACATCCAGTATGAAAAAGGACTGGCTCTGTAGAACTTCCTATGACGAGTAGATTCAAAGATTGATTGAGATAGCAGCAGTAGTGATGATGATGATGACTCGATGATGATTATCCAGTGACGATGATCTAGAGAAGATGACTTGTGCTAGAAGACCTGTGTTGAGAAATACCTTCCTAGTTAAGAGGGAGTGTTGATGTATATGTAACTTCGGAATGTATTTCACATATATGTATATTGTATTCCTATAGATATGGTATTATTCCTCTATACGGAAGTGTCGTCATTTATATTGTAAATGTCGTAACTTATACTTGATGGGTTATTAGACCACCTTGTTGGGGTCGGCCCTGTATAAGTCATGTGGGTCAAAGGGTTATTAGACCACCCTATTGGGGGTCGGCCATGTGGGTCGAAGGGTTATTAGACCACCCTATTGGGGGTCGGCCTAGTCAGCATTATGTTATGTGGTTAAGTTCAAGCCTACATGAGTTATGTAAAAGGCAAGTCAAGTCAAGTATAAATAGAGTGCGGGAGGCACTCTATTTGTTCACTCACTTCTCACTTATGCACTCACGGAGGAGTGGCACACTTATGGAGGAGGAGGATCTGCTGCTAGGTTATGTCTATCTCTCATGGTTGTATCATTGCTCTATCTATCTCTGAGGAAGTTATTGGGGTTTTTCACCTTTATGGTTTTCCCCAAGTAAATATTTGTGTCTCTTGTGTGCTTGCATTATTGTCTCCATGATTGATATGCTGTAGATATGCTGTACATGTTGTTCTCTCAGTTAAGATCCTAGATCATATTTAAGTAAATTCTAAAAATTTAACTCTTCTTCATTCCTTCTAGATCTTTTCTTGAAGAGGGGCCTTTTTTCTTCTTCTTCTTCTCTTCTAGATCTTTTCTTGTGAGGCCTTTCTTCCTCTTCTTCTTCTTCTTCACTTTCATCCTCTGCAAGATGTGCTTGATGTCTTTTATGGTGAATATTTTTCCTCTTCTTTGAGGGAAAATATCTAGCAATGTGTCCTTCTTTATGACAATTGAAACAATGGAAAGAAGAGTATTTTCTTCTTCCTCTCTTTTGAAATATTTGTGGAGATTGAGACTCCTTGTGACTATCCTTCTTGAAGTAAGATTGATTCCCCCTTCTCTTGGTGTGTGTAGCCAAGGCTTGGTCATCTTATTTGAGCAGGGATTCTCTGTTGGAAACCCTAGCTTCTTCTTGGATGCAATCTTCCCATACCACATCAAACTTCATGCTCTCTTTTCTGGCACACATGGTTTGCTCTCTTTTCTGGCACACATGGTTTGGATAAATGACTCCCATGGTCTGGTGAGACCATTTAGAGCAGTCATGACTAGTTCATCTTCATCAAGGGTATCTCTAATAGCATCTAGTTGTTCTTTGAGCTGGGAGATCCTTGAGAAATAGTCTTGAACAGATTCTCCTTTGTTCATCTTTGTGCTTGTTAATTGAGCTCTCAAATTCATCTTCCTATTGATGTTCTTTCCCTCATACATTCTGGAAAGGGCATCATACATTTCCTTTGGAGTCTTCTTGGATGCCACTTGGGGAATCAAGTGGTCTTTAGTAGAATAAGCAATGATTCTCTTTGCCCTAATCAAATCCTTCCTATACCTCTCTTTGGCTTCATCCTCTCTAGGTTCTGCAATCTCATTCTTGATATATCGAGCAAGGTCATTCTCTTCAAGGATGAGGCCAATTCTGTATTTCCATGCTCGAAAATTTTCTATACCCTCTAGCTTGTCTTCAAGCTTAGTGCTTGGACCATCTTCTCTAGGGGTCAAAAGAGATTGAAGTTTCTCAAGAGATAGAATAACAATTACTAGGAGATGTGCTTGATTGAATTGGAAGATCTTGTGTGTTCTGCTTCTGGAGACTTCAATTTTTCACCTTTCGGATCTGCAACAGAATTTCTGGTTTTATGGTGCACAGGTTCGCAGCTTTTTTGGTTTACTGGTGCATAGGTGCGCAGCTTTTCTGGTATTCTGCACTTCTGGTCAAACTAGGGTTTGAATTTCTCGGAGTTCTACCCAACCAAAAACCTCGATCCAAGGCTCAAAACTTTGATTTTGAGGAGGGCTATCCAGCCATGCAATCAGAATCCAAAAATACCAACTTTTGCAGAAACCCTAATTTTCACCAAAGGAAGAGAGAGAGAGATTTTCACCTTGTGAAAGATGTCCTATTTAGGCTAGCTCTGATACCATGTTAAGTTTATACTAATTTGACTAGCAAGATCACTAAAAGAAACACAATCACAAGATAGATAGAGATTTTACCCTGGGAAACCCTCATGGGGTAGAAAACCCAGCAAAGCTTTCCTCAATAAGATGATCAACCAAATACAAGATGTAGTCCAAGGCTACAGCTCCTTCTCTACCTCCTATGCAAACCTCTCTCTCACTTGTGCACTATGTTGGGCCCAGGTTGAGATAAAGTTTTGGAAACACCTTTTTGAGGAAAGCAGGGAAAGCTGAGCTGAGCACAGCTCAGAAATACAATTTTTGGCTAAGTATTGAGGATGCTGCGAAGTTGCATGCAGCATCCAACTTCTTACCAGACTGCGGATTTATGCACAGCATCGAAGTTTTGGATGTGATGCAAAGACCAATACTACGCCGAAGCAGTGCTGTGGAGTTAAGAGGCCATGTGGAGCCAGCAAAGCGGGGTGCTGGACAAGTATCAAGTGTAGATACCGGTCTAGACGGTAGCAGCCACTTTTGCGAAGATATTCCAGGATGCTTGAGCGGCGGACATAGGCAAATTACGAAGGCGGCCACGCGTGGGTTGTTAAGGAAAGCGACGCTTGGCATGCTTGAAAGGCAAAATCCTGAGAGAGAAACGGTTCGGCAGAAGCAGCCTGTAGGCACACGTGTGACAGGAAGGTCGATAGCGACAGGAAGACCGATAGCGATAGGATGAGGATGTGAAGATCCACCATGATCAACCAGACGCTACCAGGAGCCAGCAAGCCGGTTTGGAAAACCGGCATAGTTTCGGAAACCCTTAGGGTTTTGGGTTTTAGGTCTTCGACATTGTACAGACATGACCCTTCGGGATTGATCTATTTAAGAAGACAATTTTGTATGGGATGGGGTTGCTCTATTTTTGGGTGCTAGATGCTAGTTCTTAGAGTAATCTTGAGATAACCTTTTTGTATTGTAAAATTTCTTTGAGCTAAGAATATTGTAAAGGCTCTGCAGCTGTGTGCGCAGAGACCTAGCCGAGAGAAAGGAGAGTTTGTAGCTGAGTGCGCAGAGTAAGAACGATTGTCCCATCCCTTTTTAAAAGAAATATATTACCAACCATTCTTGTGGATGAAGCTTTCCATCCGGGGAAGTGAACCACGTTAAATCCTGTGTTATGCGATGATGTTTATGAATGAATGATTGTCTATCTGTAGAATGAATGTTTGAATGTTTCCTTGCATGCTGTAATAGGAGAACTTTGATATGCATTTACCAATAGGCGATGTTTGGGAATGATATGCTAAGTTCCACGTGAACAGATGAATGGTGAACATTTTAATTATATGTTAAGATCATGAATCAGTCATTTAAGCTTAATACTTTCTTAAACACAGTGAAGGAACACGGCACAGTTAGTTATGTCTATCATTTAAGTTCACTTTGTAATAATCCAAGTTCTTGAATGAATGCTAGAAAGATAACTAGTAAGTGCCTGGATGAATGGATGAGTGATATTCATTTCGGTGCCTTAACGTTTCTGAGATCTTCCAAGTAGAGGATAAGTGTGGGTGATTCGTAGTTCTAGTAGAAGATTCACAGCAGTAAGAAGCCCTTAGTGAGGCCTGCAGTGTTTCCTTCACTATGCAGTACTGCTCGCAGCGTAGATCCTGCTGCGTAATGCATCACATTGCCCTGCAGTGCACTCCTTCTGTCCTACGCTGTGCAGCTTGTTCATATAAACAACTCATCATTTACTATGGAAACCTGATTCTGCAGTACCCCATAAGATACACCTAGGGTGAGACCTCAACCTGCTCGCAGGTTGTTTCCGAAAGGGCCGGTGCAAAGGGGTTTTGTTGGTCAAAAGAGAGAACCACAAAGAACCTGGGTCTAATTGGAAACCTCTGGGTCAGTTTAAGCCAACAAATGGTTCCGTTGTCACGCTAGAATCCATGATGAGTTGCAATCACGATGTGTGAAGAAGAATATCAGTTCCCCGAAGGGTCTGACTATTGGCATCCTGAAAAGACAGAAATCCAAGCTTGGTGGGATAAGACCATAAGAGATTTTAACAGACAAGAAAATAGACATCCGCGTCTAAGCAACACACAATGGTCGGATAGATATATATTGAACGACATTCACGAGATTTTTTGGGCATCATTTCCAAACGAGCTGCATTCGTGGATCTCGTGACTCGTAGAGAAGAAAAGCTGTTTCCAAGGAGGAGTTCCTATAGAGTGGATGCCCGAGCTCACAGCATAGCTTAAAGTGTTAGATATCCCGTTGTCACACACAGTTGATTATTGGGTTGATCATATGCTATAAGGCTTTGTAACAGAATTTGTTGTAGACACACTCAAATCCTACAGCCAAGTAGAAGCAAACTTTTTTGGAGGATTCCAAGGTAAGTTTCTGAACAATCTCAGGCTATACATTAAGATGCTATTAGCTGAGAAAGGTGTTTTAAGAATGCAGTAATATTCTTGAAGTTTGTCATGATAAACAGTACATATATTGATTCTGACGAAGAGACACATACTCTTAGAAGTGGAAAGAGATATAAAATTAATAAGAATCCAGAAGGCCCTAAACTTCATATAGATACTGAGATCCCCTGCGATCTTGATAGCGAAGTTGCACAACCATTTACCCCTGAGAATCCGTCGGCTGCACAAACCGCGCCACCCTTATCGCAGAAACCACCCACTATGCATCCCACCCCACAGAAGACTTAGCCTAGTCCATCTCTCCCGATAGTCCCATTTGTATTTACTACGCAGATCCCTTTACACTAGCCGTGCACTAGTCCCAGCCCTCCACCACCTAGTAGCACAATGGCAAACACTAATATGAAATAGCCAATATTCAGAGGAACTGGCCTAGAAGAACCTGATTAGCATTGGTTCCTTTGCGAAGCTATATGGAGTGTAAGAAAAATCCAGGATGATGCCGTGAAGCAAGCACAGCTCATCACCACTTTCAGGGATAGAGTGCTACATTGGTTTATGAAATACTTTATCGTACAACCAAGAACCCTCGCATAAATTAAAGCCGCGCTGGTGGCGGAGTTCAAGAAACCTAAGTCTGAGTCTCAATTTATAACTGAGCTGAAGGAAATAAAGGAGAGACCAATTGAAACGGTCTAGGAATTTGATCAAAAATTTAAGACCTTACTAGACCAAGTAATTTTTGTTGTACCGCTAGAACAGCATAAAGAATGGTTCATTGCTGCGATGTTACCTCATATCAGATTACCATTGATGTAGCAGAAGGCTCTATCCCAGGCAGAGGCCTTGGAGTTTGCAATGAAGCTGGAAGCTTTGCCGATTGGTGATACTAGTTCTGGGATGTCTCAGATCCAGAACCAGCTGACCACCTTGACACTTGAACTGCAAAGTATGAAAAATGGTAAAGAACAAATATATGAACCTAGACAGGAGGTCTGGTGTACAAGTTGTAAAGGAGAAGGTCATGACTATGAGCATTGCCCTCTATTTCATGACTATCTTAATAGTGGTGTGCCTAACCCATTAAATCAGAATCAGGCCCCATGGTGTGAAATTTGCAGAACCACAGGACATAGACCTAAAGACTGTTACCTCATCCAGAAATATGTGAAAAATCCTAAGAATTTATACTGCAGTTTCTGTAAATCAGTTGGACATGATGAATCCAAGTGCCGCGCATATGAATTAATGAATGAAAGAAAAAGGGATATGGACTCAATGCGAGGCGCTGGCTTGTACCGCGTGCATGAAGATACCCAGCCGAAACAAGAAAATGCACAATATGACCAAGGAGGATACAGAGGTCGTGGTGGTGGATACCGCGGCAGAGGAAGAAATGCTTGTCAGGCGCAGGGAAGAGGCCATGGCCAAGTCATTTCTTATAACTATGGCCAACCCAGGAACGTATCTAGAGATTGTTTTAACCCATGCACTACGTGCAATTATTGTAAATCATTTGAGCATGTCATTGAAGATTTCCCATTATTAGAGGTGGAAATGTAGAAGAGAAGACGAACAGAGGCTCTGAATCCAAATGTCCATTGGATCACAGTAGAAAATAGACCAGTGGATCCGAGCATCAATGTGGTCACATGTAGTGGCACTGAGACAGGTCGCGACAGAGGAGCAGAAGCTTCAACATCAGGGGAGGCACATATGAAGAAGGATCCCCTTGAAACAGTATGGATAAGGAAAGCTCCAGGAAAATCACCCCCTCTTAACTTACAAAAGAACAAGGAGATCTTCATTGACGCAGGGGATACCTTTAGAGAACCAGCAAATAAGTCATCAAGGATCCCATTGCGTAGTGAAACACTAAATGTTGAAGACATGCCGGCTCCTTATGATAAAACAAGTACTGCGACAGATGTCCGTACTTCTGTTGCACAGTTCTTGCGAAGCTACATGAAGTTATTAAAAAGCAAGGAAGCCATAGTAGAGCTCCAGAAGCTCATCAGCCAGTATCAACCTCAGATTTCAATAGAGACTCCAGATAGCGTTGTACATCATATAAGGAAGCACAAAAGAACAGGCAGAGAGATGAGGCTTACTGCGTAGATAAGAGATTTTGAAATGGATGAAGTCATCCTTGATCTGGGATCAGAAGTGAATGTCTTGACTAAGCAGACATGGCAGCAGATGGGTCGACCAAAGTTTCTCTGGTCACCTATCCAGTTACTAATGGTTAATCAAGAGAAGGTCATACCTTTTGGCCACTTAGCTAATGTAGTAGTTGACATTGACGGAGTACAGAGTCATGCAGACTTTGAAGTTATTGAAATTGTGGATGATAGTCAACCTTTTCCAGCAATATTGGGAATTGATTGGGCTATGGATAACTTGGCTATCATAAACTTGAAGACAAAGAAGATGATCTTTGAAGGGAAGCATCTTAGGGTCATCGCACCATTGGATCCTAAAGATGCTGACAGATACAGTGAGCTATTTTAGGAGGAATCCCAAGCTCAATATTTAGACCGACTATACCAGTTGACTGCGAACAAGGAAGACTACATCAATCCTACTGCAGACGGTAAGCTCAGCTAGCGATGTGACACTTATTGTATCTCTGACTCGGATACAGGACTGGAAAATTGGCAAATCCGCATGCATGAAGTATCAGCAAGAAGATGTGCGTAGATTACGAAATCACTGCGCTGGATCGGAAAAAAGGTGAGTCCTATTCCCACATATGATGGTTCTGCTAATGTTTACAGTTTCATAAGGGAATATACTGCAGCTATACCAGATGAGCATAGACTACCAGCTTTAGATATAGCATTACGCGATACACCTACTAGATGGTAGAATGCACATAAGAAAACATTGACCACTTGGGATCAATGCAGAACTAAGATGCAAATCCGGTTCGCCGAAAAGGTTACTTTACCCTTTGAAAAGTATAATGGACAGACAGACCCTAGTCAGCATATTGAAGTCTGTTCAATGGCATGGGTGGGAAGACCACTTACAGAATGGGTACATTTATTTGTACATACATTGGATGCGGGTATCCCCGAAAAATGGTACCTCGACCTGGAGCTGCGCAGTGAACTCACTGATTGGGAGCTGCTCATTGTGAACTTCCGAAAGGACTTCAGTTTTGAAGACAAGAATCCATTAATCCAAGAAGCATTATAGCTAATCAAGAAGCACATATTCCAGGACGACTGTCCTCATCAAAACATAACATTGCAGGAGTTTTTTGGGACAAAGTGCATTCCTGCGCACCTACAGTCATAATGGAAGGAACATGAAGAGCACTTTATCGAGTGTTACAACTTAGCTGAAGATACCAATGATACAAATGAAGACAATGAGGAGGACCCACGCAACATAGATATACCAGAGTCAGAAGGCACGCGTGAGGTAGAAGGACCTTCGTTGGAAATCCTAGATATGACTGGACCAGTAAAAACACAAAACGTGAACATTGGCACAGACAAAGAGCCGAAGTTCGCATCAATAGGAGATTATTGGGATGATCAGACTATTGCAGAGATTGCAGATGCCTTACATGAGTATCAAGAACTATTTCCAACCAAATTTACAGAGATGAAAGGAATTTTGGGAGACCTAAGGGTCATGAAAATACCTTTAAAGCCAAGTGCTAAGCCTGTCAAGTAGAGGCCATACAAATTGAATCCACGCTACAAGGAAAAAGTCCGCGCATAGCTAGATAAGATGCTAGAGGCAGGAATCATTGAACTAGTCGAAGAATCCAAATGGATTAGCCCCATGTTTGTTCAAGACAAGAAAGCAAAAGGTGAGATCAAGATTTGTGTGGATCTCAGAAAACTGAATGATGCTTCCATGCACGACCCATTTCCTACTCCATTCACAGATGAAGTGCTTGATAACATTGGAGGAAATGAGGCATATTCTTTCATGGATGGTTTCTCTGGCTATCATCAAATCAAGATTGATCCTGCGGATAGGAATAAGACGACATTTGCTACAGAATGGGGGTCATTCCAGTACACTGTCATGCCTTTTGGGCTGAAGAACGCACCTACCATATTCTTTAGAGTCATCATCGCAGCATTTAAAGATTTTATGCACAAGTTTTTAGAAGCTTATTTTGATGATTGGACTGTGTTTGGTCTATTGAAAAATCATTGAGCGAATCTCTGCATGATGCTTGAGAAGTGTCGACAGCATCAAATATCCTTGAATTTGAAGAAGTGTATTTTCTATTTGCCCTATGGAATTTTACTTGGCCACGTTGTCTGTAAGCAAGGATTGATGGTAGACCCTGCGAAGATTGCAGTTATTGCAAACTTACCAACACCAAATTCAGTCAAGATGTTGCGATCTACCTTAGGCCATACTGGATACTACAGGAAATTCATAAAGGGTTATGCGCAGATAACCGCAGCAATGGAAAAGCTACTGAAGAAAGACGCACCGTTCATTTGGAACGTAGAATCCGAACAGGGTTTTGATACATTAAAAGAAAAGATGGTTACTGCGCTGATTCTAGTCTTTCCAGACTAGACAAAGCCATTCCATGTCCATATCGATGCATGATGTATTGCCATGGGGATCGTGTTAGCTCAGCCAGGAGAGGGAGGTATTGACCACCCTATTGCATTTTCTAGCAGAAAGCTTTCAATAGCAGAGAAGAGCTATACTACTACTGAGAGGGAAGGCCTTGCGATGGTATATGCCCTATAGAAATTTAGACACTACTTGCTGGGATCGCACTTCCTTATGTTTACTGACCATTCTACTTTGAAATATTTGGTCAACAAGCCAGTGTTAGGGGGATGCATATGCCAATGGCTATTGCTGTTCCAGGAATATGACTTGAAATTATTGTCAAGCTAGGTAGACTGAACTTGGGACCTGATCATCTGTCAAGGATCGAGTTAGGAGAGGAGCCGATGAATATTGAAGATAGTCTTCCTAATGCACAGTTATTTAGTATACAGGTTGCCGATGATTATTACAAGGATATCATTGACTTCCTAACCACAGGGCTGGCACCCCAGGAATTCTTGGTGCAGCAGAAAAAATAGTTAGTGGTGCGCACTACGGACTTCACTATAATTGCAGGTCAGTTATACAAACTTGGGCCTGATGAAGTCCTGCACAGGTGCGTACTCGATCATGAGAAGCCATTTATTTTAGCGGACGCACACTCAGGAATCGCGGGAGGTCACTATGCAGGAAGGGCTACCGGACAGAAGATATTGCATGTAGGGCTATGGTGGCCTACGCTCCATAAAGATGCCAAAGAACATTGCAGGAACTATGATGTCTGTTAGAGGACAGGAAAACCATCATGCCGAGATGAGATGCCATTGAATCCACAGTTGACACTGCAGCCATTTAAAAAATGGGCAATAGACTTTGTGGGTCCTATAAACCCACCAGGAAAAAGAACGAGTGCAAGGTATATTATTACTGCTATGGATTACCTCACTAGATGGGCGGAAGCAAAACCAGTTAAGGATTGCAGTGCCAGTACTGCTGCGTAGTTTATTTTTGATGAAATACTCACCAGATCTGGCTGTCCGAAGATTTTGATGAGTGACCAAGGTACTCACTTTTTGAACAAGATGATTGAGGCGCTTACAGAGGAATTCCACATTCATCATCAGCGTAGTACTCCATATCATCCATAGGAGAATGGTACTGTAGAGGCTTTCAATAAAATATTGGAGAACCCACTCACTAAGGTGTGCAATGTAAATAGAGACAATTGGGACCTATGCGTCTCATTTGTGTTATGGGCATATAGGACCACATGCAAGAAATTGACAGGACAGACACCCTTTCGGTTGGTTTATGGGTAGGAGGCTATAATGCCTATCGAATATATTGTCCCTAGTTTAAGAATTGTTGCATTCATAGGGATGGCAGATTGCGAAGCTCTAGAAGAAATATTACTACACTTACTAGGCTTGGAGGAAGATCACTTCATCACAGGCTTCCACCAGCAACCTCAGAAGGACCGCGAGAAAGCATGGCATGATTGCCATATAAAGAACAAGCATTTTCAGGTAGGTGATTTAGTTCTGTATGATAGCAAATTCATGAATTTCCCTGGTAAATTTAAGATGCATTGGCTTGGCCCATATACTGTGATACATGTTACTAACACTAGTGCAGTCCAGTTAGCCAATTTAGCTGGTGATACCTTGCCAACTTTGATAAATGGAAGCAGGCTAAAGCTATACCATGATAGCACTGCTTCGTAGAACCCTAAATAACAAACAAAGGAAGGAAGTTCTAAGTGTCAAGTACAGTTGAAAGTGGACACTATAAATGTAAAGGAGTCTGTACATGTATGATAAAAGGAAGAAGGTATGATAAGAAGAATGATCTATGCACCGTGCAGCATTGTTGAAGCTGCACGGAAGAAAAAAAAAGAAAAATAATAATAATAGAAGAAGCTGCGCAGTTGGAAAATTTTGGCACTGCGAAGTAGCCACGCAGGGTTGCAGATGGCTTGCCGCGCAATTCGGTGCAGCACTCAGAGAAAAATAGCCGTCACATGGCTTTTCAGAAAAATAGTTGTTAGATGACCGTTGCAGCAACCGCTTCAGCATTTAAAGAGAAGATAGTCGTTCTGAGCACGCTGACGACAAAAAAGACCAAAGGATCCGCTCAAATTCGCCAACGGACACCACATTAAATGCTTATCTAGCCATTGAAGGGCACGAGAGAGGGTCTGCTGCGCCTATAAATAACACCGTTGGGAGACTCGGGGGCGTTACCATGCACTTAGAATTTTCTTGTGATTAACCTCTCCAAGCTAGTAGCCATCTGTATTCTGTTTGCCTTAGCCGCTATCTCATTAATGAATGTCTGAACCTTCTTATAGAGAAGAAGAACTGACCATTGAAGAAGCACTGAGGATCTTTCAGCACGGAGGAATTCAACAGTTAATGAAAACCCCAGTTAAGAAGGTCGCTATAGAACAAGGAGAAGGATCCTGCAGATCACTAAGAATTAATCCGACGATGCAGGAAAAAGCAAAAGATAAAGGAAAAGTTGTAACTGCACCTCGATCCAACATCATAAACATGGGATCCTTGGCAAAGAAATCGCCAGTCTTTTAGACATAACCATTGAAGATGACACCCAAATATAGCTCCCCATGGGCACTGAATGCCCCTGTGTTTAAATTGTCCAAGAATGTGAGATACGACATCCCGCTGTCACCTATCTCAAAGCATGTAAACACTGCTAAGAATCTACTGGGAAAGATACCAGATTGTAAATGGGAGGATTATGACCTCTTGGGAATGAAGAAAGACGATTCAAATGTTCCCAAGTACCCAGATTTTCAACCAAACTAGTATATGTGCTGGAACAAGGACACCAAGGGAACTCTGAACTTGGTAGCTGACAGTTGGCTAGGACCTGTCATTCAGTTGGGGCTACTAAACTTGCTCAGATTACCACATTTTGACCATTCTCCAGAACTTGATATCGTGGTTCGCACACTCATGGCATGAATCCACCAAGGTTATCTGTGGCTAGACAGGAACATTGATATTAACATCGATTTGATCTACTGCATCACCAGGCTAAGCACGTGCGGTAAGGATCCTAAGAAATTCTTCCAGGGGAAGAGAAAAGAAAAAGAGGCTGTTGAGAAGATGAAAAAAACCCATCTGGTGGTGAAGGCAAAAAGAGGTTTCCCGACAGAAGATATAGAGGACAGAGCAACAAGATTTGTAATGCAGTTGCTCGCAGGCAAGATACTCAAAACAGCTAGGCCTTCAGAGGTGCCTGCGGGCGCAATATCCTTGGTACTGCAGCGGCTGAAGGAAACAACTTTAATTGGTGTCAGTTTCTGTTGAATGAGTTCCTTGAAGAACTCAATGACACATAGGTGAATGGCGGCCAGTTCCATTTCACCTGGATCATCATCCTGATTGCTTTGTGTGGATGGAAGGAGCCACGATATTATGTGGGCGTCATTATGGACACCAATGATCCTAGAGGGTTTAAGTTTGTCAACATCTGGGTAAACACAAATGTAGAGCGCCAGCATGCGACAGCATAAATCTTTTACCAGTACGATATTCAGCTACGTGATGCAATCATGAAGACACCCCGCATTACAAAGCAGGTCACGACAAAGTATATCCACATCATCAACTTTGAGGTGGACATGAAATGTATCTTCATATCACCAAAAGCACAAACAAAGAAACCAGAGTGGTTCCTAGGGAACTACATCATGTATGTGCAGGATGTTGAGGACCTCATGAAATATTGGCCACTAGAGTTTCGCATAGAGGTTATGGACGTATAGATAGACTCAGCAGAAGATGAGCCGATCCCGCTCTCATGCCCAATCATTGAAGAAATAGGGAAGAGAAAAGAAGCTGAGACTTCGGAGAAGCCAAATTCGAGGAAGAAGGTGAAGGCCACAAAGATTCAATTGGAGGAAGTCCTCAATGATGATGACTACGAGATGATAGCCGAAACAATCTTAGAGCAGATGAAGGAGCTTATGGTGGCTAAAGAAAAGAAGGACATGGTCATCCAGGATGACTTGCACAAGACGCGGCTTGCAATGCAAGGCCTAATGAAGAAAATGGACGATGTCCAGAAAATCCTTACCTTGCCGTGGGAAGTAGGAGCTTAAGGGAGGTCGGTAGGGACCTCGCAGCAAGAACCACCGCAGTTAGCAATAACACTACCATCGAACACTAGAATTGTCCATGTGGACCCATTGGCTATTTCATTTCCAATGGCAGAACAAGTTGTGTTGGACACAAAGGGAGTCGAGAGGGTAGAGCTCGACTTAGCCAAAATCCCCTTACCAGGATTGCACTTCATCCACATGCAGATAATTCAGGAGATGCATGAACGGATGGTTAAATCAATGAAGTCACAAGCAGAACTCACCACAACAAATAGGCAAATTCAGCTGCACACAGAAATACAGCTGCAGAATGAACTTGACCGCCGAAAAAATTTGGAGACTACCATATCCAATGTGGAAAAGGATATTGAAGGCATAGAAATCCAGGATGATCCTATAGAAATAGTTCTGAGGATTGGAGATAAGGTGAGATCCTTGCAATAGGATATGCACGATAAAGAAATTTATTATGATGCCGATATTGCCACATTGAAGGATAAGCTGAATAAGCAGGCACCATTAACTGAAAAACAAGTCAGAGAGCAAGCAGTGAGCGCAACCTCAAAAAGCATTACAAGTGAGATGGCTAAGTGCCAATCTCTCCTGGATAAGGTTTCACAGGCAATCATGACCCTTGAAGAGGATCAAGGGTTGTTGCACGTCAAAACCGCGGTACAAGAAAAACAGACCGCGCTAGACAAGTTGAACGCAGAGGTTAAATCTCTGCTACCCAGAGAGAGGATGCCGAGATACAAGGAGATATCCGGCTTAAAGAAAGAAGTACAGGAATTATGACAAAAAGAGACTGAGATGGATAATCAGTCGCAACAGCTCATGGAGAATGCCATGGTGGTATTGCAGTAGATTGAAGACAAGTTAGCAGAACTATGCGATAACCAGGAGCAGGTACAAGACCAAATTGGACAAGAAATAACTCCAACACTGCTTGAGACAGTTAAACAGGTTGAGTAGGATACAAGAGAAGCAGTTGTGCAGTACATATGACGAGTTCATGGCCAAGTTTGTTCCACCGGTCGCGGCATAGAATGAGACAGCTAAAACAATCAATGGCTCGGGGATGAGCCACATGTAAGAGTTAGGGGCATGTTGGGCCCAGGTTGAGACAAAGTTTTGGAAACACCTTTTTGAGGCAAGCAGGGAAAGCTAAGTTGAGCGCAGCTCATAAATACAATTTTTGGCTAAGTATTGAGGATGCTGCGAAGTTGCACGCAGCATCCAACTTCTTACCAGACTGCGGAGTTGCACGCAGCATCGAAGTTTTGGATGTGATGCGAAGACCAGTACTACGCTGAAGTAGTGCTGCGGAGTAAGGAGGCCACGTGCAGCCAGCAAAGTGGTGTGCTAGACAAGTATCAAGTGTAGCTACCGATTCGACCGGTAGCAGCCATCTTTGGGAAGCTATTCCAGGATGGCCGAGTGGCGGACATAGGTAAATCAAGAAGGTGGCCACGCGTGGGTTGTTAAGAAAAGCGACATTTGGCACGCTTGAAAGGCGAAACCATTAGAGATAAATGGTTCGACAGAAGCAGCCTGTAGGCACGCATGCGACAGGAAGACCGATAGAGATAGGATGAGGACGTGGAGATCCACCATGATCAAGTAGACGCTACTAGGAGCCAACAAGCCGGTTTGGAAAACCGACACAGTTTTGGAAACCCTTAGGGTTTTCGGTTTTAGGTCTTCGACATTGTACAGACATGACCTTCGGGCATGATCTATTTAAGAAGACAATTTTTTATGGGATGGGGTTGCTCTATTTTTGGGTGCTAGATGCTAGTTCTTAGAGTAATCTTGAGATAACCTTTTTGTATTGTAAAATCTCTCTGAACTGAGAATATTGTAAAGGTTCTGCAGCTGTGTGCACAGAGACCTAGCTTAGAGAAAGGAGAGTCTACAGCTGAGTGCACAGAATAAGAACGGTTGCCCCATCCCTTTTTGAAATAAATATATTACCAACCGTTCTTATGGACATAGCTTTCCATCTGGGGAAGCGAACCACGTTAAATCCTGTGTTATGTGATGCTGTTTATGAATGAATGACTGTCTATCTGTAGAATGAATGTTTGAATGTTTCCTTGCATGCTGTAATAGGAGAACTTTGATATGCATTTACCAATAAGCGATGTTTGGGAATGATATGCTAAGTTTCACGTGAATAGATGAATGGTGAAAATTTTAATTATATGTTAAGATCGTGAATTATTCATTTAAGCTTAATACTTTCTCAAACACAGTGAAGGAATGTGGCACAGTTAGTCATGTCTATCATTTCAGTTCACATTGTAATAATCCAAGTTCTTGAATGAATGCTAGAAAGATAACCAGTAAGTGCCTAAATGAATGGATGAGTGATATTCATTTTAGTGCCTTAACGTTTCCGAGATCTTCCAAGTAGAGGATAAGTGTGGGTGATTCACAGTTCCAGTAGAAGATTCGCAGCAGTAAGAAGCCCTTAGTGAGGCCCGCAGTGTTGCCTTCACCAAGCAGTAGTGCTCGCAGTGTAGATCCTGCTGCATACCGCATCACGTTGCCCCGCAGTGCACTCCTTCTGTCCTGCGCTATGTAGCTTGTTCATATAAACAACTCATCATTTACTGTGGAAACCTGATTCCGTATTACCCCATAAGATAAACCTCGGGTGAGAGCTCAACCTGCTCGCAGGTTGTTGCCGAAAGGGCCAGTGCGAAGGGGTTTTGTTGGTCAAAAGAGAGAACCGCAAAGAACGTGGGTCTAATTGGAAACCTCTAGGTCAGTTTAAGCCAACACGCTACTTTCCGAGTGATAGAAGAGTGAGATAAGTGAGGAACAACCTCCTCGACTTATACTTGTTTCCCAACTGACTTTTTACCCTATGGGGCCGACCTATCCTAAGAGAGTATAATAACCCCTAATAAATTAACTTAGGGATGACCCCCACATGGGAGATCTAATAACCCTAGTTACCATAATCCATCAGAGGAATAAACATCTCGAGATACATAATAAAGTCCCATCGGAGGAATGAAACATCTCTGGAATAATACAAATATAATATTCTTAGAAGTTACAATATTTCAACAAAATATTACTAATCGCCCTACCAAACCATATTGCACAATATGGATCTGGTAATTGCACAATGACCACTCTTCCCTTTACAACATCCACTCTTGGAATGAATTCATCTCTAGGCTTTTTGCATACTAGTCCAACATAGCAATCCTACAAAGTAGGAACATTTTCCTTCAAATAGGCATCCATAATTTCATGTTCATATCTTGTAGGTTCACTACTATGAATATCATGGCTTGTCGATGGCCAAAATTTCATTGTTGACTGATCAACACTCTCAAAGGGACTGTTCAAATCTTTATATACAACCTCCCAATACTTTAACTTGGGACACAAAAATTGTTCACCTCCCTTCTCAATCCATTGATTCCATAATGAAATATATGTTTCTATTCATTTTTTTATTTCGTCAATGTCTGAAGGTCTTTTTTATTGCAGATTTAATAATTAGCTAGGCTACCCCACCGACAATTCTTCACTACCATCTGGAAATGAACGCCATAGATGAATAGGATATGACCAAGTTTCATCTAGAATTGATTCCCTCCATTACATGACTGGAATGTTATCTATGAGCTGAAATTTAAAAAACTGGCATTTTTTGATACCGATGATCTTGGCATTTCCATCCAAAAGATGGGGTTTCACAAAACTCTTAAAATCAGAAAGTTCATCAATTAGATAATGGACATACAAATTTTGATCTTCACATGTCCTATACATATCCATAATTTCCAAGAGTGAAAATATATCCTTGCGCATTAGCTTTACTGATAACCTTCCGTAAGTTCCATTTATGTCTTCATGGGTGTGTCCAACCAGGAGGAATCCAACTTCAACAATATCGAACACTCTCCTTGCTGTTAAAAGGGATAAAAATGCAAATACAAAGTAGTTTTGTTATCGCCTGAACAATTATCCATTTGAAACAACAATATGGGTGGTAGTTTTCTATTTGGCATGCATTGATCAGTACCATCAACACACAATATATCATGTTGCATTACATCTTGTTTGTATATAACACACTTTTCATATGAATCTGATTGCAATAGAGAATCATGCAATTGGTGCTTAGATGTTCTGCCTTTGTAGATAAAATCACCATATTTATCAACCACTGGTTCTTCAAGAATATTCAAGCATTTACCCAGGGATGTCACAGTGAAATTCGATCCCATCTCTAAAAATGAGAGTCTGAAACAACCAATTTAACCCCTATTCTCGTGCCCATGAGTCAACATTCCAATCAATGATATGGGAAGATTCATAACATTACTAAAATATTTTTCATTCTTACCCATCCTTGGAATGGAAGTCTTTGACTTATCCATTTTGTCATGAACAATACTCAAAAAAGTCTTTGGATTTTTTGTGAAGCTAATCTATGCGAATAATACACTTGGCGACAACTTGCGATATATTTATTATGAGCTTCCTGATGTCCTCACAACCTTTCCACCTCAGCTAGATCAGTGGTCCCCTTTATCCTATCCTATATTGTAATGCGCTCATTACACCTTGCAAAGGAGTTTGCTTTAGAAATTTTAACATCTCAAAAATATTCTCTCATCACCTTGCTAAAGGAGGATTGTGATACTAGATGCAAACCAATACTTTTGATTTCTTCATTTTCCACTTTTCGCAGCAAACCATGGGACATATGAGATGGCAATAATTTCAAGGTTGTCTTTGTTCCATCTTCACTAATTAATCGTGTAATATGTGGAGATTTGTCTGAATTCTCTTCTACAATTTTATTAATAGTAGCTACCAGTGCAACAATGTCTGCCCTATATTTTTCCAATCCACTATTACCATGCACATCTCTCACATCACCATTCAAGAACATGCTTTTATAATTGTAGAAAGTGCTCTTTTTTATCCCATGGCATTTATACCATGCATTTTGACAGACATCTATTGTGTCTAATCTCATTGTAAACATGCTTCTTTTTCTCTCATCTCCTTCTTTGGCCACAGGAGCATTTGATCCATAGAATTTATAACATACTGTCATTTTGAATTTCCATTCATACTATGAAATTTATTCACACATTCAACTATCGATTGAAGTGAAATTTTTGATATACAAAGATTTGAGCAACAATTTTGAGTGACAATTTTTGAAAGGAATGCAGCCCGATCAATTCCAATTCTGTAAGGTACTGAGCTTGAATTTCTTTCAGAAATTTTAGTTCCAACTTGCTGCTTTACGAAATTGTATGGCCTTGTTCCATTACCTTTAACATATGTATATTCACAATGGGGAGTACCTAGAAGGACCATCTGTAAAGGACATTCTTAAAAAATCTTCCAAATGTTGACCATGTCTTCATTTGTGTTATTTTTTAGTATAACATCCAAAGGAACATCATTGAGTTCAAGAAAATTATTTGCAGGCCATCTTACAAGAGAGCCTTCAAATACACCACAATTCTCACAATTGCAGAAGACTTTATGAAGTAAAATACCAAACTCACCAACATCTAGTGGTTTGAATTGTACAATGACTCCTTGAAAAAAAATTGACACTATTCCACGAGCAACATAATGTGGCTTTTAAGAACTTTGATGTATCAAATTAATTTTCACTCCCACAAACATGATCTTGTGTTTTTGGCTTAATACTTTCAAAGTAGTTTCAGATTGATTATTGTTGAAATTGTTTTCAACAGAAAGCAATGTTTTTGTATTAAAATCTATGATTCTTTTAATCATCCATACAACAAAACCTGCACTGCTTAACCCTGGACAACATGCCATACAAGAAAACACCACTTCATCCACTAGAATACCAATGGAGAATTCACCCAAAAACATTCCCCCAACAAAATCAGTCCCACTCGCATTTGTTACAAAACATATGGAAATGCAATCCTTGCATTCTGAACATTTATGGAACAACTTAATTTTTCTCATAATAAAAGAAGATTTATTGTGAGTTGTTATAATATGTTCTACACTTGTCGAAGTAGAAGCTGGTATATCATTCACCTCATTCTCTTGAAGAGCAAATCCAATGTGGTTAACGACCTCATATGCAAGCCATTGAATATAACCACCAACTAACTCTGACAATGTGTCTGCACCTTCTGATGGATAGGGAAATTGAAGTCATGCATTTAAAATATTGGTAGCATTTATAATGATACATCCATCATGAATGCTGATATTATGCAATATTTTTCTTTCTGGAAAAGAGATTCCTTCAACAACTTTCAGTCCATTCAGAAGGAGGTCCACACATTGTTCAGAACCAAAATCCATTTCAGAAGCGATTTCTGAAATACAAAATAACAAGAGGACATTAAAAATAATATTTATTTTAAACAAAGGATAATTTTTTCCCTCAGTATATATTATCAAATAAGTCAATTCTGTACAGGTTAATAGAATTATTGTATGCTATCATTCTCCATAATATGATAAATGAGAAAATGTTCCTCACTATGAAGAAAATGTTCAGATTCCTAGTAACAACAATCTCATGTAGATTTACCATGATATTGTGTTTTGAGAAGGAGTCCATTTTAGAAGGTGTAGACGATCCTTCCTATTTGGATACAATGTGATTGTTTCTTAGAATAAATCCATGATATTCGGAGGTGTTGTTGAATGCTCAAAATGTAATCTGGTGTTTTCATTGGAAGGCGCTCAATGCAATGATGGATGAATGAGTGACTAATTCTTTGAGGAAGGAGCAGTCATTCCTTCTTAAAAGGGTCCCTTGGACCATAGATGTTGGAAATATTTATCGAGATAATATATTATTACTAATATTTAAATATTATACATGAATTTTCTTTACATATTTGAATTATGAATTCTATTAGGCGATATCAATAAAGGACGGGCATCCTTAGCAATCTAAAATGCATATGTTTGAATGGAGTGCATGAGCTTTGAACAATTGACGATTTCATTGAAATCATATATGATCTACTACATTCCTCACCTCCAAAATTAAACCACTCGGGGAAGGATCAACCGCTCTTTTGTTGAGAAAATTCTTGAAATATTCACCAAAATCATATACGATCTATTGAATTCTTGAATCTCCAAAATGGACCTACTTGGTAAAAAGGCGGCGGCTCTTTCTTCTAACCATCTACTTTACCCAACCCAAAAATGGAAACCCTTGAGAAAGGATCATCTGCTCTTTCTGAGATAATAATATTTTCTAAAAGGGTCCATACATATAAATATCAGCCATTCATTTTATGTCTTGTCCCCATGCTCCTCACAAGGGTGGACACTCTTTAAATGATTTACATCTTAACAAAAATCATATATGTTATTCATAATTACGAAAACTACACAATCGACCTACTTGGGGATAAAGTGGCAGCTCTTTTTCCTCAACATCTACTTTCACCACCGTAAAATAGAACAACTTGATGATGGAGTGACCGTTCTTTCTCTGAGAAAATTTATACTTTTCAAGAAAATGGATAAACAAATTTCCAATGAGATTTGTTGTTAAAGTTCCGATATCTAATTTTCACACCCCAAAAAAGAACCCCTTGAAGAAGAAGAAACTGCTCTTTCTCCTAAACATCCACTTTCAACACAACAAAATAGAGCAACTTGAGGAAGGGGCGACCACTCTTTCTCTGAGAAAATTTTCACTTGTTAGTAAACTGTTTGAAGCAAGGTTCGTATGAAATTTGTGGTGAAAGTGATGGTATCTACTTTCCCCACCGCTTAAAAAGAACCCCTAAATGAAGGAGCTGACACTCTTTCTACTCAGCATCTACTTCCAACACCCCAAAATAGAGAAAAATGAGGAAAGATTGGTTTCTCTTTCTCTAAGAAAATTTCCACTTGTCAGCAAACTATTCAAGGGAAAAATCCTACAAACTTTTTGCTTAAGGTGTCGATATCTGCTTTCCCCAACCTTTAAAAAGAGCTCCTGGAGAATGGAGCAGATTCTCTTTCTCCTCAACATATACTTTCAAATCCCCAAAATCGATCAACTTGAGGAAAGAGTGGCCGCTCTTTCTTTGGAAATATTTCCACTTGCTAGCAAATTGTTTAAAGTAAAGTTCTTATGAAAATTGTGTTTAAAGAGCTGATGTCTACTTTTCTGACTTTTAAAAAACAGCCCTCGAGGGAAGGAGTAGACGCTCTTTCTCCTCCGAATCTACTTCCAACACCCCAACATAGAACAATTTGATGAATGAGCGGTCTCTCTTTCTCTAAGAAAATTTCCACTTTCCAACAAACACTTTGAAGCAAAATTACTATGAATTTTGTTGTTAAAATGTTGATATTTACTTTCCCCACCCCAAAATAGAACCCCTGGATGAAGTAGAAGACACTCTTTCTCCTCAATATCCACTTTCAACACCCCAAAATAGAACATCTTGAGGAAAGAGAGGCCACCTCTTGCTCTGAGCAAAATTTCTACTTGCTATCAAAATGTTTAAAGAAAAGTTCCTATCAAATTTGTGATTAACGTACCAATATATACTTTACTCACCTCTTAAAAGGAACCCATGGAGGAAGGAGCGGACGATATTTCTCCCCATCAGATACTTTCATTATCCAAAAATAAAACAACATGAGGAAAGAGCGGTCTCTCTTTCTCCGAGAAAATTTCCACTTTCGAGCAAACTGTTTCAAGCAAAGTTCCTACAAAATTTATGTTTAATGTGTCGATATCTAATTTCCCCACCCCTAAAAAAGAATGCCTGGAAAAAGGAAAAAAACACTCTTTCTCCTCACCATATTCTTTCAACACCCCAAAATAGAAGAACTTGAAGAAAGAGTGTCCGCTCTTTCTCTGAGAATATTTCCACTCGCCAACAAATTGTTCGAAGCAATGTTCATATGAAATCTTCCTATGAAAATTTCCACTTTCCAACAAACCATTTCAAGCAATGTTCCTATGAAATTTATGTTTAATGTGCTGATATCTACTTTCCCCACCCCTAAAAAAGAACGCCTGGAGAAAGGATTGAACTCTCTTTCTCCTCAGCATATTCTTTCAACACCACAAAATAGAACAACTTGAAAAAAGAGCAGCCACTCTTTCTGTTATCACTAAAAGATGCACCTTGACTACTGAAGGAGCATGGCTAGTGAAATCTTAGTAATATGTAAGGGATAGCTAGGAATGGAAATTTGTAAACATAATAGAGATCAAGCTAGGATAGAAGACAAAAATGCAGGGAGTATATCACTGTAAAGTACAATAACAGAAAAGGCTACAAGCATGAATTTACAAAAGAAATGAGTCAAGTTCTACATCAGGTATTTTAAAGATAATTTCATGTGAATCATAAGAATTCTGACATAGATAAATAGGACTATAGACAGAACAAAATCATGAATAGCATGTAATTCAATTAAATCAAAACATGGCTCAAATGATCATAATCATTTCAAAGCAGTCATTTCATAGTAGAGATACAAAATGCATACATGCCTGCAATCAATAGTAGTAGGCTATTCTAACCCTACCTCAGCCCTTGGATGGAACTCCATCCTTTTCCTTTACAAATCATAGGATTTATACAAAAATACAAAATAAACTATTACCATTTTTTAGGAAACAAATCATAACAAAAATCTAAAAATAAATACAAATCTTGAATAGTTGCAAAAATCTCGAGTTAATGGAGTTTCTGACAGATGAATCCCCTACCACTTATATCCCTTGTCACTTGTGCATTGAATCTTCTTCTTGGCTACTGACTTTATGCTTGGAAATCTGGAATGAATTTTAACTAAGATTTTCAACTATTACCTCAATTGTGGAACTGCTAGAAATCTAGGTTTTCACAGAACTCTGTAGCTGCCAAGTTCTTGTTTTGACACTTGTATTGATGCTTGGCATGAACTTAGTCTAATGAAAGCTGGATGATCCCTTTTGAATACTTACTGGCATGTGGAACTCAATACTGCGTTTTCATTCTTGAGCATTCTCCTTTGAATACTTGTTCAATTTCTACCTTATCTATTGATTCTTTGACTTGGAAATGCTCAATTTGCATGCAACTGTTGATCGAGGCTTAAGATTAGATCTGGAATTGATATGCTGGAAATGTTGGCTCGATCCTTCAAATCTGGGATTGCGAATTTTATGTATGTGCATTATACAGTGATTCAGTGGCTTATATGGTGGATGCTTGGCGTACTCTATATGACTCTTAGCTCAGACTTTGCCATAATATTTTGGTTGTGGATAGAATTTATTTAAAATCCCATAAAATTTTAGTTTTCCAAAATCCAACCAAATATAGCATTCCAATGTAAAGTATTTTTAATGCTTAATGGAATGGTGAGGTGGATGAGTGGTTAAGAAGTGAGGAAATATAATGAGTGGGTGGTTGGTTCGTTGACTTCGGATTATGGCAGCTAAATATGAAAGGTAAAATGGTTTGGAAAACCATAAACTTTTTAACCATGGATTTACCTTTACGTGGCTTTATTACCAGGATGCTTTTAAGCCATATAACATGGAAATTTTTTAAGGTAAAACAATATTTTTTAAATGATTTTATAAAGGAAAAATTTGACATATTGGATAAGGATGTGAAAAAATGAAATGTTAATATTTTGACCAAATTTTGGATAGAAGGGAATTGAGCATTTTGTAGGACAAACCTGGTGACAACATCTGGATTTGATTGGGGATAAAGCTCTCCTTGTGAGGCTTTAAGAACACTTTGACCATGTGCCTTCATCCTTTGCTGCAAGCTGTAACAATGCTCTGCTTACCAAAAATATTAAAATACTAGTGCCATTATTGGGATGGCGTCTACTGATCCACTGCAAATCAATACAACTTCAAAAACAAACTGCTTTAATGCACTACTTAACCGAAAACAAATCCACTGAATTTAGACTGGAAATGAAATGCTCGAAAAGAGAGCTTATTTATTTACACTGTCCACACTTGAGCAATCAAAAACTTCTTCTCAAATATATGAAAACTTCCAATATAACCAATCCAAATGTTTATGAATTAGCTGAGATTTGCTTCCATCTCTGAGCATACAAAAGACTGAAAAAACTTGAAAGCATAAAAACATATGATCCAAGAAATGATGTCCACAAATTCGAAATTCTGTGCTTAAAAGATGAAGGACGCAAGACTTATCACTTTTCTTTGCTTCCATGTAACTTGCTACAGGGTCATAGAAATTGTTAGAAGAAGCAAATCGAGAACAGGTAACTACCACATCTTCTTGTTTATGTGGAATCATTGCTTCATTGATGACATCAAACTTCTTTTCTTGGACTGTTGGAGATGAAACAGAAGAAAATTGAAAATTACCTCCTTGGTATCTAAAATATCCAACTGAGACAACTACATTTGGTTTAATATTTCCCTGAAATTTTTTTTCTAGAATAGAGGATATGAGATTTCTACTTTCCGGAGATTGCTGCTAAAAAAGACACACTGTTCATTGATTTGGTGACCAAACATCATCACTCTCACTGTCCTCATAGATGTCATACTTAGGTCTACTGATGAATATTTCTGTACATGTTAATTCAAAAGGCCGCTCTTCCAATTCATCTGAGCTTTCATCATATATAGGCTCACTGCTTAAAATTTCCACAGGTGCTGAAATAGAAATATCTTCCTCTCCATTGCTGCTCTTTTCAAACGTCTCAAGAATGGAAACCAAGGGCTCCTCAAACTACTTCTCGACCTTTGATGCAAGAGAAAGTATTGTGGACATATCTAACTCCTCGTCATTTTCCTTAATGCCTAGGTCAGATTCACGTTCATAATAGAAAGACTGATTTGAAAAACCATTAGCATGATCTTCCTCGTTATTATCATCTTTTTCATCTAAATTTGAAGTAATGGGTACATAAGGAGAAAGGAATTCCTCTTGCTGTAAAATAGAGTTAGAGGAAGATACAACTGATAATAGATCTTCTTCCTCCTTCATAGCATAACCATCCACTTCAGCTTCACTATTGGAAGAATATTCTACTAAAATTTGAATATATAATGCATATCCCTTATAGCATTGCTCAAAATGACACTCAACTGGATACAATTTCTTGCAATATAAATAAAAAGCAATGTGAAATTCTCTCAAAGATGAAATACTTGAAGCAGGAAGAGTTCCGTACCATTGTATTGCACATCCATCTAATGAATAGATAAACGTTTTCATCAATACATATTCATGATGTATATTTAGCTGGTCCATATACTGATGAAAATTTATTACATGAAGTGTTGGATTGTCCTCTTCCATCTCTTTGAACCGTGGAAGGAAATCTCCCCACTCGTCCATGATAGGTACTGCTAAAGCCATTAATATCAACGAAATTCAAAGGAGCAAACCTTGCAGCCACAATGGCCTCCATTTGATCATTTGATGGCATTTTGGATTCTCAACAAATGGAGCCGCCTCTGAATTCTTTGGAGTCGCCCGGTGAAGAAATCTGCAGTCATATAAATGTCCACTCCTTGTTCACCATCAAGAAGAGGATCTAATCAATATCAAAACCCAGGGAAGATGACTTCGCTTCTCCGTCCCTGAAAATAGTGCCAGAAGATGTTATCACGAAAAGATGCACCTTGACTGCTGAAGGAGCATGGCTAGTGAAATATTAGTAATATGTAAGGGATAGCTAGGAATGGCAATTTGTAAACATAACAAATATCAATCTAGGATAGAAGACAAAACTGCAGGGAGTATATCACTGTAAGTACAATAACAGGAAAGGATACGAGCATGAATTTACAAAAGAAATTAGTCAAGTTCTGCATCAGGTATTTTAAAGATAATTTTATGTGCATCATAAGAATTCTGACATAGATAAACAGGACTATAGACAAAACAAAATCATGAATAACATGTAATTCAATTAAAGCAAAACATGGCTCAAATGATCATAATCATTTCAAAGCAGTCATTTCATATTAGAGATACAAAATGCATACATGCCTGCAATCAACAGTAGCAGTCTGTTCTAACCCTACCTCGGCCCTTGGCTAGAACTCTCTCCTTTTCCTTTACAAATCATAGGATTTATAAAAAAATACAAAATAAACTATTACCATTTTTTAGGAATCAAATCATAACAAAAATCTAAAAATAAATACAAATCTTGAACAATTGTAAAAGTCTCGAGTTAATGGAGTTGTTAACCGATGAATCCCCTGCCACTTATATCCCCTATCACTTGTGCATTGAATCTTCTTCTTGGCTACTAACTTTATGCTTGGAAATCTGGAATGAAGTTTAACCAAGATTTTCAACTGTTACCTCAATTGTGGAACTACTAGAAATCTAGGTTTTCGTAGAACTCTGTAGCTGCGAGGTTCTCATTTTGACACTTGTATTGATGCATTGCATGAACTTAGTCTAATGAAAGCTGGATGATCCCTTTTGAATACTTACTGGCATGTGGAACTAAGCACTACGTTTTCATTCTTGAGTATTCTCCTTTGAACACCTATTCAATTTCTACCTTATCTGTTGATTCTTTGACTTGGAAATGCTCAATTTGTATGCAACTGTTGATCAAGGCTTAAGATTAGATCTGAAATTGATATGCTGGAAATGTTGGTTCGATCCTTCAAATATGGGATTACGAATTTTATGCATGTGCATTATACAATGATTCGGTGGCTTATATGGTGGATACTTGGCATACTCTATATGACTCTTAGCTCAGACTTTGCCATAATATTTTGGTTGTGGATAGAATTTATTTAAAATCCCATAAACTTTTAGTTTTCCAAAATCCAACCAAATATAGGATTCCAATGTAAAGTAATTTTAATGCTTAATGGAATGGTGAGGTGGATGAGTGGGTAAGAAGTGAGGAAAGATAATGAGTAGGTGGTTGGTTCGTTGACTTGGAATTATGGCAGCTAAATATGAAAGGGAACATGGTTTGGAAAACCGTAAACTTTTTAACCATGGATTTACCTTTATGTGGCTTTATTACCAAGATGCTTTTAAGCCATATAACATGGAAAGTTTTTAAGGTAAAACAATATTTTTTGAATGATTTTATAAAGGAAAAATTTGACATATTGGATAAGGATGTGAGAAAATGAAATGTTAATATTTTGACCAAATTTTAGATAGAAGGGAATTGAGCATTTTGTAGGACAAACCTGGTGACAATACTTTCTCTGAGAATATTTCCACTTGGCAGCAAACTGTTCGAAGAAATGTTCCTATGTTTATATCTACTTTCCCAACCCCAAAATAGAACCCCTGGAGGAAGAAAAGAATGCTCCTTCTCCTTAGTGTCTACTTTCAACACCCCAAAATAGAAAATCTAGGGGAAAGAGCGACTGCCTCTTACTCTGAAAAACTTTCAAGTTGCCAGCAAACTGTTTAAAGCAAAGTTCCTATCAACTTTGTGATTAAGGTACCAATATCTAATTTCCTCACCCCTTCAAAAGAACCCATGGAGGAAGGAGCGAATGCTCTTTCTCCCCAGCATATACTTACATTATCCCAAAATAGAACAACATGAGGAAAGAGTGACATCTCTTTCTTTGATAAAATTTCCACTTTCCAGCAAACTGTTTCAAGCAAAGTTCGTATGAAATTTATGTTTAATGTGCCGATATCTACTTTCCACAACCCTAAAAAATAACAACTGGAGAAAGGAGTGAATGTTCTTTCTCCTCACCGAATTTTTTCAACACCCCAAAATAGATCAACTTGAAGAAAGAGCGGTTGTTCTTTCTCTGAGAATATTTCCACTTTCCAACAAATTGTTCGAAGCAATGGTTCCTATGAAATTTTTGCTTAGAGTGCCTATATCTACTTTTCCCACTCCTAAAATAAATCCATGGAGGAAGGAGCAGATTCTCTTTATCCTCAACATATACTTCCAACACCCCAAAATAGAACAACTCGAGGAAAGAGAGACCTCTCTTTCTCTTACAAAATTTCCACTTGCCATCAATCTCTTCGAAGCAAAATTTCTATAAATTTTGTTGTTAAAATGCCAATATCTAGTTTCCTAGAGTGACACATGGAACGCTCAGATGGTGACATGTGGCGCATTTATAGAGCACCACATGGTAGATGACATGTTTCCCACTTCCGACTTCCGCATCGGAATAGTCGAGCGTCGGGAGTTGGGATGGCATAAAGTAAGTGCTTGGTTGCCGACTTCAAACTTCTGCAACAAAACAGTCGGACGTTGAGAGACAGGATGTCATAAATCCAAAAAGGTATGTTGACTGCCAAGTATGCTGACTACCGGTATGCAAATATGCCTTTTAATTAAAAAAATCTCAAATAAATTATTCTAAATTAATTTAAAAATAAAAATAAAGTGTAAAAAAAAATTGTTAAAAGTAAGTAAAAATTAATATATTAATATAAAGTGTTTTATATCCATACCAATATATATCAAATGTTAATATTTAAAACTCTTTAAATATGTGAAGTTGCATATTAAATGTTAATATCTAAAAAATTTAAAAATTGTGAATTTGAAAACTTCCGAAAATAATAGTATAAAATAAATGAACCTAAATAAGTTAAATATGTTTATTTTTGAAAAAACAATATAAATAAATAGGATGTGAGTTTGTTGAATTATTTGTATTGTTTTGATATCAATATTTAATATGATTATTATATGAACCATTTTTAAAACACTAAATTATTTTAAAAATATCAAATTCAACAATATAATCAAGACAATTTTTCATAATAAAAAATTCAATTTTCTAATTAGAAATAAAAATCAAGTAAATCATAATTGCAAATATTAATAAGGTAACTTATTTTCTTTTATAGATAATTATACATAATCCAAAACTCATGCTATTTTTTAAAAGGAAGAGAGATTAAAAAATTAATTTAAAAGATATTAAACTATAATTATGTTTATTAATATTTTTTTATGTTTAAGCTAATTTTAAAAATTATATTAAATTAAAAAGAAAAAGTGGAAAATGAGATAATTTTTCACACTTTAAAACTAGCATAAAATAGAAAATTTGCATATTTGCTTTTGAAAATTTGTTTAAAGATTGTATAAACGAATATTAAGGATATTAATGGTAGCGTTTCAATATAAGCATATGGATTTAAGTTATATAAATTTTTAGAATATGCATATATAAATATATATAAGTTGTCATCAGGGTAATTTTTAGGGACGAAATTTCGTCAATTGGCTATTTTTTGGACTTTTTTTCAAAAAATAAATTCACTATTTGGTCATTTTTAGTCAACAATATCACCTATATTTACATAAAATATGTTTTTTTATCATAATATTCGTCAAAATTTACACATTTCAATAGTAAAATGTATGTTTCATATTTAATATTCGCCTACCTATCTATATACACGTTTTTTTCAATCCAAAATAATCGCCTAGGATACTACTTAAGTATAATATTAGAATCCTTAAAAAATACCCTGGTTGTCATACATGAAGTGACAATAGTACAACATTGAAGTGACAACATTACAACATTGTTTCATAAATATTTCATGAACTTCTAAATTTTTTATAATATATGTAAATTTTATTTTATTTTCCTATTTTTAACTAATGTGATCAATGATCAAATTTATCTTTTCAAGGTCTATAGGCCAATCAAATTTCAACACATATGAAAATAAATTGAATAAATAAAAACAGATTAATATTATTTTTCTCAAACTTTAAAAATACTTTTGATTTCTTTGTATCATTGGTCGAACTAATAGTGTAAGGTGAAACATATAGTCTTTGCCTATGGCATGATTAAAAAACAAGCATGGATTCTGTGTAAAAGATCAAGTAGGGTTGTACTTTTTCGTCTCATTCAAAAGGATATGAAATGCAGATGCACCAATAGTAGTAACTCTAATATCACAGAGTCCTTATGACTATGTCTCTCCTCAAACAAATCTCTAAACCAACTGAAAAAGAGCAGTGCCAAGCTACACAACCATGATGTGATATCAATATATTCATGTACTAGTAGTAATTATATATCAAACAACTTGGGACTGCACCCCACCCAGATATGCATATTCAGTAATTTATGTATGTGAACACATTGCAGGGCATTGAGCCATCAAATGAATGTGAAAAAGAAGTAATTTAAAAGTGACCCAAGGAGAACCAGGGTAATGTCCCTTTCCCTTCTCCTGGAGAATGAAAATAGTTCACCATACTACGCGTTATCATCGCTCAAAAGGAAAACATTAAAAAAATAGCATTTCAAGTTTAGTAGAGGGGAAGAAGAAGTTGTACTGAAACACAAATGCACCTTCGGTTCTTAAAACAATTATGCAACAATTTCCCTGAGACTCCGTGACATGTATGCTATAGATTCCTAACATTTTCATAACAACAAGAGAGTACTTACATAGAAATCAATGAGCATAAACACTTGGAACTACATAGTTCCTCCCAACCATAGAAGTAGGAATCCAAATCTACTTGTCAGCTTCACTCCCAAGCTAGATCACCACCTTCGCTCAATGGACTAGAAACAACTGCACACAACACTGTCCCAAAGTGTCTGTAACAATTTATATGATGGACTTACAAATCTCAGAGAACACTCAGCAGCATACCCTCAATAGAAGCAAAATTCTCTCCACGCACAACAGAACGTCTTATGCTATCCCAATGCACTATTATATAATTTCTTTCCTGGTTCTTGTGCCATATCAATCAAATCTCAAGCAATCTCTTGATCCCTTTAAATTGTGGATCTGGTTGGAGTTGCTGAGTTTTCATCTTGGATTTGATTGATACTCAAATCTATTTGCTATCTGTTGTCCATTGTCTCTGGTGCCGGTGTCCCATTTTTAACTAGTAGTTCCAAGTGTTTCTCTTGTTATTAAAAATAAAATTATAGTTTATGGTGCCAAATATTCACTCACATAAGTGTGAGTTACAAATAGAGTTTTAATAACTCTTTACAAAAAAGAATAATTCTTTTTTCTGAGTAAAATCAGTAACTTGAAATAAAATAATAAAATGTTGTGGGGGTATTATAAGTAGTTCTATGGATACATTACGTTTTCATATTAGAGCAATGTTGGGATCTAGGTAGAGCAGTGCTGGGCTCCTACACGCTTTCTCAAAGAAAACCTCCATTGTTAATGGCATCAGGCAAGAAGTAGGAAATGACACTACATCAAAATAGCCATTTAGGGGTAGTTTTGGCTTGCGGGGGTCTTGATAAACCCCCCCCTAAAAGTTTTTTTAGACCTTTGGAGGCGGTCTTTTAAAACCGCCCCTAAAAGTCATGGAAATTGGACTTTTGGGGGTGGTTTTTTTAAAGCCGCCCCCAAAAGTCTTGAAATTTGACTTTTGGGGGCGGTTTTTGGAAAATCCCCCCTAAAAGCCCAATTCTCATAACTTTTGGGGGCAGTTTGTCAAACCCCCCCCTAAAAGTCATGAAAATTCAACTTTTGGAGATGATTTTTTTGGAACCCCCCCTTAAAAGTCATGAGAATTGAACATTTGGGGGTGGTTTGTCAAAACCCCCCCTAAAAGTCACGAGAATTGAAATTTTGGAGGCGGTTTTGTTGGAACCCCCCCTTAAAAGTCATGAGAATTGAACTTTTTGAGGCAGTTGTTTGACCCCCCCCCCCCCCTAAAATCCCAATTCTCATAACTTGTGGGGGCGGTTTGTCAAAATCCCCACTAAAAGTCATGAGAATTGAACTTTTGGAGGCGGTTTTTTTGGAACCCCCCTTAAAACTCATGAGAATTGAACTTTTGGAGGTGGTTTTTTGGCACCCCCCCTTAAAAATCATGAGAATTGAGATTTTGGAGGCGGTTTGTTGGATCCCCCCCCGAAAAGTCATGAGAATTGAACTTTTAAGCTACTTGCAAGGTTGTTAGGTTAAAATATTGAGCCTACCATTATTAGGTGTGACAATCAGAGTTGCATCAAGCTTTCTGAAAACCCAGTCTTTCATGACAAGTCAAAGCATATTGAAATGAAGTATCACTTCATCTGAGACATGGTCCAGAAAGGTACAGTGAAATTTCAGTACATTATTACTGATGAGTAGATTGCACATTTGTTAACAAATCCTCTATCAGTGACGAAGTTCAAGTACTTCTGAGACAAGCTCGGTATGGCAAAGAATGCCTCCCTCGCTGAGAGGGAGTGTTAAATATACAGCAGTAGGAGACATTCTCGAAACCAATATTGTGTATCAAAGATTGATCCTCCTGTATAGAGGTGAGCTCTTTGATTGCCTTCCATGTAAAGGTTATTCCTCCCGTATAGAGGTAATTGATCAAAGTAATGATGTTGTAAAGTCTTGTTGGACAAGGCTCTAAACTTGTGTGTGTCAAGTCATGATTATCATGTGAACCTTCTGTATAAAGGTATCCATGAGATGGACCTCCCGTATAGAGGTGAACCTTCCGTATAAAGGTATCCATGAGATGGACCTCTCATATAGAGGTGGACCTTCCGTATAAAGGCCATGCTTTACTTGTTAAAAACATTTACTATTGTGTGATATATTATTAACCATGATCACCAGATTGCTATTAAGTCTCCTTTAGAGATTGATGACCTCTAAAGTGAATTACTTTAGCATATGATCATTTGGTCTGGAATAATAAAATATGATCACAACATTGGATAATTCTTCTTATTATAATGTAATGTGATGGATAATTGAAGTTAGCACATATTGACCATGCAGTAAGAGATAAAGCATAGAGATCAAGAGAATTCGAAATTTCCCATGTAGACACTTCAACTAATTAAAGAGAACTCAAATTATTAAAGATTCAGTTATAAAGCTTCAGTAAGTATCAATGCTTCAGTTAAAGCATCAGTTAAAGATATGTCTCAGTTAACTAAAGAACTCACAGTGGTTACTTCAAGTAAATCAATCAGCATGATTTCAGTTAATAGGTGTTAAATAAAAGGGACTAGTTAACTAAATTATTTTAACTTTAGTTAAACTAAAAGATGACACTTCAGTTAAAGAGACTTAACTAAGTGACAACAAAGAAGATCTAGTTAACTAAGTGTTATTGCATAATGACACTTATGTCAAACTAAAATATGACATGTGATTTGTGACACTTACATGTCGACACTTAAGTTAGCCACCTAACTAAGTGGGAAAGCTTTCAGTTAAGATACAGGTTCATCCTAAGTGACAATTCAGTGAGATGTAGCACTGCATGAGAAGTGGGGTGCACCACTCCATGCAAGATTAATACATCCGGTTTGAGGGCGAGTTTATCCTGAAGTTAGAAGTTAAAAATAGAAGAGAATAATGTATAAATATGATATATAGGATTGTTGAATACAATGTGTAGCGATTTCTCTTCTCCATTGAAGGCAAGACGCTTCTCTTTGTGCAAGGTATTGTTCATGCTTGTTATTGTTGTGTTGGGCACACATCCGATTGAACTCTCTTCTATATTGATTCTGTATCTTCACCAAGAAGTTTGGTGATCTCTTATTTTCCGAAAGCAATCTGTTATGTTGTAAAAGAAAGCATTCTCTGATATCCATTATATTATATTGAGAAGAATTGTTGGGGTTTTTGTTCACATAATTATGAGGATTTTCCCCAAGGTATATCTTGTGTTATGGTTGTATGAATTTCATGGAATAAATTGCCTCATTACTTCAAGTCTCTGCATCTAAAAGAATTAAATATCAAAGCTCAACCAAATTCCAACACAAAATTATGATATGGGTGAAAGTCCTTGGCCTACCTATTGAACTATGGCATGATAATTTTTTGATGGATTTGCGGAATTGTTTAGGGCATGCATTATTAATGGATCCCTCAGATAAATATTTCTCCCTTCAAACTATTGCTAAGGTAGTAGTATAGTTGGTTCTATCGGAGGGTTTGGAAGATTGTATTGAAATCAAGGTGGGGAATGCAATCTATTTTCAGTAGTTGGATTAATCCATCCTCCCCTATCAATGTTCCCATTTCCATGCTTGTGGTAAAGTGGTGGAACATTGCAGTAGGACCTTTAGCAAGTAGGTTTGGAGGAGAAACTATGATGGATTTTCGTATTTAGATGGCTTGAGTACGAAGAAGATGATTAATCCAATGGAAGGAGAACCTTTGAGCATAAATTCTAAGGAACCTTTGTTGGAGGAGGGTGGCCTTATGTAATATTCAAAGACCCCAGGGACCACTAATGATGTGCCTTCAGTCTTAGGATTCATAGGTAAAACACAATCATTCTATCCTTCTCTAGCAAAGAACATCATTTTACAAGGGAACCTTTCACGTGAAGAATATACAAGCTAAATAATTCAAGGAGGTTAGGATCTCTAGAGCTAAACAATTCAATGGGATTGGAAGTTAAAGGAAACAAGGAAATTGTAGGGGTTTCAATGGATATGAAGGGGACCCATATCTCCCGATGTGAACACTTACTGTAGCTCAATCGAGTTTGACCTCATGCAACCTCTATGGTAGAGGTATGGAACATTATTGTCATTCGTGGTGGTGTGGAAGTGCTCGAGGATTGTTACTCTTTTAGGTTACCCTCCCTTCATCAAGATGAGGAGTCTTCAAATTGTAGCAAGACTATCTTTGATAAGCTCTCTTTGATTTCTTCTTCTTTTTTCGAATTATGGCATCTTACAAAGTGGGATGCTCCTGTTTGAGTTGGGGTCATTTCAAGTGTAGGCGGGTCTGAAATTGGATCCATCCCTCAAAGGAGGTTCCCATGGTGGAGGAGGTATCCTTAACTCTTACACATTGTTTGCCTCACTTGTCTTCTCCTTCTGGTTCAACGGAAGGACTTAGTAGGCCTTTGGAAAGAAATTTGAAGTCCCATAATGAGCTTTAGCAGGTCCCTTATGATCTTATGTCGAGGAGCATGGTACTTGAAGGGTCTGCTTGATTTGGCTTCATGGCAATTTGTCCAATTTTTATTGTCTTCACTTGACCATTCCATGAGTTTTGCAGCCCCTGTGGTATTCTATGTTATCCCAGACATGTTTGATGTCATGTTTCATATCTTCTTTCCTTTTTTTAGGCTAGGAGTCTGATTTGCATTTCCACACCTCCTCTTGTACCCTTTTAAAGCCCTATTGTTGTTGCATGGATCTCAATGCCTGATTCCGCCTACCAAATTTTTTGTTGAGGACTTCTATTTCCTCCTCCACAGTAGTTTTCATTGGATAATTACCCATTTCCATCACCAAGATTCCTGTCAGGGGAAACAAACTCAAATGATGATAAAAAACAAGAAATAAAACTGATCAAGAGTCATTCAAGTGTTTCTAATTGTAATGAAAGACTACTATGTCTAGTGTTCAACTTGGTTGCCATTTTTGTGTGCTTGTCTGCCCTTTCATTAAGGTGTGTTGAATCATGTGAGCAAAGGAAATGAAACGGAATTCATCTTGTAGGTGTCCAAGTTGGCTTGCTGTTCTATATTGTTTGATTGGTGTGAGCTTAGGTGTTCTTTTCATAATCCCAATAATAATAGCTCAGTTGTCGATGTGTTGGAGGCATTTGATGCCATGGTTGATTTCCAATTGTAATTATTTTAGAAGTGTGCATGGTTTTGGATAAGTGTTTGAAGTAGATCCTAGATCTCATTCAAAATCTAGGTTTTATGTCCATGGAATCTATCTCTAAGCCTTACATGCCATGTGTGGGGACTTAAGCTACAACATAGGCCATGCATATGAAATATTTGGTATGTGAGTGAGATGTGGTCTCACATTTGAAGGTTTAGTACACCAAGGATGGTTCTCACAACCCAAGTCATGTTCGAGGGTGAAGATACAGAGTTTTAGTCCATAACATGTGACTTTCGAGTTCCACATAAGCCATCCATGAGTCCCTAGCCCATATTTTCCCTATGACATGGATATGGTGGCCATTTTTAGGCTTGTCACATCATGGATGCTTCTTGGTCACTAATCCATGGTTTGATACCAAAACCCATGTTGTTGGGATAGAACATTTGTCCATGGGGATCATGTTCTTTGCATAGCAACTCACATCATTGCATAATGCCTATGTAGGGAATCCCTGGCCTACATTTGAGATATGGACACCACGTTGAGGAGGGGTAGAGTAGGGATGGATCTTGAGGACCATTCCATGGTATAATGAAAAAGCTAGGACCTTACACTGTAGCATTTTACTATGGAGCTCATGGTCCATGCGTGTGGTCCCAAACCACCATATTGGCCCTCCATACGGAACCTTTGGCCTGGAAGTGGGATATAGTGCTCAGTTTGAAGTTTAGAACACTAGATATGGTTCTTGTTGCTCGTGATGTGGTTCAATGCCAAATGTAGGGTATTATACCGTAATATTTGTCTATGGGGCTCGTGAGACATCCTTGTGTCCCTTGGACACCACAAAGGTCCTACAAAGAGATAATTTCGATCTGATCAAGATATAATGTCCATTTTGAGGTTGGCACATTTAGGATGGTTATCATGACTTTAGATACACTCCAAGGTCAAAATATAGAGTTGGAAACCATAACATTTTCCTCTAGGGCTCATGGGCTATTTGTGGGCCTCAATCCATCACATACATTTTTGCATAGGGAATTATTGGCCCACAAGAAGAAGATGGTGTCCATTTCAAGATTTGTGATACCTCTTCCTCCTAAGTTAGGTTCAATTATTCCATCCTTACTTGACCCTTCAAGCATACCTATAGCAAGGCATAGACCAAGCACAATAGTATTGTGGAGACCAAAGTGACCAATGTGGCGGAGGAAATGAACCTAACGAAATGCCCAAGATGATGGGAACCTATTGGTTTATCTAATCCCTTGAGCTTAAATGGTCCCTACTTACCCACAATTGACCCATAATTACCATAAATTATCCCTACTTAATTCATCTCACACGTGCCAAGGAGGGGGCTTTCCATCATGAAGAAGGGGGATGACCTCATCCATATGCTAGGAAATGTCCAAATGTATGTGTACTAATTGTAGCGCTCCACATAATCGACCTAGTAGCCATCAAAATATACCACCTCAAGTGTTATAGCATGTGTATATGAATAAATGTTCTAGTGCTTAAGGTTAAAGGCAACATATAACTTAGGAAATGTTCTCATTTATGAAAATAATACATGAAATTTATTTTACAATTAGACCCTTCTAGCAAATCAATGTCTTAATTAATCTTTACTCATCTAGTCTAACATTGTTGTGACCCTTTTAAAGTTCTTATTACACCTGAAAGCCCTAATTTAAGTTGCATAGCCTAGATTCTTAAAGTAAGTGAGGGTGAATAAAGTGAATGGGAACTTAGGGAAAGAAAGGGGTCTTTGCAAATTAACCATTATAGCAACTGAGTGTGATAGGTTTACCCTTAAATTTCAAAATTTAGGGTTTATGATGTTGCTTCTACATATGTGCCTTCAAAGGAAGTGTTTTCATGGGCTATCCATCCTTGTGCCTCTTTTTTGCGGTACCTTTTCTTTTTCCTTCTTTGACATTTCGTTTATTTGCATTTCATAACCCTTTCATTGGCTTACTCACTCTTACTTTAGATTTGGCTTTGATAACCTGGGATAAGGGAACTTGAATTTTTGCAAGGGGAGTATTTCCTATATTTTCCATTTAGATGGAGTATTTTATGAAGGATGGGGGTAAAGAAAACCTACAACCCTCAAACCCTTAAACTCCCTAGCCCACTATAACCCACTTACAACCTAAGACACTAACCCATGAACCTTAGCTCAGGCTAGTAACTTACTAATCCTAAGACTCTAAATCAGCCCTTGAACATGTTATCTAAATTTCAGAGTGAAGGATCAAATAAGGTCTTTTTCTTTTATTGAGCATGAAGAAAAATGAAAAGGAAAAATAATATAGGGAAAAGAGTATAATTGGTTTTCAACAAAAATTTTGATAACAGTAACAACATAATTTTTACAATGGAAACATGGCTCTATTATTATCAAATTTGAAATGCTTCATTTAAGTTTCTACCCTATCAAATTTTGATGGTAAGATATAGGACTACCATGGAAATGATGGGTGATGGAGAATTAGGGTTCCATTCTAGCTAGGGAACATTAGAAATGGCTAACACATCTATAGCAAGAAACATGCATACATATTACTAAATCTTGACATGGGGAGGTAATTTCTCTTGAAAAGTTGCATCTTCAAAAGAAAAGGATGAATAATTGCCACACATGATAATAAATCATTGCTACACACAATGAGGTTGCATCATATATGACATGTATCACATGTGCACATGTCACAACATTGGTTCCTAGCATAATGATATGTTAAACGTTAGATATAGCAAAATGATAACAAAATTTAGGAGCAAGACCAAAATACTATGGTTTAAAAGATCATGCACCAACCAATCATTAGATTCAATGAGATGCTACAAAGGAAAATGACCAAGAGAATTATAATTTCAGTTGATACATCTCATATGTTTCTAGGAATACATGGCAAAAAACAAAATATTGTTAACTACTTGAACAATGACTCGAGGGAAAAAGTTTGGATGTATTCTATATAAACCTTAGAATATTCCACCATGCACCTTAGAATGTTCAACCTTAGATAATCTGGAATAGATCCTTCCATCTCACATGTTATTGAGAAATCATGGTAAGAAGTGGAAAGAGGGCATACTAATAAGATTGCATCATTAAGATCACAATCCAAATGAGAATGAGGGGATTCATATGAACTTTCTAGCCACTAGCTTAGATCCATTTTAACTCTGAATCTATTTGACACATCAAGGGATAACAAAAATAATTGTGATGCAATTATCTCGATGTCTAACTATTTTGTTGTCAACCAATTACTAATTTCTTAGTGGCCAACAAATTTGTTGACCTTGTCCCAATTCTACATGCGGAGCATTTTAAGGCGTGATGACACCTTCAGGCATGCAACATCAGGATAGTAAATTAGTTGATTGTTCACCTACATTAGTTGTGTTAATGATGGCTTACAAACACATATTTCTAATACTTATAGATGGAAAGAGACAATCACTTTGCAAAATAGTGATGTAACTATGATGGTATCTTCACCTATCCAACATCAGGACAATAAATTACCTGGCTCTGCATCAGTACATGTTAAAGAAAATGCCAATAACAAAAAATCCAAGGACATAGTTTCCACAACCTTCAACAAAATTTTCACCAGAATTTAGGACCACCCATCATCCACCATCGATATGTAACAACATGACATGAATGCAAATGGTGATGATTAATGATGAACCATAGTGGCATAAAAAATATAGATACATAACTCACACACTGAATTTAAGTGATGCACCTCACCTATGCACCTTAATGATGCACATAAGTAATGTGCCTAGCTAACACAAATCATGCATATAAGCAATGTAAACAAGAGACACACCTGGTCCACACATCTCATTAGTAACCATTATCCTTTTGAATAAAAGGTTAGTTCATGCATTAGTCAAATGGGCAAGGCATATTCTGGGCAACCCATTGGTTCAATGTCCATCGAAGGAAAGTTCAAAATAATGGGGACAAAGAATGTCCTAGAAACCCACACAAGGCCTAGAAGAAAAAAGGACATTTTATGGCATGATATTATGGCTCTTGCCTGCATACCATTCCCATATATTCAAGAAACATCATTAGTGTGATGAACATTGAAATGACCAACATACTAAACCAACAACCCCAACATTCCCAATTCAATGTATCTGTGATGGTTCGGGTGGCACACATGGCCCATGAGCCACAAATGTAAATATTATGACCCAATATATTTGGTTTTGGCCTTGTATCATGCCCATATCCCTTATAAATATTTATAGTATGCCAAACCTTGAAATTTCCACCATGATGGTTTGGGTGGCATTTATAACTCCAGTTGGATTAGATGGTCCCATATAATGTGTAATATAAATCTTTTCATTTCGTTTCGGATCTATTTCCTTGTGTTCTGTCTCAAGCAACGCTGTCTAAACTCTATTTGTCTATCCTCACACTCTGATATCCAATTACTACACAATTTTCTCCGCGTTTGTTTGCATTTTCACATTTTCAACTTCTTTGTACTTCTAAGAATTTTTGACATACAAGCTTTTGATGCACAAATATTACTACTCCTATATCTTTGTTCCATTTTAGTTGGATTTTCTAGTGTTTATCAACCTGGAACCTCCCATAGTCACCTATTCTTCTTATTGGAAAATTGTAAACTGCACCTATAAGTTGACTGCATTTCTTGTTTACACATTTTGTTTTGGTGGAAAAACTAGATTTCCATAAACAAGCCTTATCAAGAGGTAGATATGAAGTACCACAAAATATTGTTTACAAAACAGGCTTCTATGAAAAGTTTCCACACCAAAATGACCGTTTCTTATCTTTACCTATCTTAACTCAGTATAGCTTCCTTGCATGTTATTGGTAACAGAATCTTTTTCTCTGCTTGAGTTTACTGTGTATATCCTTGATTAATGTTCACCTTACATAAAAATGGTAAGCCAAGATTTGTGACTTCTAGTAATGACTATTGAAAAAGTAGTACAAACCCTCTGAATAAATAAGAGACAAGATAAAGTATCAGAAACACAAAAGACAGATCCAGAATGCCAGGTTATGTTATTCAAGCCTAAGAGCATAGAAGTATGGAGGTCCTTTCCACGTCATTAATGCATATCACTGCTGATTTCACCTAAAGTGTTCGTAGGATTTCATTGAGCTTTATCATGGATGAATTTTATTCTTCATGAGTCGGGATGCTTTTAAGTTGATTTAACATCTTATGAACTGTTGTAGGCCAATTGGAAAACTGGCCTTGTTCTCTTCCAGCTTGAACAGTGCTTTATTCATTTAGTCTTCTTATTCCATTAACAAGAACTCACAATCTCAACAAGCAACAAATGGTGCCAACAAGAGAAATATGTTTCAGTTAATAGAAAAATGTGTGCCAATATAGTCTATTTCCACTACCATTTCCATCTATAGGGGGAAGTAAAAACCTGATTATTGTTTTTAATGTCGGGAAATTTGCATCTGTGTCCATTGAAACCATTGTTTTCTCAATGGGAATTTCTCACACTCTCAGAATCCACGGTCACACTAGTCAACAGCAACCGTTATTGCTGGATAAATTCTAGGCTGGTAGCTCTAACATTGGGAATTTATTCAGGTTGAAATTAAAACCACTCTACAATTGGCCTTCAAGTTCACAATCTAATCAAAATATAACATCACTATCAATGGTTTCAGTTTTTAAAAATAAGAGGAGAAGAAGCAGCTGGGAATTTTTCCGTTCCTGTACTGCTTGTACACCATTCACCACATTTGTGGTAGCATTAACACGAGTTTTACAAAGAATAATAATTGGTCGAGAGAGGGGTCGTTATATCCTTAGAACAACAATGAATAGATTGGTGGCAATGCTACAGGATTGATACAACCTGCCGAGGAAGGAAAAGCCAGTGAAGGATAGTATTGGTGTGTTACAATAGTGGGGAGTGGGAGGGGGAGCAAAAAGTATTTGCATAGGAATTGATCTATTTAACACCACCACTTCGATGGAGAAGGAGAGGATTAGCCCTATTTTGGGAAGGGTAGGGGCAAATGTAACTTTCATGCCTGATCTATTGGCATGGGTAATTGCTCAAATGTTGAAATTTGTGACTATTTTTGTGGTGGAATGAGATAGGACTTGAGAATGCTTGTGGTTTTAGGGGAAATTCCTTCATCTCATAATAGACTCTAAGTTGGAATTACAACTTCTGTCACCCTCTATCACAGAGTCAATGATTCTCTATTTATTTTTTGCTTGGGATGTAGACTTATAGTCATGTATAATGTATCTAGAGCGAGACACCATGTAGGCGTGCAAGATGAGATAAATCAATGACCTTTCCCTGCAACTTTTCTTGGTCAATTTCCAACAAAAGTGTAAAAAATGGTAAAACAATTGCATATTTTAATATTGATTCATGAATACCAAATTCCTTAATATGGTAGTTTAATTTGTTTACAACATTCACCTTCTAAGTTACAAGTATTCAAACTTCAAATCCCCGAACGGAGGAAAAACATCTCCATTGGAGGTATAAGTAAAATATAATAAAATACAAATGAATATCTTCCAAAGTTACATTTACAACAACAAATTTGATAGGAGAAAACATGAGTAGATAAAAGGGAAGTAGAGGATGAGATAAAGAAAAAAGTTGGTGAAGAAATAACAACGAAACTAAAATCTATCACTAAAGCTCAAGCTATAATAGAGGCAAAGGAAAAGGTGTGTAGAGGAAAATAATAAATTAAAACAACAAGACACGATAGAAGCTAACAAAAGGCTAAAGATGAAAGAGAATTGGTTTAGAAGTTTAGGCAAAGAAAGAAAGGATATAAACTAAGCCAGAAGCTGAAAATAAAAGGATAGGAGATGAAGCCAAATCCATGTTGATGCTAAAGAAGAAACAAAAGAGAAAATCATTTGAGAAAGAAGAAGCAAATAATTTAGTAGTTGAGGAAGAGAAGAAAAAGAAATATAAGACATATTTAGAATATGAGAAGATAAAAGTACCCGAGAAAGAGCAAAGGAATAAGGGTGAAGAAGATAAATGGGATATCAATCCAAAAAGGACATAACCATTGGAACAAGTGCATACTTATACAAGATTTTCTATATTATCAACTATTCTAATTACAAGAGGAGATACACCAACCCCCCATTCCCACTACTGAGGTCTCAAACCTAGCCTTGTTCTCTTTCAACAAGAAAAGAAAGTTGACAGTAAGGAAAATGCATAAAAGGACAAATCTTAATTTTGACCAAGATCTGGTGCTTACTACAAAAGCCACTATGATGGACACTAAAGAAGTAGATCCTATGTCCTTATCATTGTATCTATTGGATTTTATTGAGGCCAATGTATAAAGTGTCAGTAGTATGGTTCAAAAGTTAAAATGATACAAAGAACTAGTAGAGCTTTTAAAGAATCAGGTCGAGTATTATAAAGAAAATCAACATGGTATCTCAGAGTTGATTAAGTATGCACTAGAAATTTACAATGAGTTGAAAACTTAAATCCATTACAAATATATTTTTAGTATTTACAAGTGAGCCCACCATCTCCAATGGAAGTTTTAGGATATGCACACCCTTCATAACTAGGCATTGGAATGGAAAATATAATACAAGAAAATGCAAATTCATTTTGAGTATGTGAAGAGGTGGCAATTTGATCTTGTTTCTCTCCCTCTTGAAATCCATTATCTCAATTAAAGAGAAATACTAGACATTGAAACTAGTCTCATACATTCGAAAGATGCTTTCCAAAAAGCATGGAGAAACAGTTCGATAGAACTTGGGGATTATGAGAAGCTGGGGAAAGCAACTAAGATACTTGCAAATACATTTAATCCTCCCATATTTGGTCCAATTTATAGTTCCCATCCTTAGGAGGAGGTCATTGAAGATTTGGAAGACAGTATCCAACAAGAAAACATGCCATCAAATCATGAAATAGTAGATAGAGACCCCAATAAAATAAACAATTTTAATAAATCAAAAGTTCAGTGATCAAGTGTTGGTTGAAGTTGCTCCAAAATAAGATCTGCAGTCTAAGAATCTGAATAAGACTTTCATACCTAAAAATCTGAAGGAGACCTTTGTGAAAAAGTTAGTATTGAAGAAGACCATGTAGAAAAGATAGTGCATAGAACTAAAGAAGCTCTCATAGAGATCATTGATTGTTGATCTTGTTGAAGAACTTATTGCATAACTAAGTGTAGAAATTATTGCAGACCTTATTGAAGGATTGATTGAGAGCTCAAGGCAGATTTGGGAATAGAGAATCAAGAGAAGAATTGAAGGTTGAGGCTGTACAAAGATTCATTTAAATGGGTTGCATATGTGAAGCTTTCTAACTCAGTTCCAATTGTGATGTTTGAGAAACCCATTTTGAATACTAGGTTTGTTGCTTTATTGAATGTGACTTCTCATTTCAAAAAAGAAACATTGCTAGAAGAATGAAGATATGGACCTGTCTATAAGGTTGTTTTTGCAGGCGTTCTCCTTGTGCTTGTTAAGGTCCTGGTTCATGAAAGAAATCTCAATGACCAGGAGGCAGCAACAAAGTTAGAATTTTTGGGTAAGATAACTTTACAAATAATTTAATGGAAATGAGGGAAACACACTTCCTTCTTTAGCCAAAAAAAAGAATCAAACTTGAGGACTTAAATGAATATGGTGTTTCTCTTCTTGATTTGTTGAAATCTTTAGGCTAAAAAACCTTTTGTGTAAACATTTAGTACATGAACCCTTCAATTGCCAAGATTTTTTGAAAATTATGCTTCTCTCACGCTATGTGGAAGAATAATGACAAAGCTAACTAGGAAGCAAAATCATGTACAATAATTAACTTGTTGAAGGTGAACTTATATTAGTTGAATCAAAGGGAGTGTATGATCTCCACATATGTCTATGCCATCTTGGTTGGGATATACACTTAGTGATGCATATGTTTAGCTCTTCCATGAAATGTCCAACGGAAACATATCCACTGATGTTGTCACCTACATTGCACTTATTAATGGCTTATGTAAGGAAGGCAAGTTGGATGAGGTGAGGAAGCTTTTCTGTGAAATGTCCAACAGAGACATATGCCCTAATGTTGTCACATACAAAGTGCGTATTGATGGTTTATGTAAGGTAAGTTGGACAAGGAAAGAAAGCTCTTCTATGAAATGTCCAACATAAACATACACCCTGATGTTGTCACCTACAATGTGCTTATTGATTTAATATTCTGTATGAAATTAGTAATATTCAAGCACCTAAAGCTAATTTCCAGACTTCCTCTACAACACATAAAACCATAGCTGTGTGTGTATTGGGGTGAACTCTATAATAAGGTTGCTTGATACCATTATCTCCCTTCCAAGTTCTACTTATTATATTTCAGACTACAGCTACAGGAAATGAGGAAAGGCCATGGTAGATTTGAACTTTACTATCTTTGTAATCAATGCGACTACTTGCTTAAGCTTCCGCTACCTTGTGTGTGGGTTGTTTGCTGGATTGTCTCGTGGATGACACCTTATGAGCCCTACCCCTCTTATCTATGGATGCTTAGTTAAGGAATCATATGGTTCATTACACCCTCCTTGAGTCCTCAAATAGATTGATGTTTACTTTCAATGTTGTTGTCCTTGCATTTTCATCTCTTTATGTACATCCTTTAGGTCCAACCACATATTTGGTCATAACTGCAAGTATCCAGAAGAGCTAAATTTGATTGAGTTTAGAGCTGATTATTTAAATGAGTTTGGAGCTGATTATTTGACTAAGGTTGACTCAATCAAAGAGAAGATTGGACAGAATTTTGAGAACTAAGTTTGACTGTGTCCAAGAGTTGAATTTGACTTAGTTTAGAGTTGATTATTTGACTAAGTTTGACTATGTTCAAAGAGAAGATTTGACTGAGTCTTTACAACATAATTTGGACTTGGTTTGACTGAAGTTGACCAAGTTCAAAGATCTGAACAAAATATTGTGTTTCCATCTTCACCTCTCAATAACATCTATAACATTGATAAGTTACGTTTGCAAAAATTGGTTTTAGTGATGAAGTTATACCCATAAATTCAAAAGGTCCACTGTTGCATGCTGATATGTGCCCAAAATGCTCTTTTGGCCTCCTTTCATGGGAAAAAGTGCCCAAAACTGCTCATTCCATTCTCAGAATTACTCATATTATTCCCATAACTACTTCATAATGATTTTTGGTAGGCTCAAGATTCCATGGCCTCATTCTCTCCATAATCTAAACATTATTCCTCATGGTCCATGTCTATATTATGACCAAATTTTCAGGATAGACTAAACAATCTCTAGAAAACACCTTGTTGATTCAATATGCTTTCGTTTATCTTTAGCCAAACTTTTGGAATGAAGCTTAGGGGGGCATCAAATTTTAAAACATGTTCACTAAACTAATGTTGGATCACATTAGATGATCTGTTTAACTGGCAATAGTAAACTAAATGGGATATGGAAAGGAATGATAAATTTGGCCAAAGGAAAGGAATATATGACAACAAAAGCCTTCAATAATCACCATTACTTTAACAAACTAACCATGCTGAGTTGAATTTGTATAAGTTTGTTTTTGCTTTTGCTAATTGCAGTATTGTTCTCTGGCAGGAAAATTTGCAACAATGGCTAACAGACGAGAAAGGACGTGATCAATTTGTTATTCATGCTAATACTGAAACTGAAGTTTATTGGAATAATCCTAGACAACTCAAACTAGAACTAGTATATCGTCGTGGAGTAAGTTCATCATGGCACATTGATGCATGATATGTTCTATGCAATACACTTCTTTATGAGTGCGTGATTACTGATGATGCCACCAGTATTTTTCCTAACTGCTAAAGGTGTTGAAGTCAAAGATCTTTTCTTTTGCAGTACTGAACTGAAATCTTTGTCCAGTGGTCACCCCTTGGAACATATCTGGCATCACTAGTGCACAGGCATGGAGTAGATATTTGGGGGGGTGGTACAACCTTTAACCGTCTGACGCGATTCACACATCCACAGGTTTGTGTTTTTCCAAAAGCTACTTGTGGGTATTGACCATAGTATTTGTGAATTACACCTCTGCTATTAAATATTTAAGACCTATATTAAAATAACTATAGTAAGTACAAAATTAGAAAATTAATTGACTTATGTATTTTATACAGGTAAAATTGATAGATTTCTCTCCTGGTGAAAAATTCTTGGTTACTTATAGCATCCACGAACCAAGTAATCCTCTAGACACACAGGTACTTGTTGAGCTTTTGCATTATTTAAAATATGTTCTATTTTTATTAATTAGCAATTAAGTATGGGGATCATATTCCAAAACACTAACAGGCTTTGGGAAAAGATCGTGCCACTAACTAACAAATTTCAGAGGTTGAAAAACTCAGTGAGGTTGGAAAGTAAGAGTTCTACTTATACTTGTCAAAAGCTATAAAACAAAATTTTGTAATGGTTTTTTTGGCTTTTTGGCTTATTGAGTTTTATATAGTGGCCCACGGAGTTTTTTTGGGTTCACAAGTCAAAACCACTAGGCTGTGAATGACTCTGTGAGTACTTGTAAATCAGAGTTTGACTCTTGATTATTCCTGAGTAAAAAATGCTTCTGTGAATCAGACTTGCTAGAAGCATGTGTGACTAGCCAGTGCATCAACTTGCCTGTATTAGGTCCTAAGATGGAATTGACTTGTGAGTTTGATTTAAATACTTGACTTCTGTAACATTGTCTTAAACAATAATCCTATAAGTTGCATAGAGATTGATGCCAGAAAAATGACAGACACCAACCTACAGAGATATTTCTCCTGATAAAACACTAAAAGCCATGTAGGGGAGAGGCAAGGTCTTGACTCTCCAAATCATGTGTAGATAGGCATATGGCCAACATACTATCTATTATGCTAATGTATTTATAAGGAAGTTGCCTATCAATTACATCGACACCCAAATGTCTTCCTTTTTCACTAAATGACATCTCAATATTTAATAACACAGCTTCCTATCATTGTTTATTGCTAACCCACTCCATCATGTTATAGACTGTAGTTGCCTCATGTAATTTGAAATTGCAGATATGTTCCAATAAATCATAATCAATGGAAGAACTTGGTCCCTTGGTGGACCTACCCATACACTACAAAGGGTCATCAATTTATTCAAACTTCAAATTTACTGCTGATCAAATGCCTAAAGGCAAAAGTAAATAAGAAGCAGAACAAAAATTAGAAGTAGAATTACGTAGTAACTAAGCAGTCTGTGTAAACCCAATTAAATGTTTACTGTACTCCAATAGATTTATCTGTTATTCACATTCTTATACTCATTTTTCAGTCCCTAGTAGCCCCTACAATCCCATGCTTACAAAAACAAGGTTTGAATAAAAATTAGAACAGCTTAGAAGAGCATTATTACATCAGACCTAAAGCTGGCATTAAGGCCCAGACATCATGCCATCTACACAATACTTGAATTTTAAAAGGATTTAAAATTTTAAATCTTTTTACAAGGCATGTCAACACTGCCCTTGAAAATAGTAGTCACAACTTAAGTATCAACCACAATTGTTATTTTGTCAAATTCCTTCCAATGAAATCCATGGGCCGAGATGACACAAATGAACCTCCAACTTGATTTTAAGAAAAACAAATCTAACATGGCATGTATGATTCAGTACACTTTATTTAGAGAAGAGTGTGGGTGTGAGATAGATTTTTTTTTTAAATTGCCAGACATATTGACAATGGTTTGTCATTATAAGTCTAGTCTACGATAAAATGGTGTTAGGAGACAGAAAGATGGAATAAAGAGGGATTACAGAAATCACCAACAAAGAACAACATGGCAGATATTAGGAACAAAGCATCCAAGGACCTAAGGGAAGAAGAAGAACAAGTTCCATTGGAACAAAAGGAAGCAAAAGGAAATAACATGTTTTAATGAAACCTAATATGGGTGAAATGTCATAGACGTTATGCATAATCCTTTATGGTACAATTTGTCTTTACTTTATGCAAACCAAAGTAGTTATTATGGGTGAGTTCTCTTTGTTTTTTGTTGTAGCATGGTAGCTTTTAGCACTTATATTACATTCTTGACTAACTTGGAATTCCCCAATTCTGAAAGGGTTCTAGCTCAATGGAAGAGCGCCTGCCTTACAAGCAGGAGGTTGGTGGTTTCATTCCTCCATGCCCTATTGATATTGCAATATTGGTATTTTTAATAAAATATATTTTATTATTATTTACTATGGCTATAGAGGGGGTTTTAAACCATCTTTGTATGTTGCTATGAGGGGGGTTCTAAACTGCCTTCATATGTCACTACGAGGGGGGTTCTAAGCCACCTTCATATGTCACTACGAGGGGGGTTCGAAATTGCCCTTGTATGTTACAACAAGGGGGGTTTAGAACCACCCTTGTAGGTACCTACGAGGGGGGTTTTAAACTGCCCCTATAGGCATCTACGAGGGGGTTACAAACCCCCCCTATAGGCATCTACGAGGGGGGTTCCAAAATTCCCCTATAGGCCTCTACAAGGGGGGTTTCAAACTACCTCTATAGGCCTCTACGAGTGGGGTTCAAAACCGCCCTTATAAGCCTCTACGAGGGGTGTTCTAAACTTCCCCTATAGGCCTCTACAAGGGGGGTTCCAAACTGCCCCTATAGGACTATACGAGGGGGGTTCACAACCGCCCCTATAGGCCTCTACAAGGGGGGTTTGAAACTTCCCCTATAGTCCTCTACGGGGGGGGTTCCAAACCACCCCTGTAGGTTTGTATGAGGGGGCTTATGAGGGGGGTTCACAACCGCCCTTGTAGGTCTCTATGAAGAGGGTTCAAAATTTCCCCCATAGGTCTCTATGAAGGGGTCTACGAGGGGGGTTTAAAACTGCCTCCGTAGACCTCTACGAGGGGGGTCACAAACTGCCCCCAAAAGTCACTTTTGGGGGTAGTTCCAATCTTGTCAAAAACCACCCTTAAAGGGAAAAAATTTTAACATTGGTTCCTTTAGGGGCGGTTTTTCCAAAACTACCCCCAAAGCCAAAACCCCCCCTGTAGGTAACTTTTGGGGGTGGAAGACAACGCCCCCCTAAAGGCCAAAAATGTAGTAGTGTGAGGAGTAATGATGCCAGTCCACAGTCAATTTTAGATAAACAAAGAGATTTGGGCTTGATACACATTGTCATTCACCATCATCGTTTTAGTCAAAATGTATCACATAATAGACTAAGACATATCAGGGGTTAAAACATACTATTTCTGGAAGCTATCAACACAAATATTTATATTAAAACATGGAATCATGTAAACCTCTTATGACACAGAGGTTCCATAAACTATAAGCTAGTTTACAGGCATAGACATGTTGGTATCGGGAAAGAAACATGCATAAATGAACACATACAACAAAATAGTGCAAACTGACCATGTAATAGTTACATTATATTCATCCGATAAATTTCATAAGGGTTGTCAGCCGAGCCAAACATCGATATAAATTAGTTGAACTGTATTTCATCCCAATTATACAAAATGAATGGAAGACCCTTTGCAAAATAGGTCAATATGATACTATCCTTCCTTCCATTCTTCTACAGTCCCTCTAAAAGTAAAACCCTTAGAAAATGCATGCCTATACAAAATGTGCAGAAGGGCCTTTACAAAATAGGACACAGTCCTCTCCTTCTATTATTATACTATCCATAGAAAACTAGACAAGGAAAACTAACAGAAAACAAAAAACTAAAAATTATCCTGAAAATACATCTCATAGGTTAATGATTCCAGTCCATAGTCAAGTTCAGATAGACAAAGGTATTAGGACTTGGTACACATTGTCATTCACCATCATCATTTTAGTCAAAATGTATCACATAATAGCCTAAGTTATCTCAGGGGTTAAAACATACTATTTCTGGAAGGTATCAACAAAAATATTTATATTAAAACATGGAATCATGTGAACCTCTTATGAAACAAAGGTTCCAGAAACTGTAAGCTAGTTTAGAAGCATAGATATGTTGGTATGGAGAAAGAAACAAGCATAAAAGAACACATACAACACAATATTGCAAACTGATCATGTAATAGTTACATTATATTCATCCGATAAATTTCATAAGGGTTGTCAGCTGAACCAGATAGCTAGATAAATCAGTTGAACTATCTTTCATCCCAATTATACAAAATGAATGGAATACCCTTTGAAAAATAGTCTACTCTGATATTATCATTCCTTCCATTCTTCTACTGTCCCTCTAAAAGTACAACCCTTAAAAAAAACCTGCCTATACAAAATGAGCAGAAGGGCCTTTGAAAAATAGGACACAGTCCTCCCCTTCTATTCTTATACTATCCATAGAAACTAGATAAGGAAAACTAACCGAAAACTTAAAACTAAAAATAGACAAGGAAAACTAACAGAAAATGAAAAACTAAGAATGATCCTGGAAATATAAAGAAGAGATCCTGGTGGGTGTGCTGCATGGTTCCCTCAATCAAGCTCCATTTATTTTTCCCCTGAGGGAGGCCTATTAGCTAGAGGGGACTGTCCAGAACTTGACAAATTCGTTGGGAACCTCTCGGCGTCATGTTGAGCTCGGCTGGCTGCAACGTGTTCGATGAGGAGTGCTTGCATCCGTTCAATCCGTTCATCATTATTGTTTATGAAATTGCGGTCAATGTTGTCCCCAATTGTCTTCTCCATGGATTCCAATTCCTGTTTACCACATTTTCCCTCGAGGTTTTGTCAAAGTTCTTCTATCTGCTTTTCCAAATGCTCCACTTTTCGGCTATTCATATCACTGCCGCTAGTCTTTCCAACAGGGCCATGACTCCTACCATCTGCCATTATATAATAACAAGATAGACCTGAATAAATTGAGTAACAAGTATTCCCGTATAGGAGCTCGCCACTGAGCAGAGCACTTGTCAAAATCTGGTGCCTGCCCTTGTCTGAACCTTCAATACCCAAACGAGGAAGAGAGCCAGTGGAGGGAGAAACTATCAAAGACAGAGCTATGTTAGACATCATTTTCAGAAAGCACCAAGGAACAGAGGAAGATCCGATTTAAAGGACTAGCACTAGTGAAAATGAACAAAAAACCTGAACCCTCGAATACAAATAAATCTCTAGCACCGCCAAAAATAAATTTGAAAGTACTTGAAAGAGGGGGTATATAAGATTATGAGTGAGAGAACTTACCCTGACTGAACTTTGAATGGATTGATGGGACAAATTCACTGCTATGGTTTTATGATATAATCATAATGTAATCGTGAACAAAAATAACAAATCTAGACTAAAAATCATTCTTTGAAGATACCCACCTACATGAAATCGAGATTTGATCAACTAAAATATGCAATTTCACCAATTTTTAGTTCGTCGGATTGGGAAGAATGGTTGGCAATGAGGCATTTTGTGATGGCCATATTTTGGATTCAATCAAGCCTGTTTTCATGCACATCAATACTGAATGCACCCTCACCTTATAAAATAAAGTTTCCAGTCTTTGAATGAATCCAATCAGGCCACTTGTGTACTTCTAGGTTTATGTTTTTGAAGAAAATATTTATTTTTATACTTATATGTCGATTTACTACTTTCTGCCAAATTTTCCAGCTGGCTATTGGCGAGCTCATAGCATGTCATTTTTTTTGAAACACAACATTCATCACGGCATCTAAATTATGCAACTTCAATTGTTACATTGGTATGCTAGATTTCTGGAAATCATGGTTGAATCGTGTCGGAAAGATACTTATTTTATGGGCCAAATCATTGTTTTTTTAGACAATGAGCATTCGTAATAATAAACATAGAATAACCAAAATAGTTATAACTTAAAATTTTAAAATAAAGAATTAACTTAAATATTTAAAAAAACTAAAAAGTTACATAATTTAAATAGTAAATGTCATTTATATATCAGAAAAATTATGGTTCTAAGGAGATATTACTGCAATTTATCGAGATTGGTAAGACCAAGTTCAAGAAACTTGAGATTATTATTTGGAGATTTATCATTTCTAAATGGAAATGCCTAGCCTTAACATCAAGTAGCAACCAATATCCAATTTAACACAGACATTGTTTTTCCTTACCCATACTACCTATTTTAAGAATTTCAGAGCATGACAATTTAAATTTCCATTTTTTAATTTCACTTTATTCAATTAGATAAAGACGAGACCAATACCTGGAAGTGGAGATGTCTGAGCAGCTCATCAATTTCACTTTCTTCAATTCCAATTATGAATCGGATATATCGTACCTGGTTTCAATTGCAAAGCACCCTAGATCGACTGTATCACTCAACAAGATACACAAGAAAGCGACCTCTGTTAAACATAGAGTCCTCCCTTGGGATTCAAAAACACCCCAACATTGTTGAAGATACAGAATATAAATTTATTGTTAGAGTGATGTTCTTCAACTTTCCTAAGAGGTAATAACCCTATTCAAATTCACACAATCCCACTCATATATAGCAATAGAGAGATTGTGTACGGGTAGGCTACGAACATTTATTGACTAGATGCTTTCACCCCTCCATAGTTGGGGCATAGACCATGGATGCTCCTTGATGGTGGACTCAACTTCACCGGGGCTTGAAGAATCTCTAGCTGGAAAGGAAAGACACGGAGGAATCGGAGAAGGTCTAAATATGTGGGAACCTCACTTTTGTGGCTCGACCAATTGGGCGCTCATTACATTGCTATATTAATACTCCTATACGTTGACCAAAATTTTGAGAAACTTAGTCACATGACATCATAGTTATCCAATGGTCACATGGAAGCTCTATAATAATTTATGTTTATATAGTTTTCATTGATTTGTTTTATAATAATTTTAAATTAAAAATTTATATTATATTATTTAAAAAAAATTGTGTTAAAATTTAAGTTTAATTGCACCAAGAGTCGCATTCAACAGTCCACTATTATGGCCAGGGATCAAATTTGGAGGGTAGGGTCCTATTTCACTTTGAAGGGATAGGATATATTGAACCCTTCAATGCTAACATGTTAAAATAAACCATTCATTTCATTTGACAATGTAATAATAGATCAAAAATTTATTGTATATTAAAAGCATTGTAATCCAATTTATCAAAAAAGAGACAAAATTTGCATCATTTCACTCTATAGCTTTTAATAAGCAATGTCTAACCCAAATAAACCAAGAACCCATATAGAGGAAATTTTCGATACAGAAAAAATACCTAACAATATGAAAAAATCAATTGAAAAATATTTATAACCATGGAGATTAAATTGACAAGTAATCAAACTTCGAACAGAAAAATCAAAGTTGGATGAAAATGAAATACAATCTATACAATGTCCAATAAATATAGAGATCGATAAATAAAAAAGAGGGAGTGAATCTAAAAAATATGTTCATGAATACAAAAACTATTATCTTGAATCACTTCAATAACAAACTTCACTCCTTTGAAGCCCTTTATAGATGATACTAGCTACTCAATTATGTGAACTAGAGGATAGACATACTCCCTTGGAGGAAATAATCATTAGGGGAGTTTTCATATTCTTTCTATAGTGGCGATGTGCACATATGCATGTGGGTAGTGTACGGGTGTTGTTGGGGCGGGTGTGTCATTCCTTTTCTCAGGAGGATGCCCCCCTGGAGTTTGGACAGGGTATGGTATACCCTAGAATGAACATGGCAAGAAGGGGTGAAAGTAGCCTGAGCAAGGTCGACGATGATGGTGGAAATAGCGTGAGCAAGGGGTGAACTTGAAAGTGGACAACAAAGTGAAAAGGTATTTGGAAAATGATTGCCACAAATTACCCATTGGGAATTGGTGGTCCCTTAAGTACTCTAATTTTATTTCAACATTAGTAATCTTCTCATAAGATATGGGATTTAATCTTGAGTGTTCTTTAAAGATTTATCCATATCTCAAACTCTGCTCTCAACCTGTCTACCATTGCATCACCAATTATGATTCCTTATAAATAATCAAACTATGCAACATCATCTCTCTTTTGATTTAGATTGGATTTGTACTCATCCTTCTTATACATATCATAATTCCCATCCCATGGATGAGTTAAACCAAGACAATGCAAGAATTTTCTTTATAAATACCTTTGAATCTAATAATCTCTTCAGCCAATGCTTTATCTTTGTCTTGAGTTCTGGAAATCAAGACCTCCTTGGTAATCATTTGGTTGGCTATCTTTATCAGATGAGTCCTATTTTCAATCTACAAGTCATCCAATTTCTTCTTAGTTCTACTAGTATTCAGGAAATTTATTATTTCGGCATCCTACTCAGTCATTTCTCCAAGCTGCTTTTCAACATCTTTGATTTCCTTTTGACATGTTTCATACATATCTAACTCATCTTGTATAAGATCAAAATAATCCCATATATCTAGCATTCCAACCGATATTTTTTCCCAAAGGGTCTTTCTAGTTCTTCTCAACAACTCTTCACCCTGGAAATCTAGTTGCATCTTGGTAATTTGACTTTTTAATTCATTTATCTATGACTCTTGACAATCATTAGTATCATATTTTTCATTTTCTTCATCTCCTAGTTCAATAATTTTGTTATATATTTGGATCAACTCTTCTTCAATCTCTTTGATCGTATCTTCTTTTTTATCTACTTGTTGAGCCTATGTGTCAGGCTCTTTCATTGCATCTGTAAGTGCTCCATTTGTTTAATTGTTTGGATTGTCATGATCTCTCGAAATCTACTATGCCCCCTTTGAAGGATGATCTATCTATTGTAATCTTGGAGATGAAATTGGAGAATTTGGATTGTTTGCTAATGATGTTGTTTGTATCTCAAGAGAATCTATTTGGCACATTAGCTCATATATCTGGTTTTCCCTCTCTTCTGCTAGGTTTTTAAATATTAGCATACATACATATATGTGCTCCTTTCCTTCCTTCATTTTGGTCAGCTTGGGGTTTTTCACTGGTTGAGTTGGAGGGATCTTTAACTGCTTCCCTAGATGGGAAATCTCATTATCCTTTTTTTACAACAAATCCTGAGCTTGGGAACTGTCAGTTGAATTTACTCCGAAGGACACAACTTTGTTTTCAATCTCTTTTATATAAACCTGTTTAGCCTTGACTGCAATTCTCTTTTCCTTCAGTAATTGTTCAAACTTATTCAATGTTGTTCTCAACTTTTTCTCTATGACTACAGATTGAACCACCTCCTTGCAGGTCATGTCACTAGTTTGTCTATACAAATTCAACTTATCTATTTTACCATAATGTTTGAATTGGAATTCATATTCATCAACATTCCAGTCTTTAAATAATGAAGGCATGGGCATTAAAGGGTGCATTACTGACATCCTTATGGTACTATCCCATGTATGGTATTCCACAGTAAACATTTTTTTACCAATTGGATCTATTTGCTTCTTCAAATCTCTCACCACTCCCATACCCTTATCTCTTATATCCAAGTATTTCTTTTGAATATTTGACTTGGTTGGAATTGGGCCTATTATAGGTGATGATGTCTATGAGCTCTGAGGAATTAGAAATTCTACAAAGGGATAATGTATGAATGGGACTAGTGATAAATATTGTATGACCTATAGTTTTTTCATCACCTCAGTCTGTCAACTTTGCTAGGATATCATCTCCTTCTTCTGCTCCAACCAATGCTTTCTTGATTCTTCATCTTGCTATGTTCTTGGCTTATTTCTATGAGGCTCTTGATCGGCACCATCAATATACATGCTTATTTGGAGCACTTCAAATCCTCTTTTTTGGACCTGCTACAAATTTGCATCTTCCTGGTCTTGTAAATTCTTCAAAATGTATGAGACTTCATTCGAGCTCTCTTTATTTGCAATCATTTCCCAATGAGGCTTGGGAGTATATGTATATGCAAAATTTATGTTTCCTACCCTCATATTTGAAATGATTTACTGACGATAATATGATCTAAATTTTGTTTCATCTAGGTTTATTGCTTTAGATATTCATCCATATATTGTAGAGAATTTAATCATTTTATTAAAAATGGCCCCACATCACTTGGCAGCAAGAATGCTCGTTGATGTTTGAAATGAACATAATGTATGTGGTCATACATGAACCTCTTCCTAGTGTATTCCATGGAAAATAATCTAGGAGTAAGGAATGAAGGTAGCTTATAAGGTTTTCCCTCAAAGCCATAGATCCTCACAACTTTATAGTATTCATACAATAACCAATCCCCTACTCTTGTATCCAGGATTAAGTGTAAAAACTTCTTATTTTCTAGGAACATCCTTGGAGGAGGAGGATCATGCATTAAATAATAAGTGTTTGACATGGCCTTATTGGAAAACTCTTTATAATTTGGGTTCCTTGGCTTTGTCAAAATGACATTGCTCCATTCAAATACAGACAAGGAATTTATAGCTTCATCCTTAGTTTGGAGATTTAGCTCACTGTAGAATTGTGAATTTTGGTATAATAACATATAAAACATATATGAGGGTACCTAAACCTTTCTAGAGCAATAATATTTGAAAATAAGGTGTTGATGGCTTGGGATAAGTATTCATAGAATTCAAAATTATGAAGCATGACAGCATGAGTTGGGTTCAAACAATTGAGAAAACCTAGAATTTACTCATCAACCATATAATCATTGTCATAACCTAACCAAGTACAAATTAGGGATATCTTCTCTCTAGCATTCTCATGGAAGACAATGTTTTCATATGGAGGAGGTAGAGGATTGGTTGCAATCCCATACTCAAAATAGTGAGACAGGTATTGGCTGATTTCCAAGGGCTTGTGGGATATGTATGCTATATATAGGTTATGTTCATTTAAGGGTAGAATAATTTGGTGTTCTAGGAAACATAACATCTTAGCAATAGTTTATGTGTTCACAGTGAATATTATTTTTGAGTAATCTACAATTATTATGGCCTTTTTACTAGGTGAATATTTGATGGACCACCATGTCGCAAATTGAGGAAAATAGACTATATGGGGAAGATAACTCTTGCCAAATTGGTCTCCCAAAGGTGATGGGGATCCTAACTAGCCGTGGCTTGGGACATGGATTCTTTAAGAGTGGAAATTAGTTATGACACCGTTATAATAGTATCATAGCTGTCAGTGTGCTGGTCAATGATGTGCTCATCACTAACGAATCTGGGTGACTTTCTAAGATTTTGGTTTTGTTGCAAATGCCATTTTAGGTTTTATTGCAGGGTTTAGCTATGCTGGGCTAGGTTGATATTTTACTGAATTAAAATATTTTAAACAAATTTTAACATCTAAAAATAGGTTTAAACAGACATACTGGTTAATATATTTACCCACAAGGTTAAAGTTCATCAGAAGTCAACAACTCAGGGGGGGTTATGGTTGACTAGAACGGGTTTAGCAAGGTTGCTTGGGCACTGATAGTAGACTCATTCTCCTCATAAAATGGAAATATAAGAAAAAAAATCATTTCTCTCTTAAACAGTCAACATCCAATCAAAACTTTACATTAGGAAGAATTCAATTTGACGTGGGACCACCAATTCGCAATGGGTAATTTTTGGCAATCATTTTCCAAATACCTTTGCACTTTGTTGTTCACTTTCAAATTCATGAGCAAGGGTCAAGAGGTACTCAAGATAAAGCTAAAGGCTCTTAATGGGTAACCATAAGATAAGCTAAAGCCTCTTAGAGTAGTATAAATAGGAGAGGAAAATTTTAATTTTTAATGTCCAAAATTGTAGAGCTCAGATACAAGAGTAGAGGGTCAAATTTCAGGGAAAGATGAAGTGAAGAAGGCCGAAATTCTAGTGAAAGATGAAACCTTGTGATGATTTCTACTTGCTTTTTTTGTTTCAGGTCGTCTTGGAATTTTTAGTATATCTTTGTTTCTTGTATTTTCAGACCGTAAAATTTTTATGGGATGGACACAAGATTTGTGAGTGCCTATGGTAAAAATTTAAGATGGTGATTGTTATAGTTTCGAAGATATGACCTCAAAAAGTTAGGGTTTTGAATAATCTTCAAACATGTCAATTTGGAATTTTCCTTATAAGTTTTGATCCATAAAGTTTCAGATAGTTCCCTCTAGAGGAGATGCAATAGAGATCTTGAAGAACATATGGTTAAAATTTCAGATCTTGGTTCACTATATTTTTTGAAGATATGAACTTGGGAAGTCAGGGATTTTAAATGACTCAAAAATCATCTTTAAACAAGTTAGTTTGGAATTTTCACTATAACTTTTGATCCATGATGTTTCGAATAATGACCCTTAGAGGAGATGTCATAGAGATATTGAAGAATATGTGGTAAATTTTTCATATCTTTATTCATTACATGTTAAGAGTTATACTTGTTGAAATTTGGGGTTTGTGACAATGACATAGACAATGAAAATTCAAGAGAAGAAGGTTGACAAAATCTTTCAAAACTTTCTCATATAGTATCAGAATCAAAAACTTGTTGGCACATTCGATCAACATACTTAATGATGATATTGCTAATTATATTGGCACATTCTATGATGATATTGGAATAGATATTATTGCTGATTGTATTGGAATATTCCATGGTAATGTTATTGGCATGAGATCCCTCTTTTGGAATGTACTATGAGGTCTATGATGTAAGGGTTTGAAGGTCAAAATAGATGAAGTCTATTGGTGATTATTTATGGGATTTGATTACACTCTTTAGAGGCATCTTTCTGGTCTTGCTATACATATGAAGTATATTTTGCAAGAATTTGTTGGCAATCTTGGAGGACAGATTTAAGGCATGTACAAGTTAACATTGTGACATATATAGTTATTGTGGCATTGTGACAAAGACAATAATTGTGTCGTTGTGACAAAAAGGGACTGTAATAGTGACAGAAATACAATGATTGTGATAATGAGAGATATATGTACAGGGATAGTGATATAGGTACAATGAGAGATATATAGGTATAGGTTGATGGAGACAGTGATACAATGGAAGTTGAATATTGTTCTTCTTATTCATATAAAGGTGGTAGGATGGGGCAATGATAGGATATTGAAATCTCCTTTAGTTTGTTGCTTGTGATCTCAAGGATTTGGGGCTTCCTTCCAGTTGGTGCTGGTAAAACTAGTGAGTTGGAGTTTACTAAGGATTGGAGTCCTCTCTATAGGTTGGAACTTATGAAAACCAGGGGGTTGTAGCCTCCTTCTAGTTGGAGCTACTAAATAGAGGATTTGGAGCTTTCTTCAAGTTGGAGCCTATAAATTAGGGGGTTGGAGCATCCTTCCTGTTGGTGTCGGTAAATCAAGGAGTTGGAGATTCCTTCAATTTGGATCTTGTAAATTAGGGGGTTGGTTCCTCTTTCCAGTTGGCGTTGGGGTGCTTCCTATGAATGTAATATTTTTATTTGTATATAAGAAAAGCATTATGTGGTTTTCTCTTGTTTGGGTTTCGGATCCACGTTAAATACCTTGTGCACTATGTATGATGTTATGTGTTGGTTTTATGTGATGGTGAATGACATTGTTAATGGTTAATGTTACATGTTGTACTTAACGTTAAAAGTGTTAAAAAGTTCTAAATACTGATTCACCCACCCTCTTAGTATTTCCAACAATAGGTATTAGAGTCAATTCCTTCAACAGAGTCTGATAGTTGGAACGAATATCTCTAGAGCACATGGATGAACATGAAAGTATCTACTCTACAAATGGGATTCAATTGTTCTATGGATCAAATTTTGATCATTGGATTATAAGGATGAGACTCCATTTACAGGCACAAGGTTTTGATATTTGGAAATCTATTATGAATGGTTACATCACTGCAAAAATACCACCAAAAACTACAACCACGAAGGAGATAAGAAATAATAATGCAATGGAAATGGATATCATCTTGCATGGACTATCTGATCATGTGAAAAATAAATTTGGAAATTGTTCATCAGCTAAAGAGCTCTGGGACAAGGTAAAAAATATCTACACAAAGGGACCCCATTGTTAGCACTATTTTTGTCCCAAGTACCTAAGAAGATCGGGTAAATAATTCATGAGGTTTGGATTCCAAAGAAGGCTTAAAAGGTATAAGTGAATTAAGACTTAGGTAGCCTACAAATTTATGCCAATAGGCTCGATCCATTAAAATATTAAGCAGAGGTGCTATAGCATCAACTACAAAGGACCCTAGCTGATGACCAGGGTGCTATGAAGAGGGAGCTTATTTTTCGACGATCAAGATGATTCGGGATGGGGTTATATCAACAGTTTAGGTTGAATGCGCACTTGAAAGTTAGAGGAGGTTTAAGGAGCCATCCTGCACTTTTTCGATCATCAGATCAATGACTGATATGGAAAACACGCGACATTAATTACCCGACAGTTAATCAAGATCAAACACATATTTTACATCATTAGATCGACGAAGGAGAGTGAAAGCACTCAGCAAATATAGGTGTGGGATAATATGAGGCATCAACCCACAATTGAAAAACCATGGAGGACGCATGGCAGAAAATGATAGATTGCATACCAAGAAAAGGTGTTGCCAAAACCACTTTTCACGACCCTATACAGTGGTTGGAAACCAGGTATGGTTTTTCCCCCCCAGTCGCGCAAGGAGGTGAGGTGCTGCTCCAACTTTTCCTCAAATGACATCTCAGCATACACTTGAGATGATCCAAGACCGGGTCACATAAACGGTTTAGGTTGAATGCGCACTTGCAGGTGAGCGGAGGTTTAAGGAGTCATCGTGCACTTTTCCGATCATTAGATCAACGACTGATATGGAAAGCGCATGGCATTAATTACCCAATAGTTAATAAAGATCAAACACATCTTTCACATTATTATATCGACGACGGAGAGTCAAAGTGCTCAGAAAATATGGGCGTCCGATAATATGAGGCATCGACCCACAAATTATAGATTGCGCCCTGGGAAAAGTTGTTTCCAAAATCACTTTTCGTGACCTGATACAGTGGTTGGAAGCCAAGGATGGTTTCCTTCCCCCCTAGTTGCACAAGGAGGTGAGGTGGCTCTCCACATTTGCCTCAAATGACATCTCAGCCTACACTTGGACAAATACATAGCCGACTCGTGGCAAGAGGGCCCACCATAAGAGGTACGCATGTGTTTCCATGTCAAACTAAACACCTCCAAGTGTCAATCGTGGCATGGCCCAACTCTAAAGGTTTTTCATTTTCCCCATGTCAAGCCTCCTTCTTCCAGATGGCCCTCTCCCATTTGTGGTTGACTTTTATTAAAGGAAAATCCCTCGAATATGGCTAAGCACCACACAAAATCTCCCTTGGGGAGTGTGCTTGTGCTTGTAAGTGTAATATTTAACATGCGCAGGCACACTCCCCAAGCGAGATTCTTTATGGTGCTTAGCCACATCCCTAAACTTGTCGACCATTATGTCTACGGTTGATGACGAACCTAGAGCTTCCCCCTGCAAAAGCATCATGACCTGTCACCTGTCACGACGTATGTTGACCTGAAAGCGAATCCACTGGTAAGTTCCTTGCTTTGTGAACCTGTCAATTACCTTATGGCCACTGTGTTTTCCCCCTATGTTAACATTGCAAAGTTTGTTTTTTCAAAACAAAAATTGTAGTGTTGATAATATTTAAGGGGTTATATGAAAATTGGGTTTGAAACTTAGATTTATTTCTAAAAGGGTATTATACTATGATCATAGTGGTTAAAATATAATCCTTTTGAGGAGCAGGGATTGGAGCACCATCGGACCAAGCACTTGAACCAGGGTTATGCGGGGAGTAAATCCTAAAAATATACCATATGACCTTTAACTATGACCAAGGGAATAGATGGAAAAGGCACTAAATAATTGAAAAACTTACACCAAAAGTTGCAAACATGTAAACATGTGGCGGATCAATGATGCAAACCCACCCAGAAGTAAATCGATGGTGGAAAGGGGTTTGGCGCTGGAAAGTGCACGGTGGTTAAACTTGGAAAGGTGGAGCGAAAATTAAATCGCTTACCACGTGGAAAGCATTGGTGGATTCCACTATGAAAAGAGGTCAAAGTTAAACTTCTCATCCCAAGTTCTGACACTAGTGGAAAAATTCAAAAGTATGACGAAAAGTTTCGATGATTTGTTGAATTTTTTCGTTTCACATACCATCGTAATTGCGATGAAAAGCCCAATTTTCTTCAGAATTTCCACGTCAGTATTTCAAATTTCCCAAAATTCATCAGAATTGTGACAAAAAATATGCCTTTCATCGCAATTCCGACGGTATGTGAAACAACGAAATTCAGCAAAACGTCGAAACTTTTCATCGGACTTTTGACTTTTTTCACTAGTGTGAAACCACCTAAGCATATGTTATATAAAATATTTGTTCAAAGTTTGAAAAGGGAATTTGTTGATTATTACGTGGAGGAAAAGGAGCCGCTGAAAACATGCCACTTGTTTTCATCAAGCTACACATAAGTCAACCCATGCATTCTCTTGTTCGTAAGATCACTCTATAGGTAGCTTGAAACCTTGAATTTTCAGAATTTCTTTCCCAAATGGAGAAAATTAGAGACCCTATTCTATTCAATGAAAGTTTAGATGAAAAACAGGAGGTTGTAGTTGAGAGGGAAAGGGATATTTTTTACCCTTTTTTTCCTATTTGTAGTATTTTGCAGTCTACTGCATAGTACGATGGTAAAATCATTAATTAAAAATACTTATCGAGCTGTTACTCACCTAAATTATGGCCTCATAGGTCTCCACATCTTCCAAAACCAAGGATCAAACATCACAATTATCTGGGGCCGACCAAGTAATTGACCGCCATGCATATATATATGACCCAATTATCACCGGGTCTGACCTACTTGCCACCCTCAGAGAAGCTAGAACCCAAGCCAATGCAGGATGGGACCCAATTCACCTCTGGGATACCCACCTGTCCAGGGCCGTTTGTCGTCACTCTATTTATTTCCCATAATTTGTCGATTGTTGCTCTATTCGATTTGATGTCAGCAGCAAAACTATCCTCAGCTCTGATAAAACAAAGGTTATTTGTTCCTTGTCCCCCCAGGAAATAGCCTCCATGATTGGTTTCCCTAAAAATCAAATCCTTCTGCCCTTGGATGAATGCAAATTATCCTATGCTTACCAATCCCTCACCACAACAAGCATGGAAACCTTCATGGCTCAACATGACACCGTTGAATTTATAGCAGACCCTAAGCCTCTTCCCCACTCAACCCAGTTTTTCAATGAAGCTTCCCGAAAAAAATATCTCATTAATAACACCATTCCGAGATATGAAAATGACTGCTTAGTGAGTGAGGTAGTCTTAGGAGACTTGATGATGTTGAACCCTGCTCCCAAAGAAATACCACATCCCCTTGATTACTGTGACTACATTTCTAGAAACAGTTTTTGTCAGCTGATTGAGATGATATCTCTAACACTATTTAGGTATCCATCATTCCTTTTTTTCCTCTTTGTACATCAAAGCCATGAAGCATTCAATGAATTAGGCTTGATGAAGATGGATGGTAGTGTAAATCCCCTGCATGCATATGAATGGAATTATCTTTTTCTAAGAAAAACAAGGAATCCTAATCTATGTGCATTTACTCATAATGCCATGAAGATAGCATACTCCTTGCTACATGATTCACCCCCTCCTCGAATGTTCCTTGAAAACAAAAATCTTGTACAGCTTAGTCCAGACACCAAAGTTGGAGACGAGTTCCTGCATGAACACCATACTATCATAAGGATCTATGGCTTTGAAGAGAAGACCTATAAGTTACCATTTTTCTAACACCGAGAATATTTTCCATGGAATATGTTAGGAAAATATTTTATTTTGATTTTGTTCATTTTGTACGCCATAAGCATACCAGGACCTATAAATTACCATAGGAAGTAGGTCCTTTTCTTATCAGAGGGATAAATTCCCTAGAATACATGGAGGATGGATTGAAACAGTTGGGCCTGGAACAAGCTAAAGCAGGAATATATGATCCTCACCACATCATTTCAAGCAAAAGAGAAGCAAACAATAATGCTACTTATCATCATATCCCCAACCCAAGGTGGGAGAGAATAGCCAATAAAGAATCCTGGGAGGAGGTAGCACTTGTTTTGAAGGAAATTGATGAAGAAGAGGCTACAAAATTGGAACAAAATCAGAAAAGAGTGACAAATAGAATGGATATTGATTATGAACCTCAAAGTAAAAGGCCCAGAGTTGAAGAATTTGTGATTCCACAACAGTCACAAAGTGCTCCATCACCATCGGGCCTTCCCATAGTTAAAACAAATATTAATCATAAATACTGGTAGGTCAGGGGGAAGAATGCAGATCTAATTATAAAAATAAATAACCAAAGTTATGATCCACTAAGGAAAAGGATGATGAAAGTAGAAGATAACCAGAGGGATTCAATGATAATGTCAACCTTGTGCCTTATGACTCCTCAGATGGCTTCCATAAAAGATTGGAGAGTAGATAAATATGAGGTACACTTCTCACATTTTCACAATCTTGATATAGTGGAATTCTTCCAGCAAACCTGTGTCATGATTTGTAAGGAGGTAGTAAAATCAATGCAAACAGAAAATAAGTTAAGGGGAATAATACATATATTGAATCAAATGCTCAAAGAAAAAATGTTAACAGTGAGGGACAAGCAGATCAGGATAGCAGAGTTGGAGAGTAAAATAGTTTCTATTGGTGAAAATCCAACAAATGTATCACCTGCCCAAAACCTACTAAAAGATAAAGATAATGAGATTTATATCCTAAAGGAAAAGTCAACATTCCCATAGTGGAACCTATTCAAACACCCGAGCTCACTTAGGTGGAGAAAGAAAAAGAGAGCCTTTATAATAATATGATGTCTTATAAATCCCTTGCAGAAGAAATAGATAAATAAATAAATGAGCTAAACATCCAGGTGGCAGAACTGAAGCTGAGGGTCACCTTAATAAATGAGCCACTTGTTCAAAGGGAAGCATGACCAAGTGTTGAGGAAGTCGACCAACCACCTAAGAAAGATCACCAAGCTACGGTAAGTGTTGAAAATGAAAATGATCAAATAGCCGAACAAGCCCAAGAGTGAAATATGGAGGAAGATAAAACAAAGGAAGAGCAAGGTACTCTAGAAGCAGAAAAAATCAGGCTTGAATAGGAAGCCTTTGGCGAAAGACAATACGATTCTAGAGCTGGAGGTAGATATTTTTGGCTAGGATGGAAAAATTTAAGAATTGGACAAGGAAACAGGGGAGCTGAAGAGTCATATTTACACCTACAAAATGAATGTGCAGGGAAAGCATCTTTTAAGAAGAGCTAGAAAATATTTGTGGGAGAAAAAAGCAATAAAATTTTTAAACAGGTGGGACTATTGTGAGCTCATCCAGGAGGAGTTGGAAATGTATGAGACCTGTATGAGAGAAGTAAATGGTGTTAAAATGCAATTAGGATACGTGCCTCAATAGGAAAATGAAATAATCCAATTTCTAAATAGCAGAACTAAAACACAATTGGAGACATTGCAGATTGAAAGCAAAACTCAACTGGTAAAGATATGCAATTTAATGCTTGCTAAAGAGACCCTAAGAGCAAGAACTGAGGAAAAAACTAAGTTGTTTGATACAACTGTTGCAATATTTAAAATTTTGTTTAATGAAATCATAACATTGGGTCTTCCATACCATTGGGATGGACATGGAGATATGTTGAAAAAAGAATACTACATAGAGAACATGACACGAAAAAAAGAAGAGATCCCTTAAGGAGAGCCATTGGAGGGAATTATTGAAGGAGACAAAATGGTGGACAGATTGAGGTCTAAGTTTGAAATTTGGCTGTATCTTAAAAATACTTTAAGGAGAATCAATCCCATCTCTTATGAAAGAGTGACGAATGATGAGATTTCCTTGGAGAGTCTGAGATCTCACCATCATCCAATAGGAAACCAATGACAATTTGTGGTCAAGTATCACAAGGTGGCATTACCTCTTGCTACCCCCTCATCCAGTCAGCAAGTAGGACAATAGTCCAAACAACATAATCAGCCACATGGACAAGCCTTTATGCCTCCACAAGGAAAATCAACTGTACAAATGATGCACCAATTCATGGGACAGTCAAGCACATCTCCAAGTGGATAGGGACCTCCTCCTCAAGCATATTCAGGTGGAAAAATAAGGGGACAAAGACCTCCTCTTCAAGCATATCAAAGGGGCAGAGGAAGACAAATATAGAGCTTATTGTTTATTTTTTAGTCATAAGCATTTTATGTAACTTTTAATGTTTTGTGTAACTGAAATTAAAAGTTTTGAAAGAGACAGGCCTATTAGGCATTTGTTTTTTTGTTTTTTTAAAACAAAATATTTTGTAATAATTTCTATAAATAGAAGACTCGCACTCTATAAAAAGGATGGAAAAAATAAAGGGTCTATGTTTTGCTGAGTCGAGCTCTGATGTATGAACACGTTTTGAAAATTAAGAGCTTGAAGTTGTTCTAGTCCAGTTTTCTCTGTAATGTATAGTTCTTTTGTTTTTCATACCTGCTATGTTCATGTTATGATTATTCCACCCTTGATATTTGAGAAGCATGTTCTTATATGTCTTTGTCATTGCCTTGGATGTATGGGAATATTAGTTTACTATCAGAAATTTCATTTTTATATGACTTCTGATGTACACTGGAAATATTTTCCTATTAAGTTTAGCTAAAGGTTTCTGCTACTCTTCTATGTGAATATTTTGCTGCTCAAAATATACATAACGACTTGTCTAAACTTTCATTTATGTCAAACTATTGAATTCTTTGAAAGATAATCTCAGCATGTTATTCTCCATTAAATATTTGAAGAAAGTTATCTTCAAGCAATTCTTTGAATTGTATTTGTTCCATCTGCTGCATCCACACTCCATTTAAAATTCTTTACACTGAAATAGCTGCATGAAATTCCTTTAGAAGTTGTTTTTATATTCATATTTGTGTTGTAAGCCTTGTTTTATATGAAAGATGATAAATAAACATTTAAATGTTAAATTATAAAGATTGAGCTCTAAGATATTTAAAATTTTGAGCTTCTTCATGCCCTAGCATCGTTCTATCTCAGCCTAAAACATCTTAGGGGGATATCGTTCTATCTCAGCCTAGAACATCTCAGGGGGATATCGTTATATCTCAACCTAGAACATCTCATGGGGACAACGCCCATCATGATATTTTTTCATATTGTCAGGTCTTTTTTATGTTTCTAGAATTTCCTCTATATGTGTTCTTGGGTTATCTGGGTTAGAAATTGCTTATTAAAAGCTATAGAGTGGAACAATGCAAATTTTGTCCCTTTTTGAGAAATTGGATTATAATGCTTTTAATATACAATGAATATTTTATCTATTATTACATTTTCAAATGAAAGGAACAGTTTATTTTAACATGTTAGCATTGAAGGGTTCAGTATATCCTATCCCTTCAAAGTGAAATAGGACCCGATGTTGATTTATCAACTTTATAGGTGCCAAAGAAAATCAAGGAGATATGGAAGGTGACCAAGTGCTGAAAAGCAAGAGCTAAAAGGAAGGAACCCCAGTGTGGAAGCAAAGGAGAGCATAGGACCGCTGGTAGAACCAAGGTCTCGAACAAAAATGGGATACAAGAGGCATGGATGTTTTTCATTCTGTCAACTCTTAGAAGGGAAAAACAAGAGCAGATTCAGCATCACCGCTTGGTAGACAAAGACAACCGAATCCAGTAGCTGAGTAAGCACCATCGCTCGGTAGAAAAAGACATCTGCAACCTTTAACCCTGTGGGTAATTTTTCTTGTTTCCTTTCACTATTTACATTTGCACAAAAAGTCTTTTTACCTCCCTGGTATTTTTTGTTGTTTCCTTTCTTTGTTTACATGTGCATAAAAAACAAAATTTCCCACCTGGGAATTTCTCCTGTTTCCTTTTACTATTTACATATGCATACATTTTTTTTACACAAAAGGTGGTTTTTAAGGGGAGTGTACCTATAGAGACTTTGTCATCTGTCAATCTCCAATCAAGGGCCACTGCCTATCCACTGTGTTTACAGCTTTTGCATTTGCAACTTTTATGTTTATGCTATTTATTCTATACTTCACAATTTGGATTTGCGTCTTTTGTACTTGGATCTTTCATTTATCAAATTGAGACAACCCTCTGTGCCTCACTAAGTTGTGGAGGGGACATGTGCTCATTTCCTTCCTTAGACTAACCCCAACAGATATACATAGTGCAGGGAAAATAAAAAACTCAATAATCCTTGCAAAACATCAAATCTAGGTTCGAAGTTTTAAGAATTTACTCTAAACCCTTCTCCACAATCATTTGGTTTTGCACTCAGATTTTCATTTTCACCATCGACACACTCCTCACACTCACAATCCAAATAAAAAAACATTGATGTTTCCTCCATTCCTTTCGTAGGAAACTCCCAACCTGCGTTTTAGCTCCTCTTGCCCATCTTTTCTTGTTGGTGTTTCCCGCCTAGGGTTCCATCCCATCCAACAATGAAAACTATGGCTTTGTTATGTCATGTTCCCACATTTTGCTATCATTATGAAAACAAGGTTCAAGTTCCTCTTTCTATATATTTATCTATGTTGTTTCTATCATTCTTCTCTTAGCACACCCACTCTGATGTACATGGTCCATTCTGACATTTTGAGTCAATAATAAAGCTCCAAGTTTGCTCCAATATCTCTCTCTTCTATCTCATGTTCCAATAGCTAGTAAAATTTCCATTAGTATTAATTGGTTGTCAATTTCTCCTTCAGAAGTTTGATCAATGTATGTTGTTGTTAATGTACATGTTGTTCATATCTACAGAGTTGATACAAAAACTCATGACCCTTAGCTTCCCTTTCTGTTTCCCAGAAAACTAGTTAATGTCTACAATTTGCACTATTAACACATATTCCTTTATGTGATCCTAATTCCACTCCTGTGAGTTCCCAACATTGTTAGTGGCACCCCATTGAACAACAGGAGAAGAGGATTTTCCACAAAAGTCCTAGAGTCAACACCTTGCATCCATTGGTTTAGCCAATGGAGGATTCCCAGGCATGATGCACTCTCGGATGTGTCAATGGTCAATGTGCTAGGAAATCCACCTCTTCCCCAATGGTATAACATGAAGGAATGTTGAACCTTGCATCTCTGTACATTTATGTAGACCACCTACAACCATGTGTTGCAGAGCTTTGAATGGTTGTAGGGGGATTCCACAAATTTGCTACTATGAGTTTTCTTATCAAATTCAATCATATCTCATGACCTTTTTTAGATTTGGGAAATGAGAGGAGGACCATAATATATTGACAATTCCAGTGGAAGACGATTCAAACTTTGATTTGATTTATGTAAGTGATATTCCACTGAGTCTATCAAATGCTCAAATGCATTGAAATCATCCTAAATCTGGTTCAGGCCTTCGAAGAAGAGCTTCTGAGATTGTCTGAATTCTTGATTAACAGAAATGGCCAAAGTTTTGAATTCTTCTGCAGTGGATTTGAATAATTGTGAACCTGTGGGTTGAGATTTAAAAATCTCCAACTGTTCTTTTATATATTTAAGCTCCTCAAACTGATGACAGAGCTGGTCTTCTTGTTATTTCTTCTGCTCCAAGAGCAGCTGGCACTGTCTCTGATATTCTACAATTTGCTTCTCGAAATTTTCTTTCAATTCACTGATTTCTTTTAAAAGAAATCATCCTTCAAAACCTCCTTCTCTTGCTCTAAATATTTTCACCTACCATTTTCTTGATCTGCCATCTGATTTAAAGTTGAGGTAGTATCATAATTATCCCCAACAAAGGCTCCCATAGCTACTGCTGTCTCAATGGATTCTTTTCTAAAATCAGATGTGTCTTGTTTCCAAATGATCTATTTTTCCATTGGCCCAGGATTGATTTCTACCTCCCTTCGCCTTTTAGTTCCTCTTCTAATCATTGCTTTATGTTTTCTGCTGAAACAATAATTTCCAAGGGAAACTACAGTATCCTCTCCAAAATTTGTCGATTCTTGAGAAAAAGATAGCATGAGAGCACTTGGATTAGGCAAAGGGAGTGGTAGGATTACTGAATTAGGAGGTACTTGTGATGAGCTCTGTGATATCTCTAGAAAACCTGAAATTTTTATAATTTCAATTTCCTGATGCGGACTTGATTGAGTAAAGACAATAGTGGTAGGCACATAGGACAATGAATCAGATGATTGGATATCAACAGATGTTTGGCCTGACTGAGTTTGTACAATTGATATAGTTGAAGAGATGAGAAAAGAATCAGTTACATTCATGGTATCCTGGTGTGGTAAAGTATGTGGTAAAGGATCTTGTTGGGTATGTACAATTCTACTAGGAGTAGACAGAGACAGTGAAACATCAGTGGCTAAAACCTGGGTACTTGGTGGGGGAATATCATCAACTATAGTAGAAACAACAAAGCAAAGGAATGGGAAATATTGTGAGATCTAAGTGGAATGGAATGTGTCCTCAGGTGACTCTTGGTCTAGGTTGAGGATAATGGGAGTTGTTTTATCCATTGTGGTGATTGTTTCAATGGAGGTAGAATCTAATTTTTTAACCTTTAAAGGCACAGTAGAGTCGAAAGTAGTGGAAATTGAGAAAAAAAACTAGAAGAAACAAAGGATTTACCTTTGAGTGCCTCAACCCTCTGTCCCAAAATGTTTGAATTCTATAATTTGTGTTGGGACTGATCTACTATGATAGGTTGTTTTCCCTTGTCACCTGGTGTTCTAGTAGTCTGTGTTAGGATATTTCAATACTCCACCCTTGTCCTACCTAGCATTATTTATTTTTCCTAGTTGTTAATGATGTCATTTTCCCCGTAGTGGTATGCATATGTCATCCAGGATCCATATACCACCTTCTGATCCCCGCATGCATCATTTTAGGACCACTTCAGTCAGTTCCCTATTTTATAGGAACCAACTGAGTGTTCCGGTGCAGTCCACCTGAGTTATCTGACTCTTGTGGAGGGTTAGAGCTTCGGATGCCACTAATTGTGGCCTCATGTGCCCTTTTATGACTGTCATGGATGATAGAATCACTATTGCGACCTCCTTAGTTATTTAACTATTGTGACTTCAGTTAACTAAGTTTAGGTTCATTTCAGTTGAATTTGAGTCTTCCATAGCACTCCAGTGGTGATAATCCCTATGCTAGACCAATTGAGGTTCGAATTATCCTACATGATTTGAATTATCTCCATTGTAACATCATTGTTTATTACACTAATTATTGGAACATGTGATATTCTTCTGATCCTATCTGAGTTCTACTGCATTATTATTCTTCTGCTCCTTTTTACTGTAGTTTTCACTCTTATTCTAATTTTCTACTCATTCTTTCTTTGTGAGGTATTCATCAGCTCTTAGATCTGCTGTGACATAGAATTTCACATGGTATTATAGCCATTAGAGAGAATAGGTTGAGCAGCTCCTTTCAGTAGTGCACCAGAAGCCTCTGGATTTCCACAACAAATCCTGGTGCCATTGCATTGAATTCATTGGAGAAATCCAATGAGGTCTAGCCATGTGTGAATGATCCGGATAAAAATGCCTACTATCCTAAAGAAGTGCTCAGTATTATTCTACCTCCTTGATGATATTTTTTTGTAGGTTATTAAAGTTTTTGAGTGTAGAAGCAGTTACAACAGTTTTCTGTAGTTGCAGCAGTTACAACAGTTTTCTGTAGTTGCAGCATTTACAACAGTTTTCTGCAGTTGCAATAGTTTTCTGTAGTTGCAACAGTTTTTTGCAGTTGCAATAGTTTTCTTCATTTACAATATTTTTTTTTGCAATAGTAGCAGTTTCAACTTGTATTTTCTCCATAAGTTGTAATGGAAAATTCGAACTCTCCTCTCTCTCCCAGAATCCTGACACCCCTCAATTATCTTGATTGGAGGATTGATATGCAGATGGTATTGTGAAACAAATCACTATACAGGGTGACAATGGGGAAGGACCCCGAAGCAACATCATCTGTGGAGAAAACCAATTATCTAAATAGATTGGATGAAGCATTTGGTTCCATGTGTATTCATAGTTCTAGAGATATACTCTTCCACATCGAAGGATTTAATACTCCAAGAGAGTTATGTTTGAAGTTAGAGACCCTCTTCGGAAAACAAGATGAGCTAAGAGGCCATATTCTGGAAAATGAGTTGATTTCTCTACAACCAAGCAGTTTTGAGACCATTCAACAGTTCTTTTCAAAATTCAAATCTATGGTTATTCAATTAAAGCAGTGTGGCATTGAGAAGAAGGATGAGCAGCTGGTGCTATCCATTCTGAGCAAGCTAGGTATTGAGTTCTCCATCTTTGCCTCTACCTTACATTCTGGGTGAATGTCAATCCTTGGTTGGAAGATTCCCCCCTTATAGTTTTTCATTGAATCTCTCATCCAAAAACAAGACAAGTTGATTGATATGGGTTCCTTGAAGGCCTCCAAATATGAAGCTCGTATGGTTGGAGAAGTAAAAAGTGTGAATGGGAAAGGGAAGCAAAAAGTCAAGGACAAGAGGCCATCTGAATCCAAGATGAATTCCAAGTCAAGTCCATCAGAAGTAGCCTCCAGATCTAAGAAGGACAAAAATAAGGGATTTGAGAAATCCAAGTGTTCCTATTGCAAGAAAGGAAACCACCCAGAGAGATCTTTCACGCAGAAGAAGATAGATAAGTTGACCAAGCTTCTTGAACAACAGAACATTTCCCTCCCAAATGGTGCAAGACAGACTGATTCTGAAAGTGAGTATGATGGTCATGAGAGATGCCATGTAGTAAAGGATGGATTTTCAAAATCACAAGCCCTCCTCATAGATTCAAGAGCTTCCAACCACATGGTTGCCTCTAGAGAATCATTTTTTATTTAGATCTCATAGATGGTTCGATTATTCACATGGGAGACAACTCTCACATATATGTTGAAGGGAAGCGCACAACACATATGGAGCATGGAAAGTTCAATAATGTTCTATTTGTGACTTATTTGTCAACAAATTTGTTGATTGTATATCATATGACTCACACAGGTTCACCGAAGAAAGTGGTCTTTGGTCCTGACACAGTTGAGATTGCAGAGATCTCCAATGGGAATATTATAGCGAAAGGGTTTGCAAACCATTCCTCCAAGGCATATGAATTCTCACATTTTTTTCCATACTCTCTACCTACCCCATTAGAATCTGATGAATATCAGAGTGATACCTCTTCTAATGAAGATGAGGATCAAGATCTTGATGTTGAGAATAAAGTTCAAGGAGATTCAGATTCAGATCCAGATCCAACACATGCTCCTAATCCATGGCCAAGGCCAATAAGGGCTTACAAAGTCCTTGTAGTTGTTGGGAACACAATTGGGGATCCATCTGACCATATAACCACCAGATCTCAGTATCATGCAAAACTTGCACTATGTCATGAAGATCCACTTCTCTCATATATGTGTTGCATGGTGGTGGGGTTTGATCCACAATCTCTTGGAGATACTTTCCATGGGGGATCTACAAACAAGAAACAATATCATTTTTTCTGAAAAAAGGTACTCAAAGGTTCATGATTTGGACCACAATGAGCCATTCGCTCCAGTAGCAAGAAGGATTCCTGAAAGACTTGTTTTGGAAAATACAACTTCTACATAGTGGGAGGCACATCAGAGGAGCAGATCCAGATCTAGCACCTGCATTGTTATCCTACAAAGGAGAAGCTTGACAATATTTTTGCAAAGGATTTCACTAAGGAAATGTTTTTCCTTATATGCTTAGTATGAAGGTTCTTTGAGTTCCCTACTGCTGTTCTTTTTGAGGGGGGGTATTTTCCCATGATGTTTTTCCCCATTTCCTTGGTTCATGGAGAGTTCTTTTTATCATTTATTTGATTGTATGGTTGAAATTTGGTCTTAGTAACTAGGGCTCAAGATGCAAAAGTATAGATTAAGGGGGGGTCTTAGGATATTTCAATACTCCATCCTTGTCCTACCTAGCATTATTTATTTTTCCTAGTTGTTGATGATGTCATTTTCCCCCTAGTGGTGTGAAGATGTTATCCAGGATCCATCTACCACCTTATGAGCCCTGCATGCATCGTTTTAGTACTACTTCAGTCAGCTCCCTATTTTATCGTAACCTACTGAGTGTTCTGGTGCAGTCCACCTGAGTTATCTGACTCTTGTGGGGGTTTAGAGCTCTGGATGCCACTGATTGGGGCTTCATGCAACCTTTTCTGACTGGCATGCATGACATAATCACTATTGCACCCTCCTTAGTTAGTTAACTGATTGTGACTTCAGTTAACTAAGTTTAGGTTCAATTCAATTGACTTTGAGTCTTCCAGAGCACTCCAATGGTGATAATCAGTATGCTAGACCAACTGAGGTTCAAATTATCCTGCACGATTCAAATTCTCTCCATTGTAACATCATTGTTTATTATACTGATTATTGGAACATGTGATATTATTCTGCTCCTATTTGAGTTTTACTGCATTATTATTCTTCTGCTCCTTTTTACTACAGTTTTCACTCTTATTCTAATTTTTTGCTCATTATGTCTTTATGAGGTATCCATTAGCTCTTAGATCTGTTGTGACATAGAATTTCATAGTCTATTCCTTTGATTTAGAATATCTTGCATCATCCTCCGTGGCATCCCTCAAGGATTTATCCTGATGATGGAATATATGATTCATTTCCATATGTATTATGGTTTTATGTTGCATCTAAGCCTCATGTAGCAAAGTCCTTTCATCGGGGTCGTTAATGCTTGTCAGCAGTTCCTCAAAATTGTTGGCCCTCATATAGATAGAGTCATCAGGATGGTTTTCATGCACATAATGGATTTTCAAATGAGCTTGTGTGAAATGATCCGTAATGATCCCTTTGGGGCCATGCATCCTTTTTACACCTTTTCCCAATTCTAGTTCATTTAATTTGTTTGATAAAAGCAACGCATGAGCATATTTTTGAATTATAAACTGGCCAATGTACAAAGGAAACCTTGACCAAGCCTTCCTTTTCACAGTGGTTCATTTTCTATATATCGCATCAGCTGATGTCTGATGGGAAACCTTCTGTAAGACCATCCTATTAGGAACACATATGGGAAATAGATGAATAGAAAACCCCCCCATATTCTGATATATGTAAAGAATTCCCCAATGTACCAATCTCCCATAGATGATACTAAGTGCTTGTCATCTTCTAAAATATGTGGGGCACTAGTTTTGTAAATGAAAAATATACAACACTGAAGAAGTTGTCATATATCTCATAAATATGAGCCTTATAATTGTCTTCCCACAAAACAAAGCAATAGATATGAACTGGGGGAAGTTGGGTGGTCCACTTCCAATTCATAGATGGGAATGTAAACAATGAACACATTATATCAAACATATAAGATGATAGATAAAATTTGGGCTTCTTTGTGGGAGGATCCTTCACATCATGCATGATGGCATCCTTCATGGTAATAGAAAAAAATTGTGCCCAATTAAACACATCCCTAGTGGTGAAAACATGAAGCATCAATGGATTCCATTCTAGTTTGGAAAGACAACAATTGGCTAACCCATACAATCTACATAAGATGAGAAAAATTAGTTTATAGGGTTGTCTGAGAAAATAGACAGGTTATTGATTATTTTATTTCCCAACAAATTTGTTGGGGTCGACAACCAATTTTTTATCAACACTTCTAGCTCATAGAGGGATGTTGAGAGGCCCATACTGATCGGGTATGGAACTACCAAACATAAGGGAGAATCATCCTGATCCAAGGATGTCAAGTGACTCCACTCGAGAGTTACCCTAGTCCCGAGTCATTTGGGATATCTGACCTTAACAGATATTAGGCCTCCATTGGCACTCTGTGAGTGAATATACAATTTCTCCCTCAAGAGAGAAAAACCTAAATTAAATTGTTAGTTCAAAACAAGGAAACTTAGTTAATAGCATAAATAAAACAAGTAAGAGAAACTATTTAATTCAACTAATAAGATATTAAGAATAAATAAATATCTTCATAACAATTGCACTAATAATTCTGGTGTTTATCAATCTAACAAATGATAATTTGATCAGGTTAATAAGTAGTTTCTTTAGCAAAACAAAATCACAATTACTCAGTTTTGCTAAAGTTAATATAACTGTAATTATTCTGATTAACTTGATATTCCAATTAATAAATTAAATGAAAAATACTAAAGGTAAATTTCCAGTGACAGCTCGTATTAATAAGAACATGAGAACAGAGAAAAATATTTCCTGTGACATTGTCCTTCACATGAATAATAAATGAAAAACCACATTAATTCATATGTTGGTAGATCTACAACTTAAGAAAAATAACCAATGAAAGAAAAAGAAATAAGGAACCAAATAATCATCAAGAAAACTTGATCAACTAATTACCGACATAAGGTATGATAAAAAAAACTGACGGTATTTATCAGAGTTTGCAAAATATTACAAAATGCTTGGTAAAACATAATGCTCTTGTATTTTTTTCTTAGCGCTTCTCCCTTATTACATAAGTTTTCTTCTTCTTAAATAGTAATTACAAATTGTTGAAAGAAGATCTTATCCCATGAAATAGGGGATCATACAAAGATTCATGCTAAGATTGAGCTAGGGTAGCCTTCCACTTGGAAAATACATCTAACAATTCATCAATATCATGGTATTTTGCATGTTCCAATTGTAACTGATCTTTACATAGAAAATAATCAACCTCCTTTCTCCTGACTTTGCTCCAATATTGAAAAAATGCGTTAAGCTTCAATCCCAAAGAATTTGGAAACTCGATCAATCCTTTGATGTATTTGAGATGAATTTGTTTCAGTTGTTCGATATATTCCTTGGATTGTGCATTCCTCTTCTCCACCTCAGGAATCATGATTTTTGTTGGCAATGCATCGGCTAATTGATTCATGAAAGGAAACTTAAGTTGATCCATCAAATCATCTAAATCAAACCATTGTATTCTATAGGCCTTTTTTCCTTCATCAATCGTGGATTCAACCACTTCACAAATGTTTTCCCAAGATTGACTAGAAATGTGAATCCTTCTAATTTTGACATTATCAAAAATTGGGATTTATTCTGGTTTGTCTTTAACAAACCTCTACCAATACAGAACTTCATCATATGCATTAGAAGCATCTTTCATGTTTTGAATATGATCGTACAGAATGTCAGATTGATTCTCTAATGCACTAAAATCATCTTGGATCTAGTTTAGGCCTTCAAAAAACTCAACAAGAAGTTTGTTATAATCATCACTGATTCTGAATGAAAGTTATTTGAACTCATCTTTTGTTAAATTAGAAAATGAAGAACTAGCAGTTTGAACTTGAACCTATTGAAGTTGTTGCTTCACAGTCTACAATTCTTTGGAATACATGTTAGCTTATTAATTAACAATTGCACTTGTTTATTTAAATATGCATTCTCCTGCTTCAAATACTTCATTTGAGAATCATATTGAGCTTTCATTTCATACAATTGAGTTTGGTACTGGTGTTCCACATCATTTTTCTCTTTTTGCAAATCCTGTATCTTGGATTCTTTGTCATCAATTTCCTTATTGAGTGAGGTAACTGTGTCAAAGTTAGCCCCAACAAAGGCTCCCATGGAAGCTTCTATCTCCACAAATTCTCTCTTGATATATGTGGATTCCCTTTTCCAAATGATTTGGTTAGGAACAGTGCCTTGAACAATTGTTCCTTCCCTGGACCTTTTAGATCCTCTCTTAACAACTGCTTTCTCATTCTTGCTCCAAAAATAATCATCAACAGACACAACTACATCTTCCCCAAAATATGCCACAACCTTAGTAGTGGAAGAAGGTAGGTTGGGGACAGTGACTAAGGGCATTGATTGAGAAGTAACTGGATTGGGAATGGGGAAAACCAATTGATTGGATTGGGTGGAAATTGGTGAGATTTGTATAACTGAAGAAGAAAGTGTAGATATCATTGGTTGAGTAATAGTGATGACAGTAAGGGACATGGTTTCTGTTTCACCAATACTCAAGAGAATCTCAACTGGGATGGTTTGTTGATTTGGTTGAATGGTTGTAGAAATAACTGAATTAGGAAAATCTTGCATAGAAATGTTGGTCTGGGAAATGATGGAGGTGGTTAAAGTAAGATCACTAGTAAGAGGGAAGGAAGAATTGGGTAAGGTAAGGGTATGGTAGAGGTAATAAATTCTTCATCCAAGGCACTTTCATCACCTTAAGACAGATCTATCTATAAAATGGATTTTTCCTTCTTCTACCTCTTGACAGAAGGTGATGTGGTTGTAGTTGGGATCGAGGAATATGAGGTGACCAGGGCCAATGTCTTGTTTCTCAGACCTTCTGCAGTCTTCATCAATGCATTCAATTTATCAATGGGTTGAGATACCTAAGGTACTTCAACCACCTTCTTACCTTTATGATCTTCTTGTGAATGGGTGAGAAGTAGTTGTGCCTTGGAATTCTATGCTTTAGATGCTTGAGATTCTTTCTCAATGTCTTCCTTCTGAGCTCTTTCTTCATTATATAACTTTATTTTTCTATCCTATAAAACCTTAAGTTTAAATTCTTGTTGAAACTGATGAAGGAAGCCTTTCTCATATGAAGTTGATTCCCTATTCAATACATCCTTAAAGGATTTGGCTCCTTGATAAATAAAATCATTTGGTTTTGTTTCATGAGTATAATTACTCTTTAAATGAGCCTGTGAAAAATGGCCTGCCAAAATTACTTAGGATCATGCATCATTTTAGGTGCTTGTCCCAGCTTCAAAGTTGTAATTCTCTTCCCGAGTAGACTGGCATGCATAGAAATTTGCATCACTAAGGGTCTGAGGGAGAGGGGGTTCTTTGGCCAAGCTTTCATTTTTTATGCACTGCACTGATGATAAATTCCTTCTATCACAGTTTGGTTGGAAATTTCCTCAATGACTATCCTGTCAGGTACTATCGTGGGAAGTAAATGCACTAATATACCACCCCAAATCCTGATATAGGAGAAAGAATCTCCCACATACTAATCTCCCATGTTTTCAATCAAAGATTTAGCCTGTCATGAAAACCTGAGCGCGTCCTCTTTGAAGATCATATAGTGGATAGAGACAAAGAACTGGTCACAAATATTAGAGATGGAGGGAACATAATTTTCCTCCCACAATGTTGAACAATAAATATGCATAGGTGGTCCTTGATTTGTCCATTTCCAACCCATGGTGGGGAAAGGAAAAGATGTGCATAAAACATCCATCACATACCCTGAAAGATAGAATATGTGTTTCCTTCAGGCATGTGCTTTCTTGTGCTTTTCAATGGTATCCCTCAATGCTATCGACAATATCTGAGCCCAATTGAAAGAATATCCAGTAGTATGTGGTATGCTACAGGCTCCCAATATGCTTTAAAGAAGGTATAATTGGGTAGCCCATAAATCCTACATAACATGGATTACAACAAGGAAAATGGTTCCCTAAACCAAGAAATTAGGTAGTTCCTATCGGGTTTAGGTATAAACATTGCAGGGTTTTCCATCCATAATTTTAACATTTCATTTAAATCAAACTGAATTGCAGAGGAAGATAGGAATTGCTTCGAGAGAAGTTTTTGAGGGGTTTTCAGAGCATACATTCTTGCGAATGCCTTAGGTCAGAAGGAAGCTAATGATGGTTGACATCGTCAAAGGTGAAGTCATCTCGGTTAGCATTATCAACAATCGACTTTACAGCATCTATATAAGTCATCAAAGGTGGTCTTGTTGCAATAGCATGTATTTGAGATTTGCTAATGTTCTGGTATGCCTATAAATCATGTTGAATTTATCATAAATCATCATTATAAAAAATCTAGTAAATTCAGTACCAATCTAGGTAATAAATGTCGAAAACCCTCCCTTCAGTATCATAAAACACTCTTGCATTTGGGTCTTTAATTCTCAACTCATCTAAATCTGATTTGGATCTCGTGTTTCTTCACATAGTTGCAGGTGATTGAATTTTTTGTTTAAAGAGAGTAAAATATGATTCAAATGACTAGAAAAATCCTAAATTTAATTCTGAATTATATAACCCATGGGAGGTAGAAAAATCTTACCTGTAAGAACAATGTAAAGAAGTTAAATTTAGATGCCAAATTTCACACAAGTAAATCAAATACAAACAGGTAAAAATCATACTATATAAATGGTAAAAGAAAAACCACTTCAAAGGGTTTAAATTCGAAAAAATATGCTTAAGGTGAAATTAAAACACAAGCGTCGATTTGATGAAATTGGGAGGCTAGGATTAAAACTGACATGAGATAAAAGTGCTTATTAGAAGTCAGAGTTGAAAATTGGGGTTAGGATCTGAAAATTATTAATTAAATTTCCTGATTTCCGACTTCCGTAGTCGGATTCGGAGATCGAGGCTTAGATTTAAAAGATATTGACTAAGTTTCCCAATATATGACTTTCGCAATCAAAGTTGGAGATTAGGGCTTAAATTTGAAAGTTATTAATTGAAGTTCCTGACTTTCGACTTCGGCAATTAGAGTCAAAAAGTTGGGAAACTAAATAAAATGATAGCAAGATGCCTGATTTTTTCTCACAAAACAAATGGTCAGAAAGTCAAGATGATAAAGTCGGGATGGAAAAAAGATCAAAATAAAGAAATAATTTAACTACATTTGTATTGCATTTGATTCTAATCGAATAAAATAACATAAAAACAACTCTAACAATAACAAACTTAGGAAAATAAGTCATATGACTTATTAAAATCAAAATTATAGGGGTTCCTATTTTATTAACAAAATGGGATCTGTTCTGCAAGCAATAACTTATGGGGTCCTTGAATGCTTTCATGAATTATTGGTTGACAAATACCTGTGGAGTCTTCAATGAGCGTATCCTAGTGAAAGTGTTAGGCTTGTAGGAAGCATACACTAGCTGGTTGCAATCTTTAATGTCAAAGTCTAGATATCGGGAAAGTCGATCATACATTTTAACAATTCTATGTAGGGTAGAACCATGGGTTGAGCTACAATGGTGTGCAGATGATATTTATTGATGTTCTGGTATAAAGGTGCTTCATAAATCATCGATTTTGGAACATCGACAGAAAAATACATGATTGCATGTGGGTTGACACCCGTACATCGGGAGAAATATAAAATAAAAATATTACTTTCCTTACTTATGAATTCCACAGTAAATAGTAGGGATCAGGACATCGACTAAGTTGCAACATATAAAAAATATTTGTCCCGACTTCCGACGTCCAACAAGAAGGGTCGGATGACCCTTCATTTATGAGAGAAAATACAATAATGAAAGATCAACCATTCATGTATTATAGGATTAGTAGGAATAGTAAACACTAAAAGGATCAAGAACCCCTTCTTATATCCTCAAAATATAAAGAATATTAAGGAGAGAAAGGATCAACTGCCCCTTCATTTAGTAGAGAATTGTGAACACCTATATCTAACAATTCACCTATATCCAGAATGGTGAACACAAGAAGGATTGACTGACCCTTCTTGCAGTATAGAACTATTATGAAAAGAATACTGGGAAGAAGAAGGGTCGGTCACCCCTTCATTTATGAGAGAATTGTAAAAATATTCAACCTAGGAAGGCTAGGCCATCAATTCATGTATATCTAGAATGGTGAACACTGGAAGAATACTAAGCACAAGAAGGGTTGGCCAACCCTTCATTTACGAGAGAAATGTAAAAATATTTAATCTACGAAGGCTAGGCCAACAATTCCTGACTTTCGACTTCCGTAGTAAATAGTATGGATCGGGACATCGTCTAAGTTATAACATATAAAAAAAAATTTGCCGACTTCCGAATTCCGACAAGAAGGGTCGGTCGTCCCTTCATTTATGAGAGAAAACAAAAGAATGAATGGTCGACCCTTTCTGTATTGAAGGATTAGAAGGAATAGTAAACACCAGAAGGATCGAGCACCCCTTCATTTAGTAGAGAATTGTGAACACCTATATCTAGCAAGTCACCTATATCCAGAATGGTGAACACAAGAAGGATCGACCGACCCTTCATGCAGTATAGAACTTTTATGAAAAGAATATTGAATAGAAGAAGGGTAGGTCACCCCTTCATTTAAGAGACAATTGTAAAAATATTCAACCCATGAAGGTTAGGCCATTAATTCATGTATATCCAGAATGGTGAACACTAGAAGAATACTGAGCACAATAAGGATCATTCAACCCTTCATTTACAAGAGAAATGTAAAAATATTTAATCTACGAAGGCTAGGACAACAATTCCCGGCTTTCAACTTCTGTAGTAAATAGTAGGGATCAAGACATTGACTAAGTTATAACATTTAAAAAAAATTGTCCCGACTTCCGACTTCCGACTTCTGACAAGAAGGGATGGCCGACCCTTTATTTATGAGAGAAAATAGAAGAATGAATGGCCGACCCTTCCTGTATTTTAGGATTAGTAGGAATAGTAAACACCAGAAGGCCGACCCTTCCTGTATTTTAGGATTAGTAGGAATAGTAAACACCGGAAGGATCAGGAACCCCTTCTTATATCCTCTAAATATCAAGAATATCATGGAGAGAAAGGATTGGCAACCCCTTCGTTTAGTAAATAATTGTAAACACCTATATCCGATAATTCACCTATATCCAAAATGGTGAACACAAGAAGGATCGACTGGCCCTTCTTGCAGTATAGAACTATTATGCAAAGAATATTGGACAAAAGAGGGGTCGGTCGCCCCTTCATTTATGAGAGAATTGTAAAAATATTCAACCTACGAAGGCTATGCCGTCAATTTGTGTATATCTAGTATGGTGAACACTAGAAGAATACTGAGCACAAGAAGAGTTGGCCGAGCCTTCATTTACGAGATAAATGTAAAAATATTTCATCTATGAAGGCTATGCCAACAATTCATCTATATCTCAGATGGTGAACAGGAGCATGAACGGCCGACCATTTTGGTATTACAGGATTAGTAGAAATAGTAAACACTAGAAGGATCAGGAACCCCTTCTTATATCCTCCAAATATCAAGAATATCATGGAGAGAAAGGATCAGCTGCCCCTTCGATTAGTAGATAATTGTAAAATTGTCGAATCTACGAATAATCATCCAGCAATTCACCTATATCCAGAATGGTGAACACAAGAAGGAACGACTGACCCTTCTTGTACTATAGAACTATTATGAAAAGAGTACTGAGCAAATGAAGGGTCAGTTGCCACTTCAATTATGATATAAATGTAAAAATATTCAGCCTATGAAGACTAGGCCAACAATTCATGTATATCAAGAATGGTGAACAATGGAAGAATATTAAGCACAAGAAGGGTCGGCCGACCCTTCATTTATCAGAGAAATGTAAAACTCTTTAATCTACGAAGGATAGGCCGACGATTCATCTATATCCAGTATGGTGAACACAAGAATGAATGGGTGACCCTTCCTGTATTGTGGGATTACTAGGAATAGTAAACACAAGAAGGATTAGGAGCCCCTTATTCTATCCTCCAAGTATCAAGAATATCATGGAGTGAAAGGAATAGCCTGCCATTCATTTAGTAGACTTAATTGTAAAACTATTGAAGCTATGAATGGTCATCCAACAATTCATCTATATCCAGAATGGTGAAAACAAGAAGGAATGACTGGCCCTTCTTGTATTATAGAACTATTACAAAAAAAATACTGAGCACAAGAAGGGTCGGTCACCCCTTCATTTATGAGATAAATGTAAAATATTCAACCTACGAAGGCTAGGTCGATAATTCATCTTTATTCAGAATGGTGAACACTAGAAGAATACTGATCACAAGAAGGGTTGGTCACCACTTCAGTTATGATATAAATGTAAAAATATTCAACATACGAAAACTAGGCTGACAATTCATCTATATCCAGAATGGTTAACACAAGAATGAATGGATGACCTTTTTTGTATTGTATGATTATTAGGAATAGTAAAGACAAGAAGGATTGGGTTCCCCTTCCTATACCCTCCAAATATCAAGAATATCATGGAGTTAAAGGATCGACAACCCCTTCATTTATTAGAAAATTGTAAAACTATTGAAGATCTGAATGGTCATCCAACAATTCACCTATATCCATAATGGTGAACCAAAGAAGGATCGAACGACCCTTTCTATATTATAGAACTATTAGTAAATGAAAACCCAAGAAGAATCAGATGCCCCTTCGTATATTCCCCAAATATCAAGAATATCATGGAGATATTCTATCTAGATAACTTTGACATAAGTAGCTTTGAGAAAAGAATGGGAGCTCCTTCTTGCATTGATCCATTTTCTACAAACCACAATAAATATCCATTTAAATGGTAGCAAGTAGAACTTGATTGAAATGTGACTTCCCATAATATCCTCGATCTGCTTATTTCTAGCACAAATACCAAATTAAAATGGAAGTTAATATGAAAGCATGATCGCTCCTTCTATGATCGATTATTTCTCAAATTACTATATAAAATGTACATTCGATCTCTCATGGATAATCCTAGCAGATTTGTTCTTAATCAATCAATTGATTTTAGAAAGGAGTGGTCGTTCCTTCTCCATCGATCATTCACCTGAACATTTGCAAGTATACATCTAATATACAAACACTAATTGATAATTATAAACATTGTATGAATTCTTATATTAACTACACAATATTTATTGTTTTGCAGATAAAATATGTTTTCATTGTTGAGCCTTAGTCAATGCCAGGAAATCACCTTCCTTGATTTGTTAAATGATCACAACCTTGGTTTATTCAAGCATGGATGGTATGTTAAGATGGATGAACCAGATAATTTGTACTTGGATTTATATCTATTCTGCTTGGATGAGGAAGGAGTTCCAACTCGAGCTATAATATTGACATCTACAGATCCCATTTCTAACAATTTATTACATGTTCAACTCGAAGTGATTGATAGAGACCGGTGTTTCCTTCTATAGACTGATCTTATGGTTTGTAATTTTTGACCAGATCTAATGAAAAGTGGTCCTGATTCAGATCGGGTTTCCTGTGTCAAGTAAGGGTGGGTTTTTCCCTTGTATGATGTTTGTAATCGGTCTAGAATTAATACCCCGTCATCTTTGAATAAATGGATTTTGTCGCTATGGAAGAAAAGAACCATGGTTGTGAAAACCTTGTTTGTATTGCATTACATGAATATTGAAAAGAAGTTCACAAATGTAGACCATGAAAAGTTATTTTGTACCTTAGAAGATCATTTCTCAACCATATTGAAAAAAATGTGACCAAATATTACTTCTAAGCACGCAAACCAAGTCCTTCTAAAGTAATGATGCGGAAAGTGACTAAGAGCTTCGAAAGCTCAAAATAATTTCAACAAGAACATATCAAATACTTTTTTTTCAATGAGAAAGTTTTCTCTATTGATGTAACAAGATGTGTTATTGTGCCTTCACATTTGCAATATCGAAAGTTGATATGGAGGTCATGGAAAATATGGTTTTATCTCTTGTCTCAACTTTTACAACAACTTTGAGAGATGCTATTCTATTTCCTTTCGATAAGGAGACCAAGTTGGGATTTATTCTTAGAAATGAAGAGGAAATTAATTTTCCTTCAATAAATTTCTATATATTGGATGGACAACATACTATTTTAGCGCAGAAAAAAAATCATTGAAAATGATAAATATCAATTGATCCATTCAAGGTATTGTCATCGAACAACGCATCTTCTACATAAATATGTTCCTCAAAATGTTATCAACAAATTATGCAAACAACAAATTTTATCAAACAAGGAATTTTCAGACACTCCATTCATTTCTCAAGATGTAAAAGCAAGGGAGAAATGGATATCATGCGGTAGGCATCCCGCCCGGGAAAGGGAAATGCTTCCAGTGATGATTGGAAGGTATAGAGTTTTTCTTCTTATCAATCAAATCTCGTAGATTGATGCTTGTGTTCTTAAATTAGTAAATTAAATATTATCTTTAATTTTATATGTTTGCAGGCTTTCCAAGGTAAATGTATGGATATCTTTGTTGTTCAAACAAAGGAAGGCCTTAAAGACAAGCTAACTCTTGTTTTGACATCAAATCGACTGTGGAGAAAATGGATGTCTGTATTTGAGATTTACAAAAGTGGTTCCTTTCCATGCTCACCCAAGAGCATCGCTCAGGTTGATTTTGTTCAAAATAAAATAAAGAATCATGGATCTAATTTTTGTAGACAATTGCGTAATCTTGATGAAGATGAATTGACCGTTGTGGTGGAAAATATAATTAATGGATAATTTTGGATGAGCGCATTAGTCAAAAAAAATGTTTTCACAGAGACTGTATATCAATATTGCAAGAGAATCAAGGATGGGAGGTCAACCAGAGATTCGATCTGTGAATATTTCAAATTTCATTATGTTCATACTTTTCGTTCATAGATTATCATTGACGATAATGTCATTGAAATCTATAAAATTGCTCCAAATAATCTCCAGCAATTGTGCAGTATTTTATGCTCCGATAAGCAAGCAAAATCTCCTGGAAAAAAGAAAAAAAAAGAATCTGAAGAGGATAATGGTACCAAATTACGAAAGGATGCTCAGAAAATATTGAACATATATATCAATAAAGAGGGGATGGGTATGCCCATTGACTCCTTCAAAGATAGTTCACAATTTTCTTGTCTATGTTGTTATCTTGCATCTTTGGTCAACACACTAAGATCCATTGCATTTTTTGGTGCGGCAATCAGTTGTGAACTTGTTATTGTTGATATGTGTAATTGTGCTAGTGCCTAGACAGAAGAAGATATGCTTGCATTGTTGTACTACTTAGAAGCAAATTAAGCGGCTTGTACTTGTATTTTTTTAGCTAGTATGGAAAAATCATATATGGTTTCTAAAGATTTCACACATTTCAGCAAGAAATAAAAAAAAGTGGTAATGTGGAATCTTACCAAAGGAGTTTATAGAGATTTATCAAAGGACTTATTTATAGGATTCTCTATTATATAGTATTGGAAAATTGGATGGGATGCAGATAATTTGTCTACTTTTCAAATGGGTATGGATTGGAAGGATGAGAAACTACCAATGATTTATTTACCTTTGTCCAAGGTTACCAATGATAGTTTGAGAAGCCATGTTTTTTAAAAATAAAGGACACAATAATTCTAGGATCACATGGTTTCTAGACTAGTCTCTTCTCAAGGTACAGTTCTTTCATTGTATGTAGGAGGTAGAGTTCTTCGTTTGTTGATCGGGTCACCAGATAGAATAATTATTTCTATTGTGGAGACAGTACAGCAAGAGCCTTTTATGAATAGTTTCTATCATGAATTGGATATAAACCAAGTTATTTGTGTTAACATTTTTATGTCTTATTCTGTTGTATTTTAGTTTTCTCAGTCAGTTATGTTCAATAGCCTCTTCAAATTCCTATTCTACTACAGATTTAAATAAAGAGCACACTCAGATATCGTCCAATAAAATTATAGTATCTGATGAAGACATTGAATGTGATGGAGAATCCACAAATAACTACCAAATTCGTGGACAAGATGGACAAGAAGGTAAAAAATTATTTTTCAAAGATCCTAGTTAAATTAACTAAATTATGAAAGGAGATAGTGACCTTCAATACTTGCAAAAAGTTATATAAAATGGATACCTGCAAATTTCCAGGTCAAGATGATTGGATTACTTTTGAACATGTGGAACATCCACAACGAGAGCTTGGATCGATGATGTCCATGAATACTGTCCAACAAATAACATTGGAGATGGGCACCTTGGATAATAATGAACCAGGAGAGGGCTTGGTGGAAAAATGTGGTATCTACAACAATGTTACTCACCACGCAAATGTTGGCCAGTCATTGACATGTAAGAGACAAAGATTATTTTCTACCTAAATTGGTAAAACAAATTTATTATGAAATATATCATGACAAGCAATATGTTTGTGCAACTCCCCATACAAAAATGTTATTGATATTAGAAATGGAAGGTTTTATATTTCGCAAGAAATTCACAGAAAATTACTCCAAAAGAGGAAAAAAGGGAAATAAAAAAAGTACTGATGGAGACAAAAAAGTAAAAAATGGCGAAGAAAGTACTATTGGTGAGTTTGAATTTAAACACAAAGAAAATTCATATGAGTCATGAACAAATGCGATACAATTTTTGAGATTATGTATTTCCAAATTCAATGTTGGGATTTGGTCATCTAAATTTTGGGTCAATGAGGGGAAGTCATTGTTTACAAAATTTTTGAGGGAAGGTAGTGTGAAAAACGCATATGGGGACCAAATTTTATTTTTATGGTTTCGAGAGAAATGTACCAACGATAAAGAAGGAAATACACAAAAAATATCGAGAGAGTGTGGGAGGAGTTCCCAATTAAATATTCATAAAGTAATACATCAATGAGTGTTTTGGAGGGTGATGATGTGAAAGCACATCCATCTGAAAATTGTATTTTGAGTAAGCTCGTTATTGCATCATCCGCTAGGACAAATAGTGAATTGGTACATCGACTCTGGAAGGGTTTTAGTAAAATGTATGAATCAAATGATATCAAAAACTTCAATGCCTTCTTCTAGCTAAGTGACAGCCATCAAATGTGACCTATCATTTCCTCTTTCAAGAATGAGAAACACTAGATGTAACCTATGGAGATTTTAAATAATTTAATGTGTTTTTTGTTTTTTTCGGTGACGTTGCTATTTTCATCTGAATCTAACATATTATTAGTTCAGTGTGACGCTTTTATTAAATCATTTGAATTTGAGAAATTTTGGATGATTTTTGTATTAATCTTTGGAAATCAAAATATTCATTTACAGTTGCATGTTTGTGATCATTAACTTCATGAATGAAGTGTTGTTGTTGTGGTTATATATATAGTCATGATTTTTGTATGCAGTGTGGATATCACCGCAAAAGAAACTATTGGTCCTAGGAGTAGAGGGGTTTCTCTTTGGAGTTCGTATGTTATCCAACATTGAAAATTTTTCCAAACAACCTCATTTTGTCCATAATTGCTATCGTTATTATGCACGGATGTTCACCCCCGATATTATCAATGTTGCCAGAGAACATTTTTACATTGCTCTGTGGTTTTCCTCACTCGAAAACATGGAAATTAAAAAATTCCTTGGTATATTTGAATGGTTGAAGAATGAATACTTTGTATTTATTTGGGGTCGAGAGCATTGTAAACATAGTACTATTTATAATTACTCAATGTCTGCATCTTATAATGTTGGTTAAGTACTGCACATATAGAAAAATTCAGTCATGGATGTACTTATCCAATTTGGAGATATATATAAAAAAAATGGACATGTTATTTATAGATGAAGGACATTATCATTCAACAGATAATAGCAAGGAAAACTGCTTGAAAATGACAACTAGTTGGACATTTGACGGTTCACAAGAGAGAGAAATAACTATAAAACAATGTTGAGTTCTCTATTGAATCATCTCGGGCGTCGTTCAAAAATGGGGTTGGTTAAAGACATTCAACTTCAGATGACCACCATATTATATAGACAACAATTCATTTAGTGATTTGTATATTTTGACAACTTCGACAAATTAATGTAAATTTTTTTTGTATATTTATCTTGGACAGTTCTCATATTATTTATGGACATCATATCATGTATCTGGTGATGTGTTTCAAAAATTGCAGAACATGCAAGCAATATACTTAGAAACATTGATACACAATATTTTATTGATTGGGTTGTGTGGTTTTTTGTTGGCAGATACTAGATGATTTTTTACTAGTAAACCATTGATTATTTTCGATTTCAATGGAGCTTTGTTACACCCAATTCATAAAAAAATAAATTCAGATTTCCACGAACATTGGATATCGAATCAACCACAAAGTATTATTTTATACGTCCAATATTTAGGGAATTTTTTGAAAAATGCTTTAGTATATTTGAAGTTGGGGTATGGATAGCTACACAACAAAAAAAAAATTGATGAGTTTTTGCCAACATTATTAGAAAGAACAGGATTGGAAAGGGAACAATTTAAAGTAATTTTAACACAAGACTATTGTTCTTGCATAGCCAGAGAGGATTATCATGGTGATGGAAATCCTTATGTATTTCTCAAGCCTTTAAACAAAGTTTGGTACATTTTGATCTGTGGTTGGGATGCTACAAATATAGTGATTGTAGATGACTCGAAAGAAAAACATGTTTCTAGCTAGGAAGGGAACTATATTATAACAAAAACGTATACTTTCCAAGATGTCAATGACACATTCTTTTTAGATCAATTATGGCCTTGCTTGTTGCACCTGAATGGCATGAGTGATGTGAGGCCAATTGTGAAGAAAATGAAATCATTTTGTTAAATAATACACTTGAATGTATGTTTGTATTAGTATGTTCAATTGCACTGTGATTATAATACTTGTAAAGTGTCGAGGTTGGGTTTTGAAAGTGCAAAATCAGAGCTTGAAAGTGCCAAAATCAGTTTTCAAAATTTCAAATTTAAGTATTGGAAGTGTCAAAAGTAGCCTTCCAAAAGGGAAAAATTAGGTTCTAAAAGTTCCATTATCATATTTATCATATCGGAAAAGTGCAAAAACCAATTTCAAAAGTTGCGATATCAAAAGCAAAAGTATGCATTTGGAACCTGGATTTGGCACTTGCACTTTAGAAACCTTGATTTTGGGGTTCAAAAAGAATGTTTTTGACCCGTTTTCAAAGTGAATTGGACTATAATATGTCCAAGTTTAATGAAATATCCATTTATAATTGGTTTCATCCTCAAATTCATTTCCTTCTTTTGATGTTAGCTTCAAATTTTGTTTGATCAAAGTAGAGAGAGGGTTACATTGTCATGCCAAACCTATTCAACAACTCTCCAATGTACTATTTTATGAGATGAATATGCACTTTGGATTCTGAATCACTTAGTTCCCAAGTAGTAGTGAAGATGTCACAAATCTGTCATCTCAAATCCTTTGTTCATTTATTTCTTTATGGAATCAATGTATCTTTCATTGTTCTATTTCATCAATATATCATCTACATATGCTATGAGATATCCAACAAATATTCCAATTTTCTTGACAAGCAATGTTTCATCATCAAGATTAAAGTGTTTGAAATTTAATCTCAAAAGATACTCAATTACCTTTTCATACCATGTGCGAGGTTCTTATTGAATGCCATACAAATACTTGATGAGTTTGCATACCTTTTATTTTTGTTCCTTCAGAACAAAACCTTATGGGTGAGACATGAAGACATTCTCTTTAAAGTTTCCATTCAATAAAGCAATGTTCAAATCGATTTTATGAAATTTTCATGCATTATGTCTAGTCAAATCGGATAGAGTATATATGATATCCCATTTTTCTAGTGGGGCAGTCTCCTCATAGCCAGTTCCTTCTTTTCTATGCAAAACATTTTTCCAAAAGCCTCATCTTATGCTTTTCAAGTGAGCAATATGATTCTTTCTTGTTCTTGTAGACCCACTTACAACCAATTGGTTTGGTACCAATTGGAGGGTCCACCAACTTCCATGCCTCATTCTTGATGAGAGCATCATATTCATTTTGCATGGCTTCTTTCCACTTATCATGACAAAAAACGTCTTCAAAGGAAATTGGTTCAAGGTTAGCACATAAATTCAAATCACAATCCTATGAAATATCGATATCATCTACAACACTTGAATTTGAATAATCTACATCACCTCAATCTTATCTTGTTAGAATTCTAGTTCATGTATACCTAACTTCATCAAGATGAACAATTTCAGGTGTTTCGATGACCCACTTTGGAACTATCTGTTAGGTATAGATTGTTCATCTAGTGGTTTTTCATTTTCTTCAAGATTCAATATTATAATCCTCTCAATAACATCATATAATTTAAACTCATTTTCATGTAAAGTGGCAAGAACTTCTTCATTAGGTGGAGATGGTGCTACAAAATGAGATTCCAAGATAGGGCTCCCCCCTTCAAGATTTAGAATCACATTGTCACATTCATGAAATGTCTTTACGTGGCTAAATTTATCCATATGATCATGCTCCCTCTCAATAGTCTTGTCATTTTTATTCATTTCAAGAAAAATGGCATATCTAAAAACTATATTTTTTTTTACCTCATCATAAAGATGATATGCCTTGGTGGTGTTTCAGTCCCCCAAGAAGATGCACTTTCGAATCCCTACACCAAGTTTGTTTCTTTGTTCATCTAGAATTAAGGGATAATAGGTGGAAACAAAGACCTTGAGATGCATCACCAAAAGAATGCGGCCATACCACATTTTATATGGAGTCCTATTGGGAAGAGAGTGAGATGGAATTCTACTTATCAAATAGATTGCATAGAGAATTGCATCACCCTAAAACATCAATTTCACATTCTTGAAAAATGGCATGGGGCATACCATATTCAAGAGTGTTCTATTCATTCTCTTCGCTACACCATTATGCTAGGGATTATATGGAACATTGGTTCGATGCATAATACCATGTTGACAAAAATAGTTTTCAAAATCATTAGAGGCATATTATTTCCCATTATCAATCTAAAGGGTGCGAATATGAGATTGTGCTTCATTTTCAATCCATACCTGAAAATTTGTAAATGTTTTGAATGCTTCATATATTGGCTTTAGAAAATATACCCAACACATCTTGGTGTAATCATCTATAAAGGTCATGAGATCTTTAGTACCATTTTCATAAGAAACATGCATGGGGACACACGAGCCATAGTGTATCAACTCTAATTTTCTACATGCTCTAGAGTTTGAATCACGGTCAAAATGCCATTTACTATGCTAGCCATCATGAATATAAGGATCACATTGTTTCCACTTCTTTTGAATGGTGGGAAAGCTAGAGACATCATTCCTTTTCAACAAATGAAGCATATCATAATTGATATTCCCATATCTAGCATGCCAGAAAAGTGTAGGTGATAATGTAAATCCATCATGGTGAGAGAGGTGTGCAAAATTATGTTCTCTTATAGATGCCCCTTTCAGCTTCAACAATTTATCATCTTCCCATCCAATCATGATGACTTAGTTTTTAGAGGATCTCCTTCTCTCAACTTTCTCATGGAGTATGTAAATGGAATGACCTTTTTATCGAATGTGCACAAGAGACAACAATTTTATCTACAACTTTGGAAGATAGAGAATATTATGCAATAGAAAGTAACGGAAGCCACGGAATTTGAGCATAATGGTGCTAATTCCCTTGGGTTTGAGTTGGATTTATTTGCAAAATATACTACACCATCTGCATTTCCATTCAGTTATTCAAATAATTATTTTCTAAATGTCATGTGGCAATATGAACCAACCAAGTATCTCTCCAAGATGTAAATGATGTATTGAGTGGAACTTTGTTTATTTCAACATTACAATGTGCAACTATGAAATGAGCAAATTCAGGAGCTTTACTAGACACATGATCTTTATCTTTGTCTTATTTCTTATCTTTCTTCTCTGTAATCCTCTCCATGTAATTCCAAATGGATTTTCTTCATGTCCTTTCTTGCCACAACATACATATTAAAGATCATGTCTCTCACCATGGTTGTGTCCACCCCGCTACCTTTGAAATTATTTCTTCCACATCCTCTTTTGCTACCATCTCCTCTAGAAGAATCATGTGATTGATTATTCATTTTCTGAGCAAGGAACATGTTCTCTCCATTGGGATAAAGTATCTTATTTCCAAAGGATTTCTCTTGTTTTCAAATCTTCTCTGCCAGAGTGTCAATTTTTTCATCTTTCAATTGGCCACTAGTTTGACGTGACTTAAGATAGTGTGAATATGTAGGTTAAAGGACCTTAGGTCTACCTTCACACCAGTAGCATCAACGTAATGCATAATGACTTTGATCTGAGCTACCATAACCATATGATCATTATCTTTAAATTCTAGGTTCAAGAACTTCAACATCAATTAATCTAGCTCCAATTTTGAGTGTGGGTCATACAAATCATTCAACTTCTTCAAAGCATCCCAAGACTTCTTACTAACAAACAACCCAACACTACAATGTATCCTATTTGAGAAAAAACCAAAAGATTCCTAGAATATTTTGTATTTTGGCCATACATTTCCACTCATAACTTAGAATTGAGAGGAATTTGTACCATTGGAAAGGTCTTGAAATTATCTACAACTTTTCTTTTTTGAGTTTTTCCGGATTCCTTACCGTTTGTCCAGGGCGGTCATTTTTGTAAAACGGAATCTTTCAAAAGATAAAGTATCTTTTGAAAGATTTTGTTTTACTAAAACGTATGCCCTAGAAAAATAGTAAGGAATTAGAGAAAACTCAAAACAGGAAAGTTGTAAACAATTTAAATACATTTCCAATGGTCCAAAGTATTCCCATACGAAATATTCTAGGAATCTTTTGGTTTTTTCTTAAATATGATACATTTTGGGCATGGTCGTTTCTTATTAGTAGCAAATGAAGTATGCCAACTCACCTATTTAGTTACTCTCTTCACTTATTGTACCATTGGAAAGGTCTTGAAATTCTCTACAACTTTTCTTTTTTGAGTTTTTCTAGATTCCTTATCGTTTGTCTGTGGCAGTCATTTTTGTAAGATGGAATCTTTCAAAAGATAAAGTATCTTTTGAAAGATTTTGTTTTACTAAAACTTCTACCCTAGAAAAATGGTAAGGAATTAGAGAAAACTCAAAACAGGAAAGTTGTAAAAAATTTAAATATATTTCCAATGGTCCAAAGTATTCCCATACAAAATATTCTAGGAATCTTTTGGTTTTTTCTTAAATATGATACATTTTGGGCATGGTCATTTCTTATTAGTAGCAAATAAAGTATGCCAACTCACTTATTTAGTTACTCTCTTCACTTACTGTAACAATGATCAATGAATATACCTAAATGTATCTTTGTTATTCCATATGCAAGCTATTTGTCTATTTTAGGCTCTTCAAGTACAACATTACCTTTTCCTTTATAGATATAATCCCACCATATCTTAGACTACAACATCTCTATAAATGTGTAGGAACAAGAATTGGGTCAAGATTCTCCTTATTCTCATTGCACCGAGTAAAAAAAAGGTAAAAAGTGATAAATTATATTATGTCGGCTATTAATAAATTTATATCGGCTCATAAAATAAAAAGTTATGGAAAGTATTTTAAAAAAATCATGTTGGCTCATAAAATAAAATATTATGAAAAGTAATTAAAAAATCAATGTTAGTTTATAAAATAAAAACTTAAAACTTAAACCTAGATCTATCAATCAAGAGATATCAAATTTCTTGAGTTTAAATTTAAAAAAAGAAATTGGATCCCTCTTGGTGCTTGATAGATACGGGTTGAAGATGGATCTATGCTGGTATTTACCTTTAAAATTTAACTTTTCAAATTAAAAAATGTTATATAGAATATTCTATTATCTTTTAACTCATTTTTACAAATTTGTATTATCATTCAATATCTAAAATCCATGTTTTATTTATATCATATATATGAGATTATAATTTCCACTCACATATGAAACTGTGTATTAAAAAATAAATACCTTTTGTTGAATCATTTTTAATGGACATAATATTAAAAAAAATGTAGCTTTACATAAATTTGTTTTCTACCTTTATTTAGCTTAAAAATCAATCTATTTATTAATATCCTTTTATATGTTACATTCTTTTTCTAATATTAAAAACTCGTATTTGATAAGGGTAAGTACAACAATACTTTTAGAAGATTGAAGGTGGGTAGTGAAGCATGTTTTTAATATTTTAATATTTATTTTTTATAGAAATTACACATACCTCCTAGCTTTTATAAATGAAAGTTAAAAATAAATAGTCTCAATGAGAATCCAAACATGTGATATAGAAGGTAAATTTAATGAGTAATTTATGGTTGAAGGTTCGGTGGTTGTTTTATAAAATGAGTAGGTATTCACTCCTTTGGAAGTTTAAACTGCATAAAACAAAGTACGGAAATAATAAGTTTAAAGATAAATATCATAATGAGGTTTTCATTGTTTAATGTTTAATAAAACAAAAGCACGGAGAAAAAATGCTCCGGTGTTTTAGGTGATACATCTAGGTAAATTTATTTACTTCTAAGATATAGTTGTCTAGTTTAGATAATAAATTATTATTATTATTATATAATAGGATAGGAAATCTTTATGAGTGACATCAATTAAATATATAAACATTGATTACATCATGCATATATGCTATCTTACATTACATTTTATTTATTATAATTTTCTTTATATTTGGCATAACTATATTATTGTTATAATTTTTTTTTATTAGTCTAAGATCTAGTATTTGCAGGATTAAAAGATATTCCTTAGCTTATAAGTTTATGTAGTGTCTATTTATTAATTTCACTATTTAAAACAAGGAAGATAGAAGTTAAGTTTCAAGTCCCTGTTTTAAGATAATAAATTAAAATAATTTTAAATATGTTAAATGTTTATATGTTTGGACTTTGTCCTTTCTATAAGATAAAGATAATAAATTGAAATAAGTTTAAATATGTTAAATGTTTACAAGTTTGGACTTTGTCATTTCTAAGATATTTTAATTTCATCAATCTATTAAAAGGTGTGATTCTCTTGATATTATGGGGCTTGTAGTTGTTGCATTTTTCATAATTTTATATAAAATGTCTGTGTGCACTCGTATTTGTTGTTGTGAGAAGAAAATGAAGTAAAATGATGGCATATCCATCCAGAAGTGTCCATTCATGAAGTGGTTCTTTTACATTTTCTCTTACGAATATGTTTTGTCTTTCAATTTAAATTTATTTTTGGGTAATGGTTAATGCTAGAATGGCATAAATGTCACTTAAGGCTAATGAACAATAATGGAACTTGCATTGAAAGGAGATAAAGTTAAATATGTAATTAGTTGGCTAAATATGTGAATACATGATCATATGATACAATATCGTGTAATGGATAAAAAGTGTAGTTCCATATAAGGGATAGACTCTTTTTAGTTGAAAATGCAATATACAATGGTAATGATTTGTATCTCCATCCTAGATAAGCGAGTCGGCGAACCCTTTATATTAGTCATTGTTTTGTATCTGAGAATCATGTGAACCCTTTAGATTTGCAAGGGCAATTCATTCTTTGGGTGTGCGGGTGCCCCCATTCTCGTTTCTCTCCCGAGTACTATGAAGCTATGAATCAAATGAAATTAAGATCATTTAAACAATAAAGTTGTGGAGTAACCTCTATAAATCAAGATGAACGAAAACTAGCGTGGCCTCTAATTCACAGAGGTTACTCCAACAACTCTGTATTGTTTAGACAAACTCCACATGTGGCAGTAGTATAGATATTGTACCTGCCTTGTTTTAAAAAGAAACAAAACGAAAAACTGTAAATACTGCAAATAATAGAAATGGTAGATGAAATAGTGTAGATTTGGGTATATGATCTTTATTCACATTTATGTTTGTTTACTTTTAGCTTGAATCGAAAGGTACCTGGAGACTATAAGGATAGCACAAGTCAAAATCCTAAGAAAAGGAATATACAGGAAGTAGTCTCTGATAATCTACCATGTAGGCCAAGAATGAGGTTTTCTAAGATAGGTTCTAAAGAACCCTCACATGCAGAAGTGGCACAATTATATTATTTTTAGCCACAGGTGCTTGAAAAAGGGACATTTTACCTAAAGTTTTCATGAGAAGAAAATATATAAAAGGTAATACCTAACATCCCCCTTCTTCTTCTTTGCTAGTTTTGAAAGACACGATAATAAAAATGGTTAATGAAGCAAATCAAGCAATTAAAAATCTAGCTTAGGCAGACATGTGAAGGCTAGAAATGAATTATCATAATTCCTATTCCTCATACTTAAAAGAGAAAACCAATTCCTAGTATCAAATCCTGAAAGCATAACTGTTCTAATGATTTGGGTGCATGAGAAAAAATAAGTATATTTCTGATTGTGCCTTCGCATCATAGTTTGGAAGCCACATCTATTCTTCCTTTTTTTAAACCAAAAGTAATCAAATAGGATCCATTACGAATGGTTTTACTATATTGATAATGCTTATTGAATACACTTGAAAAGGGAATTATCAAATTCAGGGAGCAGCACAAGAAATTCCATAGGGTTTACTTGTGATTCGAAATAGTACGACCCAAACTTGAATTGCATAACTGTTAATGTACAAGGAGAAAGGATTTAAATACGACATAATATTGGCGAAAAGATTTTAATAAGAGATTGAAAAAGAAAAACTCAACTATAGCTCACTTTATATGCCATAAAACTCATCAATGCAGAAACTCTGTAGAAGAACCAATAGCTATGGAGGCAATGAATACATAGTAAAGACTGATACCATGTGCGTATGGTTCAACTGAACCAAAAATACCTTTGACATGGGTTTATTCACAATTAGAAAAATACTCTACTTTTATCATTACCGCCGTTGGCAAACGATAACAAGAGAGGGAGCTAATAAAAATGTAGTCATGGAAGATAAAACCAGAATAAGAATCCAACAATAGCTCCACAGGAGGCGGCAGATCTGGGCGAGTAGATATGAAACAGTGAGAGCACCCATAACATAGGTTTTCAACGATCCTATGGATATACTGCATAAACTTTCAACCATTTCGGCTTCTATGGCATTCGTTGCATTCTTGGAAGAAAAAATTGTTAACCAAAGTTCTCACATTCTCACAAATTAGAAATAAGAAATACAAAATTAAATAAATATTATAAAAAAAATCAGTACAGTACGAGATATTCAATGAAGGATTGTCCAGAATTTGCCTGGGAATTATACCACTGAAATTATTGTTGTCTATAAATTTGTTACACTGAAGAAAATGGTTATTATACAATATTATTAGTTAATTGCTTTATACAGTATTTAGAACATGAATCAGGAATATATTAAAGAGAAAAGTACAACTATTTAAGGCTTTTGAGTTGAGATAGCCAGTCTAGAAAAACATGATTGAAAAAAAAAAGTGCGAACACACTAAAATACAATACAATGAACACATATCTGTGATATGTGAACTGAGTAGAAACTTGATCATTAATATATCTAAAACAGATGTAAGATGTTGCATTATCCTCGATATTTAACTAAGCAAAAATTTAACTGCAACAAAAATCAAGCCGCAACTTTTTAACTCCTCTGAAACTCAATGGCTGACAGAATATGAAGCCAAAAAGAAAATGAATAAAACTTGCATTGAAGAAGCTTAGAAACCTCGTACCTGAAGATATCAGACAAATAATATTTATCAAGAAGGCAAAGAAAGCAAAGGAAGGATAAAATTTGTTTAATATATCTATATTCCTAGAGTTTACAAATAAAGGAAAATATTGTGTATCACATGAAACAAAATGTGTTGGCAGTAAATACTGTGTTATTGGATTTGCAAAAATTGTTGAGTAGAGTTTTTATAGTGAATATACTTCTTTACATAATCACTTCACTGCACCTAATATAGAGATAAATGATTATATTACTTTATATAAGTCAAACCTTGAATGCAGAGTTATGATCATATACAGATTCATGTTTATGTATTCAATTAGAATCTTTATATACTTTGATCTCCTAAGGGTCAAACTCAAATAAGTATACATGAGATTTGATAAGAAAAGGCTGGACCTGTAAGATCAAAACTGAACTATGTAAAAGAAAACAGAAGTTGTTCCTTTGGAACATAACTTCGCTCGACAGTCTATGCCAAATATATATATATATATATATACAGAGTTTCATTATGATTTAGTAAGGAAGTTTGATCACACTTACCATTCAACAAAATATAAATCTTCGATTCACAATAAAGAGGATTTTATAAACCCTTATTTTAATATTATAAACTATGTGTGAATTGTTCAATTGAATCCTATACATAAGCTGCAGGATAAATACCTTGTGCGTGCCATCAACCTTCACAAATCATAATTCAACAACAGAAAAATTCAGAACACAAAACATAATAACTATTGTTTATTATCACAAAAGTGTAAGAGAACACACTATCGAATTTGTGTAACAACTTTAAAAGGAAATGCATAATAGCAAATCACGACAGGTTTTTGATAAATCCATAGTATGTATATTTACATTTAAAGACTAAAGGAAGTGGGTTTGGGCCTGTAACTGGAATGTCTAAACACGACAGGTTTATTAGTATGTCTAAACTGAAATAGATTGGGAACTCGCCTTTTGGTTGGTTTGTGACCACATCATGCGGAAAATTAATTTAAAATGCCAGAACCTAAGGGTCAATGAATTGGATTTGAGCAAACCAATTCTACGAATGTAGAAACTCTGGGTGAAGCCACCATCATTTTGTAGATTTAAGAGCTACAAAATGGCTACCGTGACCAAGAACAAATTAAATAATGCCCGAATAAATACATAAACAACAATATTTCTACATTATAAGGAAATAGGAAATGCGTTTACAAACGAAAGCTTAACATAGATTATTTCATTGTAAAATCTTATGAATTCACAATTTCTTCAACGTTTAAATATTTCACGAAAAGATGTTGAATATCTATCATAATGTACTTTGAAGTTTCTAACAAAGGGGTTTTCCTTGAAATTAAACTAGTATCTCAGACTTTTTAATCAAATATCTTGCATTCAAATAACGAAAATACATTATGAAGAATAAGTCACTCAACGAATTTAAAATTCATGAGAAATATAGTAACATGATTATTGTGAATGTTGTAGGGAAGTAAACTCCATACCCATAATGGGAATCAAATCTATGCACTCCATCGAAGAGCAAGAACATGAGTTGCATTCAAATTGTGAGGGTTCACTTATGTGTAGAGCATTTTCCCCTTGGTCGTTAAATGTCCACATGATACAACGTTAAACAATATGCAAATCAAAGGAAAACAAAATAATAGCGTGAGAAAGTTATAGGTTACGATAAGTATACATCAATGGAAGAGCGTTCTACCAAATAATTAGACAAGAGGAACTGGTTAACCTCGGATGAGCTCCCTCTCTCCATGGATGCTAACCCCTTTATATACAATTATATGTTGATGGGAAAAGGATTCTTTTAAATTTTTTCATTAACCCAAAAACTAAGTACAAAAATAAACATGTAAAACTAATTTTAACAACAACTGCTACAGTTCGAAGTGGTTTCTTTCCTTAAATCCAAGTGTAGCCAAGTAAGGAAGCAAACAAAAAAATTGCATAAGAACGACACTGGAAACTAGCAAGGATGGTCTATGTCGACATGGGAAGTGAACTAGGAATTTATCAATACTTTAAAATTATATTCTTTATTTTAACAATAACGAGTCCCATGTGCATGGAGGCTGCATGTCTCCCACGTGTCTCCATGCATGGATATTCCCGACAGGATTAGGAGTGTGATTAAGTCAGTGCGGAGATAAATTCCTTTAACCAAAGTCTATTACAATACAACCTTACGGTCACCTCAGGAAAAGGCCAAATAAGGCTTCAGATATGATGATTGGTAAGAAGCAAATGTAGGTAAAAAAACTTAGGTTAAAATACATTGGTTTTTGTGAGGATTAATACATATTACGGCAAGCTTATTCCTATAGTCCTTATTACTTGGAAGTTAGGGACTAATTATTATTTTTAGGGGATCTTATTAATGCCACTTAGTCAAATTAAACAATATATTGTAGGGACAAATATCTCAAAGAGAGGTTCTAATCATAGCAATGTATCACTTCAAATTAGAGTCAAAATTTAGCTTTGAACCTTTTTTTTTTCAAAATAAAAATGGACGTTTTGCACATATTTTGGATGTTCAACCAAAATGAGTTTTTAAATTATTGAAGAGGTCAAATGTTATAGAAAATATTGGCATACTAACTCAAATCATATGATAAAATTCAATTCCAAGCATAACAATTACAAAATCACATATTAATTTATTTTTTCATCAATTAGGCAATTTTGGTTTGATTGATTATGAAAACTATCCATCTAAAGATGAAATGGGGCATCCAACCACTCCTTAAAAATATATTTATTCCCTTTGTTCCTTGCCACAAAAAGTTCAAAAAATTGAGGTCAAACTAATGAGTTATGGTTTATGAGATCTAAGGAATCAAGGGATTCCAATTGTTCTCATTTTACTTCATTTTTATTTATTAATTAAGCTTACTTTTGGTCTAGTTTTGTTCTTAATCATTTGACATACAAGGTGTTGTGATGATTATGAAGCTTTAATAGAAATTTTTTAGGTCCTTTTATGTTGTGTAGAAAGTTATGATTGTTTCATATCCCTAGTGACTTCCCCTAATCATTGAACTCAATTATTCATTTCTTCAAGGATGTAATCTATTGTGAGGTGTTCGGGAATGAGTTTCAATTACTCTAGGAGGATTTTCTCTGCTCTATGTAGCATTCTAATAAAGAGAGACTAAAATTTATTAGTTGGGAAGTTATTGGTTACCATACCAAATGATTTGACTCATGAAGGGTAAATGGTTGAATTGGGAGGCAAACAAGCCTCCAAATTCACGGATTAACTGTTGATGTGTGATTCAAGTGAAATATTATATTTGAGGTGTGAATAAATTCCCAAAATATTCTTTTTTTTAGTGAAAGCAACTAAGAAAATTCAAATCACTAGGTTAAGAGGCCAACTAACCTCAAAGATATCAAGATTTCCCCTTCATTATAGAACTAAATGATTTTCCTCCTAGCGGAAAATATCTCCACCATGCAATTTTCCTTCTGAAATAGGAATCTATCCTCTCACCCCTGAACTTAATGATTTTTTTTTTCATTTTCTTGGTTGGGCTCTTTCTAAACATAACTCCAATTTAACCATTGTGTGTGAAATTATGGGTTTCTTATACAATGTATTATGCCTACTTTTATCATAATTTGTCTTGCATTCATCATAGCTTGATCCTCTTTAGTTATATCTATACTCCCTTCTCTTCATTTCATTTTATATGTTTAGATTAATACAAAAATGCGTCGGTTGGTGCTAGAGTAATGTGCAACACCCTATACTACCTTAGTTGTGTTTGGTTAAAAAAATTCAATTTGTAGAGAGTAAAAAACTCTAGGATGTATTATCAATATCCTTGGTTGCATGATTATTGGAATTGATTTATAGAGTGATTGATTTCATTAGTAGAGTGTTCCAATACAAAAGGTAAGGGAATTGAGTAAAAAATGTCTAGAGATCTCATCCTTCACCAAGAAAATTGATTTTCCTTTGCCATAGGTGTAAAATATTACCTAATAGTGGTATACTTTGTGTGCATGAGGATGTGTGAATATTTTGACTGATAAATGAGAAAGGATTTCATGGTATATCCCCACTCCCCGGTGTTTGCATGTTTCTTGGTGAAATAAGAACTAACATAGATGGTTGATGTAGCTTTATGGTTTTGACAAAGTCTTATTATGATAAAGGAAGAAGACAAGCGGGAATACAAAACCATTTAATGAACTCGTTCCTTATATTCCCATTCGCATTGAAGGAAGACTCTAAAAGTTGGCTTGAGTATATTCCAAGACAATATGGTTATGGTTGCATCTCTTCATGAGTTCCACGACTTGAAGGCTCTTTTTTCATGATGAATATCATGTCTTAGAATAACGATATATTTTTTAAGAAATGATTGATGGAGAATCCATATGAAACTCATTGGAGTATATGTTTCTTTACATGATTGATCTAGCATTTAAATTTAATGGAGCATATTTTTTGTGAAAGACTTGGATGAAAGGAATTGAAAGTTTGCTAATTAGGTTTAAAGTTTTTTCATGCATTAAATTGTAAGGAAAACAATGGACCAACGAACAACTCAAGTGGAATGGATTACACCTTATTTTTTCTATTGTCACCATCATGTTCTAATGATTTTATGGAACTTTGTATGATTTATTTATATTACGGAGAAAAAATATGAAACACCTTGATAAACTCGTTATCCATATTGTTATTTTCATTTTTGTAATCCTTTCATAAAGTTTCCAATTTAAAAGCTTGGGTTTAATTGTGGTGACATTGTGCAGTGCCCCTAGCTAGGCACTGGGTCTCTATACCATTTTCATGTAAATACCAAGTCATGTCTCTGTTATCTAAAGGATTATATGTCTCTGCAATTTAAATAAACATAAAATTAAACCTTTCATTTCAACTCTGTTCTTTTAACATGCATAGTTTGAAAATAAAAGAAAATACATTTTATTTAAGCTAGCTCAGTAAAATACCTGGATCCGTAGATTGCACTAAGGTAAGAAGATTTCTGTTGTGGATTCTATAGGTTCCCTTAGCAACCTGAAATGATGTGTCCACCCTGCCGATCAGCTATTATCTTGCTGACCCTAGGAAATCAACGGATTTCCTAGCCCCCGAACCCACAGACCGATAATCCCGACAGCAACATTCCTTCGTACCTTTCCATAGCTCAATGGTAATATTTCTCTGAGTTAACCCCCTCCTCAGTCTTTGAGTTTCCCACCTCTTCAAAGCTTCGAGTTATCTTCCTCCTCAGCATTCCTCCTTTTCTCAAAATACTAAGTGCTCCTCTCCTCCAAAACCAACCCCCCTACTACTTTGTTAAAACTCCTCTTTATAGAAATCTTTTCCTCCATAAATTCATAACTTCCTTATCACTCCACCGTCCTAGCTGTCATGTTTTTTTTTTGGAAGTACAATCATTAATGCAACACTCTTTTCAAGGTAAAATGATGATTATATATTATTTTAAAATTATCTAAGTTTCTCTCGAGCAGTGGAATTATTCAATAATTTATTTAAACAAATCCTTTTTAATTTACTTCGAATAATTCTGTAAATTAATTAAATGAATAATCTATTTAATAAATTATTCAATCCACTATGCTTTATAAAAATGATTATTATCATTATTATTATTAATTAAATAATAACAATAATAACAATAATAATTAATAATAATAGTAATTAAATTAATTGTGAATAGTAATTAAAAATATTTATTTGTTTAATCGGTAAGTGTCAACATAGTACTTTTATGTATAAATAATGAAATATACTTAATGGTTTAATTAATCATGATCAACAATTATATAGTACACTCTTCTAGTATGAATGTTTAACTGTTATACTTCATATCGAAGACACCTTCATTTGAGGGTACTTATAATTAACGACACTTATTTTAACTGTTCATTACTATGTTTACATTCAAAGACTAATTAACTTATTTTACACATTAGAACTTGATAATGTTTTACTATTTAAGTCGTTCACTAAATACTTAATTGAGTTATCTATGATAACTTATAACATTGTTAAATCTTGATCAGTATGTTTTAAACCAATATTATCGTGCATGGGCATAATGTGCATGCGTGGACAGCGTATGCACAAGACGGACATGTACTATAAACATACGTCATATTCCCTATGCATAACCGCTAACTAATACTAATAATACCTTATACAAACTGAATAAGTATACATTCATCATAATATTACTAAAACATCATCGGTTGTTTTATCAGTTAACTTTTAAGATTTCATTTCATTATTTTTATGATTATATCTGTTCAATCAATCAGGTACAAGGGAAGCTACCTACTACTACTAACTCAAGATCAACGAATACCCAACCCTTAACAGTACTAATTAACACATCCTCCCATCATAACCTATGTCCACATCCTCCCTATCCCTCCTCTGCTAGTACAAAAGTGGATGTCGAACTCATCGACCTGACCACATAGAACTTGAGAGCGATAGCGTCGGCTGAACAGCGGACCTATCCTCCCCTAGCGGGCATCCGACCATCGTCATCACAACTACATGGGGAGCGTGTCTCAGCATGGCCCTCCCACGACCTTGGGTATCATAGGAACATAGGATGGGAAACACATCCATCCCTCTCAACATACCGGGTCTACAACCTTATCAAATCATACTCTGCTGCTATCGAGATTATCGGTCCATGTCATCGTATCATCAATTTCGGTTGCTAAGGTTTACTGCATGGATAGGCTCTTATCCATATATCAGATCAAGTATCCGGCTATCCCATAGCCCTTGCGTCTTGTAGGTTAGTATTCCGCAAAATTCACATTTTATAACAAGCATTTCCATTCGATCACCAATTGATCCTTATCATCAACATTATTTTATTTCACGTCACAATTTTATCGCATCACAGGTATGCATGGAATATAGCAGTTCTATCAATTTCATCATAGGATGGCATCCACGTACAACACCATATATTTCACATTTCATCAATGAAAATACTAAAACATATATTGTCATCATAAAAGAAATGAATCTAATGATAATCATAACTTACTAACTGCATGAATATAGTAACATCATAACCGTAGTATCAGTATGGGCATAGTAACATCCTAAACATAGTAGCAGCATGTCATCATGTCTAACATGCCAAAATTATAGGTCACTATGTCTCGCTGAGTCAGACAGATAACAAGCAAATAAAGTGAAAGGTGTCTAACTCATAAACACACCTAGTCAAAATATGGGGCGTTACATACACCCACCCCTCAGGAAACTTCGTCCCGAAGTTATGGTCATAATAATGCAGGGAAATTTTGACATGTAAACTCTTCATTCTTGCAAGTAGTAGGTGTTGGCCATACTTGTCCTACTTAGCTTTGACTTGACCGAATATGTCGATATTATCGTATGGTTTTGCTCCTTTCATCCCCTGATGTGTATTCTAATAATTAAAGAAACATTTGGATTAACCCTTCTATCGAATCTCTAAAATCCCTAGGGTTATAATCAAGTGCTATCCACCTTAGTATCCTACTTCTTACCGTTTAGCAACATCCTTCAAGTTATAACATCCAGAGATGTTTACTCATCACAAAAGCTTATATTGATCCAACTTAACATGAAGTAATCAACGATTTTTTTTTTTAAATGGAGAGCTGAGAGTTCATAATCTTTAATTATTCAACAAGCGACTACAAGGATCTTTAAGATTTGCATACCTCTCCTAGGAGATGAAGGTCCTTGTTATTTCATCCTAAGGTCAAACATTATTGTTACCTTAGTGTTAATAAGCAATCTGCATCCTTGATATCCACAAGTATTGTAACAAATATTAAATTAAGAGAACTATCATTTATTAGAATGTTTTTAGTAACTATATCTTATCAAAACGCTTAAGTTCACTGATAGTATCTGTTAGGGGTTTAAACAACGTAACTTTATTCACTGAGGTGCACATCGGTTCCTATTTTGCCTCCATTATCACCCCATTTACTTGTATTATTATTTCCTTATCGGTAATAAATAGTAACAAAAGTATCGTAACATCATTAAACTAGGAGAACTATTATGGTTTACAAGGTTTTCATGGCTATTTCTTATCAAAATACCATTGTGATCATGTTTATTTATTATTCTTATTTTCAAACCAATATAATTTGTTGGGAAACCATTACTTCTTTAACTCCTCAAGAATCTCCTAGCTAGTTCAGTTCCCACCCTTACCAACGCAAAGGTAATTACTAGTATTTATCCTAGTATGCCATTGTATTTGTGCATCACCACTCTTCCTACCCACACTAGCAACCTTTATGTACTCTGTAAAGGCCTTAGTCTAATCCTACAAGTTGAACGAAAACATCATTACGTAATATGTTCAATCATATTAGAACTTCATAACAACCTCTTTAATTGAGTTAAGTTGAGGGCTGTGTTGAGATTCTTATGACTCAACTATTATTACTCGAGATCATCACTTATATTAGGTATGATTCATCCGAAATTTTTCTCAAAAACCTTTCGCACCATTACACCAATATTTAACTTAATTAGTCTAAAGCCATGTTCCCCCTTAATAAAATAGTCTTTTAATAAGCTTCATCTGCAATCCCCCGGTTTAAGTACATGGTGATTTCCATAATCTGATTCAAAAGGATACCTATCCTTGTATCCAACAAATTTATTTCCATCCATTATCTTATCTAAATAATTTATAATGTATTTTCTAAGTCTCTCTCCCGTATATAACATTTATTTATATTTTTAAATGAAATTTTTATTTGTAAATATAGTTGTGAGAGGTTCACGAGTTTTCACTTTAAGTTGTACCTTGTACTAAGTTATTTATATACCCGCATTAATGTTTGTGTAATTTGTTGTGGGGAAGTAGCAGCTCAAACACCACTCCATGTTTATTTAACCATGTTCTCTTATTAGACACAAGCAAGGTTTAGATGTGGTTGTCCTAACAAATTACACACTCACATAACCATTAAACATGTTAATTGCCCAATATGTAAAGCCTATTCAATAGAACTAGATGAGGTTACATAGTATTGCAACTAATGCAATCTAGGAATTTTATCAATAGATTAAAACACAACTTTTCCTTTCTTAGTTGATATATAAAAATTTCCATTCTTTGCAATACTCATTTGAATTATTCTAGATGGTTGTAAATGTTTAACTTTTAAGTTGATCTCTTTTACGTGAGTGAATGTCTTAGACTTTTAGCATGTATTTCTTTTGTCATAAGATTATCAACCTAGTTTAAAGTAAACTAAATAAGGTTTGTATATGAAACACTAAATTTTTAAGTTTATTTTCATAAAATGATGGAAGCCACTGCCGTCATAAGTACCCCATCCTCGTACCAAAATTTAAACTAAAATTAGAGAAGAAATATAAGAAAATAAAGGAATTCATTTTTACCGTGTCATTTTACATCATGAGGAAAACCTAATGCAGTGTTTCTTAAAATGCCTATATTTATACTTATGTGCAAGGAACAGTTAGTTAGGATCAACGTGTTGAAATCTATGGTCGTTTTCATTAATGATTTTGTCATGTAGTGAAATTAGCGTCTTAGCATTCAGCTTGCCATGCTCGTTTTAGCGGTTCCTTGTTTTCAGATTAAGTGCTTGTTTCACCTCATCGGCTATACGTTGAAGTCTCGACAAAGGTTTGATCTAGTCTATACATTAAACCAGACATTAATCTTAAAATTTTAGGATTTAGGATGAACTCTTTAATTAAAGTTTATGAGTAACTTCCTTAGTCCCTCAATAATTTACCTACCTTTATATTTTATCGCTTGTTCATTTTGTAATTATTAAGTCGTGGTTGTTTCTCAATAATATTTCCCCCTAATCATGACAATTTAACCTAAGCAAGACTAGCGGCATATAACCCCTACCCTTTTCTCGCACATACCTAGTTTCTTCAATCTCCTTCCACTTACTATATTGAAACATGATTAATTGCACATTACGCATAGAAAATTTACGGTGTTTGTTTTATAAAATGAGTAGGTATTCATGATTAATGGTTGCAGGTTCGGTGGTTGTTTTATAAAATGAGTAGGTATTCATTCCTTTGGAAGTTTAAACTGCATAAAACAAAGTACGGAAATAATAAGTTTAAAGATAAATATCATAATGAGGTTTTCATTGTTTAATGTTTAATAAAACAAATGCACGGAGAAAAAATGCTCCGGTGTTTTAGGTGATACATCTAGGTAAATTTATTTACTTCTAAGATATAGTTGTCTAGTTTAGATAATAAATTATTATTATTATTATATAATACGATAGGAAATCTTTATGAGTAACATCAATTAAATATATAAACATTGATTACATCATGCATATATGCTATCTTACATTACATTTTATTTATTATAATTTTCTTTATATTTGGCATGACTATATTATTGTTGTAATTTCTTTTTATTAGTCTAAGATCCAGTGTTTGTAAAACTAAAAGATATTCCTTAGCTTATACGTTTATGTGGTGCCCACGTACTAATTTCACTATTTAAAACAAGGAAGATAGAAGCTGAGCTTCAAGTTCCTGTTTTAAGATAATAAATTGAAATAATTTTAAATATGTTAAATGTTTATATGTTTGGACTTTGTCTTTTTTCTATAAGATAAAGATAATAAATTGAAATAAGTTTAAATATGTTAAATGTTTACAAGTTTGGACTTTGTCATTTCCAAGATATTTTAATTTCATCAATCTATTAAAAGGTGTGATTCTCTTGATATTATGGGGCTTGTAGTTGTTGCATTTTTCATAATTTTATATAAAATGTCTGCGCGCACTCGTATTTGTTGTTGTGAGAAGAAAATGAAGTAAAATGATGGCATATCCATCTTGAAGTGTCCATTCATGAAGTGGTTCTTTTACATTTTCTCTTACGAGTATGTTTTGTCTTTCAATTTAAATTTATTTTTGGGGTAATGGTTAATGCTAGAATGGGATAAATGTCACTTAAGGCTAATGAACAATAATGGAACTTGCATTGAAAGGAGATAAAGTTAAATATGTAATTAGTTGGTTAAATATGTGAATGCATGATCATATGATACAATATCTTGTAATGGATAAAAAGTGTAGTTCCATATAAGGGATAGACTCTTTTTAGTTGAAAATGCAATATACAATGGTAATGATTTGTATCTCCTTGCTAGATAAGCCAGTCTGCGAACCCTTTATATTATCCATTGTTTTGTATCACAGAATCCTGTGAACCCTTTAGATTTGCAGGGGTAATTCATTCTTTGGGTGTGTGGGTGCCCCCATTCTCGTTTCTCTCCGGAGTACTATGAAGCTACGAATGAAATTAAGATCATTTAAACAATAAAGTTGTGGAGTAACCTCTATAAATCAAGATGAACCAAAACTAGCGTGGCCTCTTATTCACAGAGGTTACTACAACAACTCTGTATTGTTTAGGAGGAGCGTCTGCGAGAGCTGTGTTCCAGTAAAACTGAGCTGTGACCATTGCCATCAGATTCTGGCTTGAGGATGCCGAACATACCAGTTTACTTGATCTTGGATTTGGAAGGAGGCGCGGGAGCATGTTTCTTGGCTTGATGTTTTTTATTGGATTCTGAGTTTCAGATGGATTCGAGCGGAAGGTGATATCGGTTTTGTGACTTCTTGGTTACTAGAACATTGCCTGGGATCATCAAGAATGATGGAAGCTGTGTGCTGAACAAGAGGGGATTAGATTCGGGGGATAGCTCCAAGAAACTGATCGTGAAATGAATTGGGCTCCAAGATATGCTGGACATGGCGGTGGACTAGATTAGGAAGTGGGCAGCCTGGTGAACAAGGATTGAAGAAGATCGACTATCAGCGTTGTGGTTGGACCAGCAACTCGAAGATTGAAGCAGTAAGTGCTCCGTTCTGGTGTCTTTGGGTCCCTGGTATATCTGCGGCTGAAGGACACGCGGAAGAAGGGGTTTCGTTGTTTGAGGAGGATTGCTGCTCTTTCATTGGTGGACAGGGGCTCGGACCATTTCCGGGTAGGCTTAATTTGGCTGACTGAACGGTTGGGGCTCGGTCTTGCCTGCCGTGGGGGATCGCTGGGTTGGTATGGGGAGCGGAGATGAGCAGGAGGTGGACTACACCTCGGATGGGGACTGTGGCATTGGGATTTTTGATCTTACTTCTGCTGGCATTAGGGACAGGCCAGACTTGGCGGGTCTTCTGGGGCGGAATTTTCCATTACCTTCGGAAGCTCGGCGAGAGAATTGGCTCGAAGCTGGGGGTGAAAACAAGCGGTCGGGTGGAAGATCGGCTTCTCTCCCTGTTGGAAAACCAATTCTGTCTTCTTCTCTCTCTGACGGGAATCCATTTCTGTCGGTGGAACCCCGTGACGTTGAGGAACGGGGTCAGGCCAGTGGAGGCCAGGGTCATCCAACTAGTGCATCTGCAGCGGCGGCACCTGGGGTTGGAAAACTACTCACTGACGTTGAACCTCTGATCATTCCTAGTACAAAGGTTTCTGCTAAGGCTGCTTCGCATAAAAATTTTGTGAATAAGGTCAAGGATCGGCATAGGAAGGACAAATTGGTGATGGGAGTAGATGTCTCGATGGAGGAGGCTGAGGATTTCTCCCGCATTGCGGTGGTTGGTCATGTCCGAGGAAAGAGGCTCGGGCGGGGTTTCCTACAGCGTTGGGCGGCCGAGCATTGGGTGGACTTGGTAGTCACTGCACCTGAGATCAGGGTTTTGTCAAAGGGTTGGTTCTCATTTATCCTGGCGAATTTTGGAGAGGTAGAAGCTGTTATAGGTCATCATTGGACAATGCTGGGCGTTCCTATTGTGCTGAAAAGATGGTCGCCCTTCTTTGATTCCAAAACTGAAAAAATTGACCGAGAACCTATATGGGTGAAGCTACCAAGGCTTCCCATGCATCTCTGGAATGAAGCAAGGTTTGCAGCCATAGGGAATTTCCTTGGTGAATACATTTGTGCTGATTATTCCCATACTAGAACTGGTATCTATTCGGTGGCTAAGATTTTGGTCAAGATCGACATTAGGCTGGGGCTATCGGCTGAGATCAAGATTCTGACGAAGGATGGGGAATTCACACAGATTTTGGACTATGTGGGGGTGCCGTTTCGATGCCACCGTTGCCACGCCCATGGACATCTGGTTGCAGGGTGCACGCTACCATTTCGGGGCAGCAGACCGCCGGTTGTATCTGAAGCAGCTGCTAGCACTGTTCCTGAGCAGAAGAGGAGCCCACAGATGGCAGGGGATAGGGAATTTGTGCCTGCTATGGACACTGGGGCTGCCCAGGTACCGACAATACCAGTGGCATCGTGTGGATTACAGGGATCCGGGATGACAACCCTGAAGAATGTGGGTTTGGACAACTTTGGGAGCAAGGAGACGGTTGTTGTAGGGTCTACAGTGGGCAACATAACACCATTGACTCGGGCTGCAACCAGGAAGTTACAAGCACAGGCTTACTCTCGGCGGGGTTCTTCCACTTATTCCCCGGGTAGGACTCATCCTTTCTCTGCTGATGCCTCTTTATTTTCTGTCTCGCCTGAATTGGGGGGGGTATGCTTAAAGCCTCATCCTTCTGACAGTCCTATATCACTCAGCAATGTAGCTCCCTGTTTAATGCCTGTCACGGACTGTGCTGAATCGCCACCTATTGTATCCACTCTACCCTCTCCCAATTCTGTGGGACGTAGTATCCGATATGCACTTAGAAATAGGGTGATCTCTGCTGATTCGGGGGGCAGGGGGCTTCCTGAATTGGCTGCTAGCACCTTGGGGAAAGGCCGGGGACGGAAATCTCAGCTATCTAAAGCACAAGATCGGGCAAGAGTTGACTTGGTTATGGGCACTCAATCCACTATTGAATGGGCACTTAGAGCAGCGAAAACCCTGGAGGGGGGTTACATATGAAATTACTGTCATTCAACTGTCGTGGGTTGGCGAGCCCCATTAAAAAATCGTCACTCCGGAGGTTGGTGGATTTAAATCAACCTGATATACTACTACTACAGGAAACATTGGGCGGCAGTGTGGAGGTGGTTAGAGTTTTGGAAAATTTGCTACCTGGCTGGAAGTTCGTGGGGTTGGATGCAAGAGGTCGTTCTGGAGGGCTGGCTACGGGGTGGAAGGTGAAGAACTGCAGATATGCTAGCTCTTGGGGTATCTCTTCTGGGATTGGGTTGGAAGTATGGGATGCAGAGATTGGTAGGATGTTAACAATTCTTAATATCTATGGACCCTATTTGAATAGGGCTGGCTTCTGGGACTCCTTGCTTAGCATGGATCTTTTTGACGGAAGAGATGTGATTCTGGGTGGAGACCTCAACCTTTCTCTGGGGACATCTGAAGTATGGGGGCCTCGAGCTGCTCCGGATCCATTAGCTAACTTCTTCATTCAAGCCTTCGCTGGGAAGGATCTTCTTGACATTCAGCCAACCAGGTTAACCCCGACGTGGAGGAATAAGAGAACAGGGGAACAAAGGGTGGCCAAGAGACTGGATAGGTTTCTGGTGGCGGATGTGTTGGCACTGGGGGTTGATGTTGTCAAGCAATGGGTTGGGTCAGGGGGGGTCTCTGACCACTGTCCCATCTTTCTGGAATTGAGAGGCGGTAGGAACAAACCCCCCAACCCATTTAAATTCAATCCTAGCTGGTTAAAGGAGGAGGATTATCAAAATTTAGTTCAGCAACTGTGGGTTCATCGACCATTGGAGTCTCAGGAACATGCAGGAGTTCACTTTCAACACAATCTCAAGCATCTTAAAGAGGCCACAGTCCACTGGGAAAAGGCAAAAAGGGTTAAAGATGATCAGCTTCTGAGGGATGCTGAGTTGAATATTGATAGATTATTACACTGTCGGGGTATGGGTTACCTGGATGAACAGCAAAAAGGTGAGCTACTGGACTGGGAAAATAGCAGGAATGTGTTACTCTGTGAACAAGAGGAGATGTGGAGAATGAAAAGCAGGGCGATTTGGTTAAATTGTGGGGATGAGAATACTAAATTCTTCCAAGCATATGCTAAGGGGAGAAAATTCACCAACTCAATCTGGGAATTATCTACACCTGAAGGGGAGCGGGTCTCCAGCTTTGATGGTTTGGCTGAGATGGGGGTTAGACATTACGAAGACTTATTCACTGCTCCACCGGGGGCCTCCATAGCAGAGGTTATCAGAATGGCTCAGCTCTTCCCACGTTTTGTGGGGGAGGAAGAGAACAAACTACTGATGGAGGAGGTGTCATCGATTGAACTCTTGCAGGTTATGCAATCCTGTCAAAAAGATAAAAGCCCTGGGCCTGACGACTGGCCTATTGAATTTTACTTGGGTTTCTTTGACTGTATTGGGGAAGAATTATTGGCTGTGGTAGAAGAGTCAAGAAAGGCTGGCTTTGTACATGGACCCTTCAACTCGACATTTATTGCTCTCATACCAAAATCTGACAAACCTGATCATTTTGAGGAATTCAGGCCTATCTCACTCTGCAATTGCATTTATAAGATCATAGCCAAGATTATGGCGAGGAGATTAAAAAATATCCTGTCACAACATATCTCATGTGAACAATTTGGATTCTTGGAAGGTCGTCAAATTCACGAGGCCATTGGAGTTGCACAAGAAGGTTTACATACCATGAAGGTACAGAAGCAGAAGGGAGCAGTGATTAAGATTGACCTCTCTAAAGCATTCGACAGGGTTAGCTGGCTCTACATTCGGATGCTCCTCACACATCTGGGCTTATGCTACGAATTTGTTCGATGGGTTATGGCATGCATCACCACGGTTAGTTTTGCTGTATTGATAAATGGTTCGGCGAGCCCATTTTTCCATGCTGGTCGGGGGCTACGACAAGGCTGTCCACTTTCACCCCTGCTTTTTCTCCTTGTTGCTGAAGGCCTCAGCCGGTTTATTCTGAAAGCAAAGGCTGATGGATCGTTTCGTGGTATCTCCATTACTCAGGTACTGTATATCACACATCTCCTATTTGTTGACGACGTTCTTATTTTTTGTGATGGTTCGAGAATGGACATTGATAAGGTGGTCGAAGGTCTTTCTTTACTGCAAGTTGCTACGGGTATGCTCGTGAATATTGAAAAATCTACAATCTCTTGCTCGCATCTAAATGAGCAGGAGAGGCACAGATTAGCCACTAGACTCCCCTATCGGATTATGGAAATCGGAGATGGCTTAAAGTACCTTGGATTTCATTTAAAACCTAATGCATATCTTAAGGCTGATTGGCAATGGTTAATTTCCAAGTTCGAGAAGAGACTGCATGGTTGGAGTCAAAAATGGCTCTCGAGGGCAGGGAGACTGGTGTTGGTTAAATCTGTTTTGGAAGCAATACCGGTTTACTGGATGTCTCTCGCTTGGATTCCTCGAGGTATCTTGGAGCAGATTCGTCGGTTGGTTTTTGCCTTCCTTTGGAAGGGTCAGGGTGCGAATCGAGCATTGGTGTGGGTTAGATGGGATAGGATTGCAATCCCCAAAGCACTGGGTGGCTGGGGCCTTAAGAATATATTTCTTTTTGCCAAGGCATTGGGGGCTAAAGTGGTATGGAGAATTATCAATACACGAAGCCTCTGGACCAGGGTGGTTTACCACAAATACATTGCGCCTTTAACCCTCCTTGAATGGATTAGGCAGGGCAACAAATCGAGGGCTAACTGTTCTGTGGTTTGGAAAGCGGTGGTTCAGAATTTTCTGCTTGTGGGATCGGGTTTAGTGTGGCGTATAGGCAATGGGCAATCACTCCGTATTGGACTGGATCCATGGGTCGGATGTAGGGGGGAGCATGTATTTCCTGTGGATTTAAGGACCTACCTGGCAGCTAGGGGATGCCACTTCCTAGCTGATATCACACATCCGGGTGTAAGCACACTAATGCACCAGGGGTGGTACACTGCCCAGCATCTTGTTGTTCCCGCGGACTTGATTGGGGATTGGGAGAATTACATTCGGATCTTAAGATGCTCCAATATCCGTCTGACTGATAGGCCTGATAAACTTATATGGGATCATCATCCCACAGGGATATACACACCTAAATTGGGATATATTCAATTAAATATGGAGGTGCAGAACAGGGCCTTGGTGTGGTGGTGGAAAGCTCTGTGGAAGCTTAAATGTCCCGGTAAAGCCAAACTACTCTTCTGGGCGATATTGGAACATAAGGCACCTACCTGGGATGTGCTGAAGCGTCGTTTCCTACAGGGTCCGGGTTTCTATCCACTCTGTAGGGAGGCGGAGGAGACTATTTCACACATATTTGTGCACTGTCGTTTCTCCCAGGCTGTATGGACTAATATATGCCAGTATCTGAATCTCACTACGCGTTGGTGGGGTGAGACTGTTTTTGAGGCATTCCATCTATGGTGGTCAGAACAACAGACAGCACCCATATGTGCGGCCCCATGCATTTTTGCCTGGGGGATTTGGATCACACGCAACAGACTTATCTTCCAGGATAGCAGAATCCCGATTGAGCAAGTGGTGGCACAAGCAGTGGCTATCATTGATCATTTCAAGACTGCTCCTAATCCGATTAGAACACGCCCTGTGATCGCTGAAATGATTGATAAAACATTACCGTGGGCATTTTTCGATGGTGCATCTCTGGATCAATTGGTTTGTGGGGGGGGGATCGTGTTACATAAATCTGATTTACATTATTTTCACATAGCTACTGGATTGGGGACCGGTACAAACAACTATGCTGAAATCATGTCACTTAGATTGTTGTTGTTATTTGCAATTGAACAGGGATGCCTTTCATTGCAGATATTTGGAGACTCACAGATTGTTATTGATTGGGCCAATGAGCATACACAATGTAATGTGATGGTTCTCTCACCTATACTGGAAGATGTTATACGGTTAAAGCAGCATTTTAATCTTTTAACATTTACACATGTTTACAGGGAGAGAAACGGCATGGCCGACTTTCTTTCAAAAGAAGCGACGCAGCAACGTCTTATTTTTGGCACTTGGCGAATTACAGTACATACTACTGAAACATCCTACAGCTATTATCATTGGCCTTTCAGCGAGGCATTGGATGACAGGGTGGGAGTTTGATCGGAATCTGCTTCAGCTTACATAACAGTTCTTTTTGATGTCCTTTGGCTATTGATTTCTGCATTTTGGTGATATCATGGGCCTTCAAGAGGCATTGGAGGCCCGGTAATGGAGCACTTTTTCTATTTTTTGGTGCTTTCGGGCAGACATGACAGTGAATTGCTTGATCGGAACTCAACGTTGGAGACTATTGTGCTATTTGAAATCGGCATATTGTGCTGTATGTTACTTTTTTGGAGCTATCGAGGGCCTTTTTGGAGGCATTGGTGGACCGGCTATGGAAGCAATTGGTTTTTGTTCTTAGCAGCACTGATATGGTGATGTTGGGCAATTAAAACAGTGAATTAGTTTGAAAACTTTTGAGAAAATTTTAATATTGGTAACCGGCATTATGAAGTGCTGTATGATCAGCATTATTTGGATATGGATGGGCCTCTAGCTGTATATGATCAGCAAATATGCGAAAATGTAGGGATCTCTATGATCTTATTACATGTGCAGAATGTAATTTTGTTCATTTACTTGAAATAAAATTACGACTTTTTCTTTGGAAAAAAAAAAAAAAACTCTGTATTGTTTAGACAAACTCCACAAGTGGGAGTAGTAAAGATATTGCACCTCCCTTGTTTTAAAAAGGAACAAAACAAAAAATTGTAAATACTGCAAATAATAGAAATGGTAGATGAAATAGTGTAGATTTGGGTATATGATCTTTATTCACATTTATGTTTGTTTACTTTTAGCTTGAATCGGAAGGTACCTGGAGACTATAAGGATAGCACAAGTCAAAATCTTGAGAAAAGGAATATACAGGAAGTAGTCTCTGATAATCTACCATGTAGGCCACGAATGAGGTTTTCTAAGATAGGTTCTAAAGAACCCTCACATGCAGAAGTGGCACAATTATATTATTTTTAGCCACAGGTTCTTGAAAAAGGGACATTTTACCTAGAGTTTTCATGAGAAGAAAATATATAAAAGGTAATACCTAACATCCCCTTCCTCTTCTTTGCTAGTTTTGAAAGACACGATAATAAAAATGGTTAATGAAGCAAATCAAGCAATTAAAAATCTATCTTAGGCAGACATGTGAAGGCTAGAAATGAATTGTCATAATTCCTATTCCTCATACTTAAAAGAGAAAACCAATTCCTAGTATCAAATACTGAATGCATAACTGTTCTAATGATTTGGGTGCATGAGAAAAAATAAGTATATTTCTGATTGTGCCTTCGCATCATAGTTTGGAAGCCACATCTATTCTTCCTTTTTTTTTTAAACCAAAAGTAATCAAATAGGATCCATTACGAATGGTTTTACTATATTGATAGTTTTACTATATTGATAATGCTTATTGAAAACACTTGAAAAGGGAATTATCAAATTCAGGGAGCAGTAAATAATGCACAAGAAATTCCATAGGGTTTGCTTGTGCTTCGAAATAGTACGACCCAAACTTGAATTGCATACCTGTTAATGTACAAGGAGAAAGGATTTAAATACGACATAATATTGGCAAAAAGATTTTAATAAGAGATTGAAAAAGAAAAACTCAACTATAGCTCACTTTATATGCCATAAAACTCATCAATGCAGAAACTCTGTAGAAGAACCAATAGCTATGGAGGCAATGAATACATAGTAAAGACTGATACCATGTGAGTATGGTTCAACTGAACCAAAAATACCTTTAACATGGGTTTATTAACAATTATAAAAATACTCTACTTTTATCATTACCACCGTTGGCAAACGATAACAAGAGAGGAAACTAATAAAAATGGAGTGATGGAAGATAAAACCAGACTAAGAATCCAACACTAGCTCCACAGGAGGCGGCAGATAGTATACTATTATAGATCTAGAAGGTTCATGGTCACGAACTTCTGCATGAGCAAAATTGCAGATCTGGGCGAGTAGATATGAAACAGTGAGAGCACCCATAACATAGGTTTTCAATGATCTCATGGATATACTGCATAAACTTTCAACCATTTCGGCTTCTATGGCATTCGTTGCATTCTTGGAAGAAAAATTGTTAACCAAAATTCTCACATTCTCACATATTAGAAATAAGAAATACAATATTAAATAAATATTATAAAATAAAAATAAAAAAATCAGTACAGTACGAGATATTCAATGAAGGATTGTCCATAATTTGCCTGGGAATTATGCCACTGAAATTATTGTTGTTTATAAACTTGTTACACTGAAGAAAATGGTTATTATACAATATTATTAGTTAATTGCTTTATACAGTATTTCGAACATGAACCAGGAATATATTAAAAAGAAAAGTACAACTATTTAAGGTTTTTGAGTTGAGATAACCAGTAGAAACTGAGTAGAAACTTGATCATTAATATATCTACAAAAAGATGTAAGATGTTGCATTATCCTAGATATTTAACTGCAACAAAAATCAAGCCGCAACTTTTTAACTCCTCTGAAACTCAATGGCTGACAGAATATGAAGCCAAAAAGAAAATGAATAAAACTTGCATTGAAGAAGCTTAGAAACCTCGTACTTGAAGATACCAGACAAATAATATTTATCAAGAAGGCAAAGAAAGGAAAGGAAGGATAAAATTTGTTTAATATATCTATATTCCTAGAGTTTACAAATAAAGGAAAATATTGTGTATCACATGAAACAAAATGTGTTGGCAGTAAATACTGTGTTATTGGATTTGCAAAAATTGTTGAGTAGAGTTTTTATAGTGAATATACTTCTTTACATAATTACTTCACTGCACCTAATATAGAGATAAATGATTATATTACTTTATATAAGTCAAACCTTGAATGCAGAGTTATGATCATATACAGATTCATGTTTATGTATTCAATTAGAATCTTTATATACTTTGATCTCCTAAGGGTCAAACTCAAATAAGTATACATGAGATTTCATAAGAAGAGGCTGGACCTGTAAGATCAAAACTGAACTATGTAAAGGAAAACAGAAGTTGTTCCTTTGGAACATAACTTCGCTCGACAGTCTATGCCATATATATAGAGAGAGAGAGAGAGTTTCATTATGATTTAGTAAGGAAGTTTGATCACACCTACCATTCAACCAAAAATAAATCTTCGATTCACAATAAAGAGGATTTTATAAACCCTTATTTTAATATTATAAACTATGTGTGAATTGTTCAATTGAATCCTATGCATAAATACCTTGTGCGTGCCATAGTAACTATTGTTTATTATCACAAAAGTGCAAAAAAACACACTATCGAATTTGTGTAACAACTTTAAAAGGAAATGCATAATAGCAAATCACGACAGGTTTTTGATAAATCCATAGTATATATATTTACATTTAAAGACTAAAGGAAGTGGGTTTGGGCCTGTAACTGGAACAACAATGTACAATGTTTATTAGTACGTCTAAACTGAAATAGTTTGGGAACCCGCCTTTTGGTTGGTTTGTGACCACACCATGCGGAAAATTAATTTAAGATGCCAGAACCTAAGGGTCAATGAATTGGATTTGAGCAAACCAACTCTACGAATGTAGAAACTCTGGGTGAAGTCACCATCATTTTCTAGGTTTAAGACCTACAAAATGGCTACCGTGACCAAGAACAAATTAAATAATGCCTAGATAAATACATAAACAACAATATTTGTACATTATAAGGCAATGAGTTTACAAACAAAATTTTAACATAGATCATTTCATTCTAAAATCTTATGAATTCACTATTACTTCAACGTTTAAATCTTTCACGAAAGGATGTCGAATATCCATCATAATATACTTTGAATTTTTGAACAAAAGGTTTTTCCCTGAAATTAAACTAGTCTCTGAGGAGATTTTCTAATAAAATATCTTGCTTCAAATAATCAAAATACATTATGAAGAACCAGTAGCTCATGGACTTTAAAGTGCAAGAGAAATATAGTAATGTGATTATTGTGAATGTTATAGGGAAGTAAAATCCATACCCAAAACGGGAATCAAATATGTGCACAAAATCGAAGAGTGAGGGCACAAGCTGCATTGAAATTGTGAGGGTTCACTTATGTGCACGTATTTACTATGGTCGTTCGCGTTGAACAATATGGAAATAAAAGGAAAACAAAACAATAGTGTGAGAAAGTTATAGGTAGCAATGGAAGAGGGTAGTACCAAATACTTACACAAGAGGAACTGGGCAAGTTAGGATAAATTTCCTCTCTCCATGGTTGTTAACCCATGCATATACAATTATATGTTGATGTGAAAAGGATTTTTTTAAATGTTTTCATTAACCCAAAAACTAAGTACAAAAATAAACATGTAAAAAAAATACCAGCAACTGCCAGAGTTCCGAGTGTGAACTACAGCTTTAACAATACTTAATTATATTCTTTATTTTAGCAATAACGAGTACATGGAAGTTGCATGTCTTCCACGTGTCTCCGCTACTATGGCCAAGAACAAATTAAATAATGCCTAAATAAATACATAAACAACAATATTTCTACATTATAAGGAAATAGGAAATGCGGTTACAAACGAAAGCTTAACATAGATTATTTCATTGTAAAATCTTATGAATTCACAATTTCTTCAACGTTTAAATATTTCACGAAAAGATGTCGAATATCTATCATAATATACTTTGAAGTTTTGAACAAAGGGGTTTTCCTTGAAATTAAAATAGTATCTAAGGAGACTTTTTAATCAAATATCTTGCATTCAAATACCGAAAATACATTATGAAGAATAAGTCACTCAACAAATTTAAAATTCAAGAGAAATATAGTAACATGATTATTGTGAATGTTGTAGGGAAGTAAACTCCATACCCATAATGGGAATCAAATCTATGCACTCCATCGAAGAGCAAGAACATGAGTTGCATTCAAATTGTGAGGGTTCACTTATGTGCAGAGCATTTTTCCCTTGGTCGTTAAATGTCCACATGATACAACGTTAAACAATATGCCAATCAAAGGAAAAAAAAACAATAGCGTGAGAAAGTTATAGGTTACGATAAGTATACATCAATGAAAGAGCGTACTACCAAATAATTAGACAAGAGGAACTGGGTAACCTCGGATGAGCTCCCTTTCTCCATGGATGCTAACCCCTTCATATACAATTATATGTTGATGGGAAAAGGATTCTTTTAAATTTTTTCATTAACCCAAAAACTAAGTACAAAAATAAACATGTAAAACTAATTTTAACAACAACTGCTAGAGTTCGAAGTGGTTTCTTTCCTTAAATCCAAGTGTAGCCAAGTTAGGAAGCAATCAAAAAAATTGCATAAGAACGACACTGAAAACTAGCAAGGATGGTCTATGTCGACATGGGAAGTGAACTAGGACTTTATCAATACTTTAAAATTATATTCTTTATTTTAACAATAACGAGTCCCATGTGCATGCAGGCTGCATGTCTCCCACGTGTCTCCATGCATGGATATTCTCGACTGCATTAGGAGTGTGATTAAGTCAGTGCAGAGATAAATTCCTTTAACCAAAGTCTATTACAATGCAACCTTACGGTCACCTCAGGAAAAGGCCAAATAAGGCTTCGGATATGATGATTGGTCAGAAGCAAATGTAGGTAAAAAAACTTAGGTTAAAATACATTGGTTTTTGTGAGGATTAATACATATTACGACAAGTTGATTCCTATAGTCCTTACTACTTGGAAGTTAGGGACTAATTATTATTTTAGGGGATCTTATTAATGCCACTTAGTCAAATTAAACAAAATATTGTAGGGACAAATATCTCAAAGAGAGGTTCTAATCATAGCAATGTATCACTTCAAATTAGAGCAAAAATTTAGCTTTGAACTTTTTTTTTTCAAAATAAAAAGGGACGTTTTGCACATATTTTGGATGTTCAACCAAAATGAGTTTTTAAATTCTTGAAGAGGTCAAATGTTATAGAAAATATTGGCATACTAACTCAACTCATATGATAAAATTCAATTCCAAGCATAATAATTACAAAATCACATATTAATTTATTTTTTCATCAATTAGGCAATTTTGGTTTGATGGATTATGAAAACTATCCATCTAAAGATGAAATGGGGCATCCAACCACTCCTTAAAAATATATTTATTCCCTTTGTTTCTTGCCACAAAAAATTCAAAAAATTGAGGTCAAACGAATGAGTTATGGTTTATAAGATCTAAGGAATCAAGGGATTCCAATTGTTCTCATTTTACTTCATTTTTATTTATTAATTAAGCTTACTTTTGGTCTAGTTTTGATCTTGATCATCTGACATACAAGGTGTTGTGATGATTATGAAGCTTTAATAGAAATTTTTTAGGTCCTTTTATGTTGTGTAGAAAGCTATGATCGTTTCATATCCCTAGTGACTTCCCCTAATCATTGAACTCAATTATTCATTTGTTCAAGGATGTAATCTATTGTGAGGTGTTCGTGAATGAGTTTCAGTTACTCTAGGAGGTTTTTCTCTGCTCTATGTTGCATTCTAATAAAGAGAGAGTAAAATTTATTAGTTGGGAAGTTACTGGTTACCATACCAAATGATTTTACTCATGAAGGGTAAATGGTTGAATTGGGAGGCAAACAAGCCTCCAAATTCATGGATTAACTGTTGATGTGCGATTCAAGTGAAATATTATATTCGAGGTGTGAATAAATTCCCAAAATATTCTTTTTTTTAGTGAAAGCAACTAAGAAAATTCAAATCACTAGGTTAAGAGGCCAAGTAACCTCAAAGATATCAAGATTTCCCCTTCATTATAGAACTAAATGATTTTCCTCCAAGGGGAAAATATCTCCACCATGCAATTTTCCTTCTGAAATAGGAATCTATCCTCTCACCCCTGAACTTAATGATTTATTTTTTGCATTTTCTTGGTTGGGCTCTTTCTAAACATAACTCCAATTTAACCATTGTGTGTGAATTTATGGGTTTCTTATACAATGTATTATGCCTACTTTTATCATAATTTGTCTTGCATTCATCACAGCTTGATCCTCTTTAGTTATATCTATACTCCCTTCTCTTCATTTCATTTTATATGTTTAGATTAATACAAAAATGCCTCGGTTGGTGCTAGAGTGATGTGCAACACCCTACACTACCTTAGTTGTGTTTGGTTAAAAAAATTCAATTTGTAGAGAGTCAAAAACTCTAGGATGTATTATCAATATTCCTTGGTTGCATGATTATTGGAATTGATTTACAGTGATTGATTTCATTAGTAGATTGTTCCAATACAAAAGGTAAGGGAATTGAGTAAAAAAAGTCTAGAGATCTCATCCTTCACCAAGAAAACTGATTTTCCTTTGCCATAGGTGTAAAAATATTACTTAATAGTGGTATACTTTGTGTGCATGAGGATGTGTGAATATTTTGACTAATAAATGAGAAAGGATTTCATGGTATATCCCCACTCCCCGGTGTTTGCATGTTTCTTGGTGAAATAAGAACTAACATAGATGGTTGATGTAGCTTTATGGTTTTGACAAAGTCTTATTATGCTAAAGGAAGAGGACAAGCGGGAATACAAAACCATTTAATGAACTCTTTACTTATATTCCCATTCGCATTGAAGGAAGACTCTAAAAGTTGGCTTGAGTATATTCCAAGACAATATGGTTATGGTTGCATCTCATCATGAGTTCCACGACTTGAAGGCTCTTTTTTCATGATGAATATCATGTCTTAGAATAACGATATATTTTTTAAAATGATTGATGGAGAATCCATATGAAACTCATTGGAGTATATGTTTCTTTACATGATTGATCTAGCATTTAAATTTAATGGTGCATATTTTTTGTGAAAGACTTGGATGAAAGGAATTGAAAGTTTGCTACTTCGGTTTAAAGTTTTTTCATGCATTAAATTGTAAGGAAAACAATGGACCAACGAACAACTCAAGTGGAATGGATTACACCTTATTTTTCTATTGTCACCATCATGTTCTAATGATTTTATGGAAATTTGTATGATTTATTTATATTATGGAGAAAAAAATATGAAACACCTTGATAAACTCGTTATCCATATTGTTATTTTCATTTTTGTAAGCCTTTCATAAAGTTTCCAATTTAAAAGCTTGGGTTTAATTGTGGTGACATTGGCTTCAAAAACATGATTCTTATTGAAGGGATCTTTTATAATCTTTTCCTTTGAATACTAATTGTTCGATGGCATGATTTAACACTTGCAATCTTTTTCATATTTTTAAGAGGCTTGGATGAAAGAGGATTGGTTCTCATTGAGTCAATTCCATTACTTGAGTCATCACTATTGGATATGTATTATTAATAAATTAAAGGATAATTTCTAGTTGAATTTCTCGCGCAACTTAATTATGTTAAATCATTCAAACCAAAAACACTTGCAATCTTTTTCATATTTTTAAGAGGCTTGGATGAAAGAGCGTGGGTTCTCATTGAGTCAATTCCATTACTTGAGTCATCACTATTGGATATGTATTATTAATAAATTAAAGGATAATTTCTAGTTGAATTTCTCGCGCAACTTAATTATGTTAAATCATTCAAACCAAAACTTGTGTAGTGAGTTCTCAATATTTAAGATCGTACATATTGTATGAAAAGTATACTTATGGTTGCGATAAAGAAACATTTTATCTTCTTGATATAAAATAATCAATAATTAATATGTAGTGAAGTTTTTTTTTCATTTTATAGAATTATGGAGAGATGGAAGAAAGTACCACCATTGGATCAAATATTCCTTGATTTACCAAACTATGAATCCCTCGCATAAATGCTTCTTTATTGTGTATTTTTACCACTTATATGTCGAGATCAAGATTAAATGAAGGAAACTAAAATATTCCTTGATTTACCAAACTATGAATCCCTCGCATAAATGGTTCTTTATTGTGTATTTTTACCACTTATATGTTGAGATCAAGATTAAATGAAGGAAACTAAATGACATAAATGTATCCATAGAGTGTGGATGTTCATCCAAGAATCCTTGGCTTCCCATTCAAATGGAAGGCATATTTATCGCCCCTTAAAAGTGTGAGAGAAACACTATCTCCAAGATGTTTAAGGATGATTCCATGAAGAGTTTAGATATAAAGAAGCTCAATATATTTGATTCAAATTTACACCATTCATCAACATGGAACCATATAATCTAGTGCAATGTAGTTTGAGATATAATGATTTGAAGCGGAAAATGACATCTGAGGGAAGGTTATCCAATCAAAAATCATGGGGAAATATTGGGAAACCTCCATCACATAACACCTGGAAAAGGAGAATGGCTTGAAGATGGTATCCAAGGATGCATGAATGGAAAGCTTAAAGAAGAAGGAGACTTAAAACCTACAATCCACATAATGTAATGTATACGGCAAGCTACTTTACAATACTTCCCAAATTCATTAGCCCATTCTTTTACTTGTAAGCACAAAAGGATAAATTATTGGTTGAAAATGACATGTGAATGGAAGGTAGTTATAATATTAAATAATTTTATTAAAAATATAATGATCATATAATTGAGAATGAAGAATAAGTTACTTAAGGATAGAATATAAAGTAGTCTAGGAGGTCCAAGAGGCATTTCTAAATATTATAAAAGGAACCTTTGCACTTACACAATAAATTACCTCTTGAAATTATAATATAGCTTCATATGTGGAATAGAGACATTACTAACTTGTGTTATTATACTCTTGCATGTTATGACTAGTTGTAGACTATTCTCATTATTCATATGTTTCTTGGATATGAAGTTGCAATATGTAGGCTATTCTCATTTTTGTAATGTCTATGATTATTTATGTAGTTTTGATTTATTTATTTAAAACAAGTATCTTTAAATACTTTAAATGAATTTTAGGCCATAATTTCTCTCTAAAAGCTACTCTAGGGTTTCTACATATTGTATTTGGTGGAGTAATCTCCATATTCTTTATTTATCTCCTTTGTTTCATATTAATTGGTTTTAAAAAATTCCCATTTAGGATTATAAGTTCATTATTCACTTAAATTCAAAGTTGTATTTAAGTTAATTCATAAACCTATACTATGACAACTAGGACATTATCAAAAGATTCATCATTTTAAAAGGATGAAGGTTTAGTTGGTCCCTTTCATCAAGTGAACCTATGTGGTTGATAGTGTATATTTACTCATGTCATCATTTTGGTGCTAGTATGAGGGCCTCTCCCTTGTATTAACAATAATATAATTAATATGTGTGTACTATTTGTTATTATGAATAATCACAATTAATATCCAATCTAACCAATAAATGAATAATACATATTAAAAGGACTACATACACAAAATTCCAAAATTGAATTTCGAACATACATAGGTTCAATTTGAGAACAAAACACCTTTAAAAATTAGGCTTGAGTTGAAATTTGATTTCTATCCAGAATAAAAAATTAATGGTTAATTTTATATCCCAACTAAAAAGTTCCAAGTCTTTTTTCATCTTACTCATAGTTACACTTGTCAAAGGATTTCCTTACTAGTTATGCATGATTTGCACCAACATAGATGATATCAAATAATCTTAACTCGTAGAAAATCAAAATTGCATGTAGGGAGCCTTGTATATTTTATCTCTCATGTTATTGAAAATATACCAAAACCATTTCATCAAGTCCCCTTACTACTACTTATACTTCAAAAAATACTAAATAATTTGATTTCAAGTCTGTCCATACATCCCTCTTGTTACATAATCTCCTCATAAGAAATATGGTTGGAAATCAACTGAATCACCTTGGTTGGTTGGTTCCAGACACATTAAATATGTCCAGTCCTACATATGGTTTACCTAAGAACACATAGAGATTGTTTCCCAAGATCGATCCAGATAAGTGAGGGCCTCCAAAATATCACATGAATAAATATATTGAAGATGTTCATTTACTTAATGTGAGGCATGAAAACATGTGTTTTTTATTTCCTTATACATTTGAGAATTATAACTTGGATGTTGGATCTATCACAACTTGGAGAGATTCCAAAATTGTGTTTATAGATAATTTTTCTAATGAAAGAGTACCTACTACTATATTCCTAATAGTATCAAGAATGAAGATGGATTTGGAGGAAAGGGTAAAGGATTTTAACTTGAAATTCACCACTATGTTGAATAAAATTCCAACAAATTCAATACAATAGAAGATATATAGATATAGTTATATTGCATTTGTATCCCACTTTTTATTTACATGTTCATTAAGATAGTAGGCAATGATATATTGTCATATGTTTTGAATACGCTTGTAAATTAGAGAAGGAAATGAAAAGTTTGAAAGGAAACCCATATTTTGGAGAAAAGAAGAATACTCTTGTTATAAATCCAAAGAAGTCCTTATTTTTTATAAAGAAAATATTGAGTTCAAGGACAAATATTTTAGTGTGGACATGGGAAATTTAGAAGAAGTACTTTATAAAATGCCAAATGACATTGTTGATTTGATGGAGAGTCGGAGAATGAACTTCTGGGAAAAAGACTTTCAAGCATTTTCATAAAAGGGTGATAATTGTGTCTAAACCACTGAACATATATATGATGAAGAACCTTGTGAAGATAGAAGACATAGAAATGGATTTTTTTTCGCGTATTAGACAGACCATTTAGAGAAAATTTCCCAAAATCAATAAGTGTCTGTGATCACATCTTAAATTAAGGAACATAATAAAATGTTGTAAGTAAAGAAGTCATATATGAAGAAGTCAAAGTAGAAAGTGAATCAACAATGGTACTATGGTACATGCATTGAAATTTTGAATATAACATAGAGGTTAATGAATAAGAGGAATCCATAGAATGAATAAAACTAAATATAGGAATATTGAAAATAAGTGCTAGTTTCTTAGAAGTAAGAAAATTATTGTGTCCATTATTACTTGTTCCTCTCCCACATTGATGAAGAAAACTATTGGTGTTCCTTCAACACCATCAGCCATCACTTCATAGACTTGAGAAATGGAGTAAAATAGTGCTTATGACATGAAAAAGATAAATAAAATAAAACCTTGCACAACTTATTGAGTATTGACTAGCATCATAAATTATTTCTAAAAACATTGAATGATCTCATAGCCTTAGAAAAATAAAGCAATAGTAAATGTTGTAATAGAGAAGATTTCAAAATATCAAATGCCAAATTTTACTTTGAACCTTTGATATTTTAAACCATAATTCTCAAAATTGTTTGGTTGATTCATTGGCATCATCTAATGTCAAGCCAAACTTGGTGTGTAAAAGGTTGAATACAAAATTCATGAAGTCTTCATACATATCATTCAATTCGACCTATGATATTCAAAGGTAATGGGTGAGTTAAATGTCATATTAGTGAATTTAGCATCCTCGTGTTTACTAAGGTTATGCACTAATTTCCCAAAATAACATAAGAGTAGAAAGAAAGAGTAACCCAACGCCTTGAGAAGGAAATAAAGAGATGAATAAGAATCTCTTTGAGGGGGAAACCTACTTTACAATGTACCAATTGCACAAGACAATATGAGATGATCTTAAAAATAGGTCTCCTTAGTATATATATAGGAGACAAATGGTACAATTACAAATCTATCTAACCATACAATTACAATTAATTTCCTAACCAACTAATAAAGATAATACTAGTATAATAATAGAAATGTAATGTAAAAATATATAAGGATTAACATGGCCCTTCCATTCAAACAAGTGTCCTCAACACTTGATTAACTCTGGATGTTTCTACATGAAGAAACCATAGTCCCATGTCATTTATTCTATTGGAAAGTTCTTCCATTTGATGAGGTACTCAGCAATCGCTCGATTTTGTAGTTGGTTGATCCTTGTTTCAAGAATCGTTTCAAGAATCGTTTCAAGTTCTAGTATCAATTTCCCTTTTTCATCAATGTTTGGTAAAACAATATAGACTGGGATCTTGTCACTGATTACATTTTCTAGGAAAGAAAAATTGAAGACTAGATGTACATGTGAAGATGGAGGCAACTTCAATTTATAAGACATACTTCTAACCATCTGTTACACCTTATAGGGACCATAGTACTTGAATCTAATTTATTTTCCTTCTTTTCTAGTGAGGAAATTTGTTTGTATGGTCGTAGCATGAAAAAACCCAATATTCCACTTCAAATTTCCTTTCACTATGATGCTAATTTGCTTGTGGTTTCATCCTATTTTTTGTTATATCCAAGTTATATTTCAATAGTTGAAGAACCTCTTGTTGGTGCTTTATATGATCCTCCACTGCTTTAACCTTAATGGTGATGGAAGGAGGATAATAATCATAAAGTCCATGATGTGATGGAAGGAGGATAATAATCATAAAGTTTCATAAATGGTGATATTTTTTATGACATGTGGAATATGTGGTGTACCACAAATTTGCTAAGGGAAATCACTGAACCCATTGTATTTTTTTATCAAATGCAATGAAATGAAGATACCCTTCTATGCATTTACTCACAATCTCATTTTTCCCATGAGATTGAGGATGGTAAGAGGATTTGTGAGAAAATTGAGTGCCCAAACAAGAAAATATTTCCTTCCAAACACTACCAACAAAAATTGGATCTCTATCACTCATAATAAGCTTGGAAATTTCATGTACTTTTTGAATTATTTATGTGATTGATGCAACTACTATATTTTCTTTAAAGGGATGAGAAAGAGAAAAGAAATGGGAAAACTTTGTGAATCTATCCACTACTACCATAATGATAGTCTTTCCTTCTGACTTTGGTGGACCTCTGACAAAATCCATTGAGAGCTCTTCCCAAAGTTGACATGGTATGGATAATGATTGTAGAATATCTAGTGTCCTGATTGTCTCTCCTTTGTTTTGTTGGTAAACCAAACATTGTTCCAAAAAAATTTGACATTAGTTTTAAGACCTTCCTAGAAAAAATCCTTCTTGATCCTGTGGTAGGTTTCAAGAACCATGAATTTCCACCTATATGATAACTATGCAATTCCAAAAGGGCCTTATATTTTGTTTGAGAATTATTACATCAATATAGATGATCATGGTACCATAGTGAAACATTCTTCCACACAAATGTATCTAGTGAACTAGGGTCCCCTTGTAGTTGTTGAATTATCTTGTGTGATTTCTAATCCGATTTCCATTTTGCACTTTCTTCTTCAACCCCATCAGGTTGTATAATGAAAATAGAACATAGTAATTGTATTGTGTCATCTTCTTTTCTTGAAATTGCAGATCTATCACCACATTCTATTTTTCTTTTTTCTAGATAATTTCAAAGCAATAACCTAGCACCTTTGTAAGACAATTTTGTTTCTCTCCTGAAGATAATCGTTGTTCCAAGGAGTACTTAAGGCTGCCACAATTTTTTATTATGTTGAAATGTCCTCATATTAGGGAAGGGTAGCATTAAATCTTAACTACATGCAATATGGCCAACATTTCCCTTTCAGAAATAGGTTTGAGTAAGTTTTTTACTTTAAGTTATAAACTTTCTTGAATGAAAAGGGCCTTCCTTCTTGCATTAAAACTGCACCAATTCCATGCATTGATGCATCAGATTCCACTATAAAGGTTTTTTTGAAGTTAGGAGTAATTAATATATGCGTTGTACACATATCCTCTTTAATTTTTTCAAAATTTTTTGTTTCTTCTCAAGTCCAAGAGAATGCTTTTTCTTTCAATAACCTTGATAGAGGTGCTACTACATGACCATAAATCTTGTTGAAATTGTGGGAATATCCCATTGGTCCTATGAATCCTCTAATAAAGTAGGATATTTCATTAGAAGAGATTCAATCAACACATTTCGATCCCCACTCGAGTCATCATCAAGAGATCCAAAGGGTGAGGAGAGGCTCACCGAATGACAAAAATTACATGGCATATAAATAGTTAACAAAACCCTTGAAAAATTCTTAGTTTGCGGACATCTATGAATAAATAATGATATTTAATTATTCTTCAAATACCCAATAAATGGTCTCCAACTTCCTATGAGTGTTAAGCTATCATCCCTATTTAAATTGTTCGGGTTCAAATCTATCTCCAACGATTCCATTACTTTTTGCTTGATGTAGTTGTCCACTCTAGAAATGACCTTAGTATCTCCAAGACACATATAGTAATTGGTTGTCAAAAAATGCTCATCAAGGGAATATTTCTATATTTTATTCAATTTTAGGTCAGCGTTGTTTTCTTTAAACTTGACCTTCATTGACCTACATGTCTCTCCACTATAGACTTCGCTACAGGAATAGGGAATTGCATAAAATCCCTTGTGTAGACTTGGGTCGATCCGATATTTTGCTATGTAAATCATGCTTCTTATGGTATTGATCGGGGATAAATCCACATGTAGGTCGACCTTCCTTAATATCCTTGCTAATATTCTTCAAGGTTTTATGAATTGGTCATTCCATGATAGCCTTAATTTTTTTAGGGTCCACTTTGTCACCTTCATTAGATACAATATGACCCAAATATTCCACTTCCTAATCCCTAAAGGAAGACTTTGAAGGTTTGGAATATACTTAATGCTCCTCTAATGGTGTAAATACCTTGTCAATATGTGGTACATGCTCTTCCAAATATTTTTTATAGATTATTATATCATCAAAAAATACTAGCACAAATTTTCTATAGAAGGGTTTAAAAATAATCCATCAAGTTTTTAAATGTGGAATCTTTGGAAACACCAAAAATTCATAATGACCTTCATGTGTTTTGACGATTGTTTTCAGAATATCTTATTTCTTTGGTTTGATTTGATGATACTTAGAATGGAGATCCAACTTAGGTAAAGAAAATTGCAGCTTGTAATTCATCTACTAATTCATCAATAATAGAAATAAGAAACTTATCTTTAATGGTCATCTTAGTGAGCTCTATACAATATGAATACATACATCATGAACCTTCCTTTTTATGAACCATCACCACTAGTCCATAGAAAGCACTTTGGATAAGTTGAATGATTCCTACATCTAATATTCTTGAACCACATTTTCAATCCCATTCTTTTGTGCATATGTGTACCTATGGGGTTTGATGTTAGGTGGAACACTTTTTTATTGCAATTCAATATCCTATTCATGATATTGAGTAGGTGATGGACCTTTAGGAATTTTTCCAAATACCTTGGAATGATTGCCAATAACTTGTTGGAGATCCACTAAAATAGAGGGTATATATGCTTTAACATCTAGTGAGCGCAATTGTCCAATTACTCCATGTTGTCACTTTTTTAGCTATTTTTCAGCCAATTAGATATGATCACTTTAGAGGGTTTCCCTACAATACATATGAGTTCAATTTCCTTTCCTTCTGAAAATAATATCATGAAAAGTATTGAAAATTAAGAGTCGTTGTCGCAATGATTGTATCCATTTGATCCCTACTACAAAACCAACACTGCCCATTTTGGATTGAAATGGTTGGAGTATACAATAAATAGTCCCCCATAGTAATATTGATACTATGGAACTTCCTTGAACAATTGATGTTACCTCCATAATCATTACCTGGAATTTCGGTGCTAGATATATAAAGAAATTGAGAAGTTTGGCTAATTCGTAGCTAATGAAGTTATGGGTACTGCTAGAATCAATAAACACTCACTACAAGAAAAAAGGTCATTGGTGAGGGTCCTACATGTGACGAACCTTTAAGGGTTGTCACGAATGTCACATATGATGACGTTCCTTAAAACATCATCATTATAGGTGCCTTTTGAGATTGTCCTTTAAGGTTTGTCACCAAATCCCTTTCCAGTGACACTTTTAGTAAGGGTTGTTAAAGGCCCATTATTGATTCTCTTTTTGGTGACACTTCTGGTGACAATATTTTATTAGCCCTCACTACTACCTGTTTATTTTACTTTTGGTGAGTGTAGAAAATGTTTGTCACCAATTATCATTATAATTGGTTTTTGACGACACTATGTGAGCGTTGCTATATTTTTTGACAAAAGATAATGGTTTAAGACAACTAGTATTGTTATCGATTCTTTGTAATTAATATGTTTCCAAGGTCGTACTAGTCACAATACCCACTCATAAGGTCTATTAGAAATCTCTAGTGGTTTTCCATTAGAAACCAATAGAAATTTATAAGTACCATTCCAAAATGGATGGCATAAGCAATCTGATCTTTTGGGTATTCAGCATCAACAAAATTGATTCATATATCCTGTTAGATTGTACTTCGATGCTTTGACACCCATTGGAATTAATGGAGGGATGTCTACTCATCCATGTTCTACTCCAACACCTTAATTCACATGGTTTGGATTGCATCACGAATGGTTTGGTTGAAGAATTTGCAGTTCAACATGTTTTAGCAGACGATTACAGGCTTGGCTCAAACCTGTAGAATCTCCAGTTTCTATGTTTTTTAAATATTTCAATAAAATCCCGAAGATGAACAGATTATTGGTAAAATGGAATGTCTCATGTATGGGGAAGGGAATCCTGAAAATGAATAGAAATTTGATACTATCTTGGATTCATCCCTCCCAGTACAAGCAAACTTTCAGGTCTATTTGGAATTTTTCTTTTCCAGTTACAGATATAATGATTTCTTCCAACAAAGTTATATCTTTAAAATACATTGAGGATATGTATTTGCATGATTGGAAGGATTGGATCTCGGTTTTATCCCCTGCCTATGTGGTATGCTATTCAAAGTCTTCTCTGAATCTGCACAAGTATTGTTCCAGTAGGGTTAAATTCAATATATTTTTCCTAATAATGTGTATAAACTCTAGCATATAAGAATGATTTGTATACATTTCAATTAGATTTTCAAGGACATTTCATGGCTTATTATATAATGTGACCTGTCAGACCAAGTATTTTTGTTCAAATAATTTCCATAAATGGAATGACGGTTAACTCATTTCTTTTTGGACGAATGGGTATATGTTGATTTGACTCCATCAATTGTCGTAATTAGATCTATTCTTTTGTCCCATGTCTGAACAATTATATTTATACCTGATTTGAAAGTTAGATTTCTTTTTTATGCATAAGTCTGCACGAAAATACCAATTTGGGTTAAAGGATACCGATTTGATCACCTAACTTCCTTTCAGCAGAGAAAGTTTCAGTTGGCATGCTTGTTGCACGTAAGGAGGAGCCATATTCCATTGAACTGTTGGATGAAGATCCCTCTAGTAAGAGGATTTTTCAACAAATTGGATTGTATGCATTTTCTAGTAAATTCCGAGGGCACAATGAAGATGTGACGAAGGAATTTACTCTCAATTTCGATGGAGCTTGTTCTAACATTCGTGGGTCTCCGCTTCTAGTTTCAGAAACATCCATTGCTCTCACTGCAGGCTTACCACAAACAGGGGAAAGATTGTTTAAAGATAGTCATTTGAATAACCCTGACTCTTGGAAACAGTTTGTGAAAGTGGCTAATTCTAGTATTCATTGGAAGAAGGGAGTTGAACACAACTATTTCACTGTTGAATGGGGTAATGCCATTTTCTTTTTCAAAAATATTTGACTTGTGAAGGACAATATAGCCTTGTCTTTCTTTATCATATTCGGCTTCTCCTTCACATTAAAGGAGAATAATTGATGAACATTCCATACTTTTTGTGGAAGAGCCTGTCTAAAATGGCTTCAACTTCCCAAAAGTGGCATGATCAGTGACTCAGTAATAGCTTGTATCATCATGGATTAATTAAGTTTTTGATCGTGGAGGAATTACAAAAGAGAAACCTAACGTGGGAACAATTTTTAGTGGAAAAAGGGTTTCAGGAGCAGGTTAATGTTGATCCTCAAGATTCAGTATCACCCCATACAGTAGTTTGGACAGAATTTGATTCAGGGCCAACATTTTTTGAACCAATTCAAACCCAACCATCTCCAAAGAGGCATAGATATGATGAAGAGGTTAATAAAATTTCAGGTATGGTGAGAAGAAGATCTGCAAGGTTAGAAGGCATTTCTGAACAAGGTATTGAAAAAGTTAGAATATCTGAAGATATGTTATCGACAATACCCAAATGTCCAAGAACTCGTTATACATAGAGACAAATTTTAGAGTCAACACCCCAGCCATAATTTGAAGCTACTAAGTTTCAAGACCAAGATCAAAGGGAAGAAGACAAATCTAATCAAGTGGTAAGGCTTGATTCTCCTGGTTTAATTTCAAGTAAGTTACAGAAGAGGATTAAGAAACTTAAGAAGCAAGTTCGTGAATTTCATGTTTTGGATAGATATGTTAAAAATGAAAATGAAAAGTTAAAACAGAGGAGTAGACAATTATAGAGAAAGAATGATGTTCTTAAGAAAATACTGAAATTTTTGAGAAGTCAGGCCCACCGATGGAGTTTGCAAAACAAAAGTTTGAGGAAACAAAATAAATTGCTTAGAGATAAATCGGTAATAGAGGAATCAGTACCACTGGCTGAGGATAATACAAGTTTGGAATTATTGGCTACAACAGCTGCAGAAAACATTATTCCTTCTTCCTCTAAAGGTTCTGAAGAGAAATAAAAAGTCACAGAAGTTCTCTATGAGTTTTTTAATCAAATTCTTGATAATGTTTGGACTAATACCCTGGCTTTAGAATTAGCTGAAGTAAATATTGTTAAATGGACTGGAAGAAATGATGAATTATATGACTTGGGTCTTATTTATCAACAATGATATAATTTTGAAGTACAACGTATGCAGGAAACTTGGTTTTCTGCTTACTTGGTTCAAGAACAAAAGTGGAAGTCCAAGATATAGTCTTTACATCAACAATTAATGATTAAAGAAGAAGAAAAGAGGCAAATGTTTCAATTTGTTGAGCAAGCCATTTCTTGTAGAAGTCCTGCTAGAATTTATTCAATGTACTTGCATGAACAATGGGTAGGCCTTCAGATGATGAGATTGAATAATAACAAAAAGTTCATGATAGGAAATGTTGATGACTTTGTGGATATTTATAATGACTCATCTATAAGGGAAAAGGATTTGTTGTGTTAACTTTATCAGTTTAAATTATTTCTAGAACATGAATTGGAATGGAATCCCAATCCTATAGTAGGAGATATTCAGTTACGAGCCTTTTCATTTTTTATTCAGAATCAAATTAAGTGGGAAATAGGGATGAAATTATATTATAAGTTGGAATTCCAGTCTGAACTTCATGTTAGAGGAGAGCATCTAGATCCCGAAGTCGCCTCTTTCTAGTCATAATGAATTCCTCAGGGATCATATGAGGGTGAAACAATTTAGAATGAATAAGAGATCAACGTTACAGAGTTTTGAAGAACTTAGATATTGTGGTACTTTAGCCTCTTTGGAGGCCTCAGAGACCCGTAGGAATTTGCTTCCTCCAATAATCAAACAACGGGACCCCATGGGATACAATGCCTGCAACGGGACCCCTTGCAGGCTTTATACAATGCCTGCAAGGGGATTCAAATGTCCGCAGAGGCTTTATACAATGACCGCAAGGGGCTTCAAATACCGGCAAAAGCCTTAAACAATGATCGTAAGGGGATTCAAATGCCCTCAAAGGAACCATTAGAAATGCCCGCAGCCTTCTTTCATAAATTCCCGTAGAGGTTTACTTCAAACATGCCGGCAACTCCGGGATATGCCCACACAACCCTTTAAATATGTCTACATGGGCACTTTGAAATGCCCGCAAGGGGGCTTCAAGAATGTCTACAAGGACTCTTGAATGGCCTTAAATTATGCCCGCAGGATGCTCTTAAATATGCCTACAGGGGCACTATGAAATGCCCACAGGGCCCTTAGAAAATGCTCATTGTTATGCCCACAAAGTGTCCTTAGTCATGATTTCTTGTCATTATCAACTTCATGCTTTCCAAGTCCTCAATCTTTGCCATTTTCCAAGTCATCAACTTCATGCTTTTTTGACCTTTTCCATGTCATGTTCTTTGATGTCTTTGTCTTGTCCTTCATTGTCTAGTCAAGTCTTTGTCATCAATCCTCCATGTAACCTTTTCCATGTCTTTGTCCTCCAGTTTGCTTTCCATGCTTGTCCATGTTTGTCATACTTTGTCCTTTACCATGATATGTCCTTGTTCTTTGTCCTCTGCCATGTCTTTTCCTTTTCCATTTCCATTCACATTTGTCATTAATGTGGTGTCATCAATGATAACCTTAATTATCACTGATTTATTGCATACTGGTCGCAGAATAAAGGAATCACTTTTTCTGCGTAGATTAGAGGATCTGTCGATTCTTTGAATCTTGACAGATCTCTCTCTAACCTCTAATGCTTGAAGGCATGTAAGATATACTTGGAAACATAACTTGTAGCTAAATAACAAACTTTCTACATTTATGGAACTAACTCCTAAAGTTCTTGTAATTGTAATTGTCATTATTATGTTAAAATTTATTTTCATACTTAAGACAGTTTAATAACGTATATCTACAGGCTTGGCCTAAGCCTGTAAGTTGAGTTTTTGTTTATAATTACATATGCACAAATGGAAATCGGACACATGGGTCTTATTTGGAATCGTGCCACCTAGCCCATCCTCCTGTTGGTTGCTCTAAGTTCATTCTGATGTAGATTGTCCTTGAGAAATATTGAACTCAAGCAGCCTATTGTCAATACTTTTGTATATTCACATGCTTAATATGCCCACAAGAGGGCTAAGGAGAATGCCCGTAAGGACTAAGGATGCCCGCAAGGGCTAAGGAGTATGATCGTAGGCTCATATGACCACAGGGAAGTGTAAGTGCCTGCAAAAGGGGATTAATATGCCCGTAGGAAAGTGTAAATGACCGCAAAAGGGGCTTAATATGCCCGCAAAGGGGGCTAAGGATGCCCACAAGGGTTAAATATGCCCACAAGGGCTTGTGAAAAGCCCGTAGAGGCTTAAATGCGCACAATGGTTTAAGCTATGCCTGCAAAGGAGCTCAAGGCTAGCCCGCAAGTGAAGATGCCCGCAAGGGCTTAGGGTTAAGCCTGCAAAGGCATAAGTCTATGCCCACATGTAAAGGAGATAAGCCCGCAAAGGATTAAGCCATGCCCACAAGGTGCTTAAACCATAAGCCCGCAATAGCTAGGCTATTCCCATAGGGAAAAGAATCATAATCCCACAGAGGGTTATGATATGCCCATAGGGGCTTAAACGAGAAGCTCGCAAGAGCCTGGAATATGCCCGCATAAGGCATAAAGAGTATGCCCACAGGAGAAACATGCCCGCATGAAGATGAAGTAGCCTGCATGCTTGAAGATGAGCAAACGAAGTTTAAATAATTAATTAATTAATTAAAAACAACAATAAACAGATTATAAATTTAAATCAGTAATAAATAGAGATTTGAAGAGGCACGAAGAAGAAGTGCATAACAAGAGTCAGAGAATTAAAGGGGAAGAATTGAGGCTGTCTACAACCCATATCTATTTGGGTGTTGTTGCAGGTGTGTTATGTGTCTTGGGGATGACCAAATAGATGAAAATCTATAGCAACTAATTGTCTATGGGCCTACCTTTCACTTGGAGTACATTGACAAGTTCCTTGGAAACAATACCACCTGTCCACTTTGTCTCATTATCTCTATTCCCTTGAACACATAAAATTATCTCATTACAACTGTTACTCACAAAAAATACAACTGGAGTATAGTAAGACATTAGACAATAGAGTATGAACTTGTTCTAGTAGGAAAAAAAAATTTCATTGACATTCTTCTCAATATTTGATTAATTCAATATCATTGCTTTTCCAAGGTATACAACTGTTAATTGCATCCGCTAAATACTTGTATTGATTACTTCTATGCTTAAGCTTGATTTAATAATCAGGATCAATGGCCAGAAGTGATTGTGGGCACACAAGATAATATCCTTAAGCTAATTCTTCCCCACTAGGCATGACAAAGTTTGGTTCAATTCTTTTTATGTAACCCTTTGCAACCTTCAATTAACCATTAAAATATGTCAGTAAACATTTTTTTTCCATTCAATCACGCATCTGAAGATGGTAATTACGATTGAACCTTCCAATAAAAAAATTCCTGTGAGATTCCTCGAAATAACAAGGGAATATTAAACATAAAAATAAACAGGCTTAGAACTTACCTGTTGTATTGATTTTCCAATTAGGTCATGATTATGTTCTCCCAAAGTCAATGGAGTTTGTTTTGGAAAAGCATGATTAGGACTCAGAGAAGCTTGTTAGTAAATAAATACTTGTAAGATATAGTGAAATAACAATTATAACATTGCACTAAATATTAAATAGTTTCAAAACTCATCGTCGACTTTGGAGTAAGAAATGTATTAGACTTTGGAGTATGAAATGTATTAGATGGTCTAGGAGCCATTGTATTTTTTTCCAATGAACCTTGACTAGGATGATTCTGGAGACTCTCCTAAAAAAAAATACTTGTGAGCGATTTTCAAAGAATGGGAAATAAAAATGAAAAAAATAAGAGTTGGTTTAAAAAACTACATGGATTAGGGTGACTGGATTAAGAGGTGACAGTTGCGGAGGTCCTCGATTTGATGCAACATCTTACATGGCAATATTACTCCGCCAATATAATAGTTTGCATGAGATATCATGAAATCAGAAGATAAAGGGTTAGGATGCAAAAACAATAATTCATATATTACACACACTACAACAATACGATCATGTTCATGTTAGCATTATGATTTTGAAATCCCAAACTTCAAAGATCGCCTACATAAAAATTAAAGTCTACACATGCAATCCTTACATTGTTGGATTTTGGAACAGCTTTGCCACTTTCTTTCTCCACCTCCATGGCAACTTTCCATTCCATTAATTCTTCAACAACTTCTTTCAGTCTTCCGAGTTCCTTGTATTTTTCTCTTAATTTCTCAATAGTATTATCCAATTCCTTCTTGTAGGAACGCTCTTTTCTAAATAATACAGTTGAAATGACTTTGAATCGAACCCCAAGTACACTACGCCTCCTCTCAGGCCCCAAAACTATAGCAAGGGAATCTTGCTTTGTAGAATATGCAGGAGACACTAACTCATTTTGTGCCTATTCAATTTGATTCTAGCAATGTCAACATTTCAACAAACTCATATAAGAAACATCATTAACTCTAAAAAAAAAGCATAAATGATACAAGAATAGGTTTGAAACTTACTATTTTATCTGCAATGAATGATGACATTGGAGTGCCATCCTTCTTTTTATGGCATTTCATCCACACATTAGCCCTAGTTATAGTCTTATCATTTGGACCACAAGATTGATTCTAGTATCAAAAAATACAACAATCTAGTTAACTATATTTAAAGTTGTTAATTATGAACAAATAATAGAATTGGTTACAACTTACGAGGTCATCTTCAATGCTAAAGTAACCTCTACGGCCAGAAGTGTGGGTCTCTTGTTCTAATGCCCTATTTTCCTTATTTGATTTTGACTTCTCCTGTAACTCAATAAAAAAATAGATGCTAAGATTATAGTTGATTGTATGAGAGGATTCAAAATCAATGATGATAACATTCAAATTTGTCTTCCATTTTTACCTTGAATTTAGGGTCAGATCGTAATCTAACAAATTCAATCCAATTAGTTTCATTTACTCTAATAGGAAGTTTTGCAATCCTCTCCTTATCTGTTTCGTATTTCAAATAGTATTTCTTATACAAATTATATCTATAGGTTCTCAAGCGCTGAGATATTGCTTTATGACACCATTGCTCTACTAATGGATCTATTCGATAGGTACGCTACAATAGATAAACAATCCATTATTAGATATAAGCATTATTTGAAACTAAACCTATCACACACATGCTCGATATGCATCAATAAAGTTTAGAATAAGTTGATGCTCACATTGATTGCACTCCACATGTCTTTATTTTTCACTTCAGACACTTTTTTCCATTCCATGTGCTTGCTGCCTAGAATTTCCCTTGCAAGAAAACCTAAAAATGAGGAGACTTTCTCTAAATGTGGACCAATAGGTGGGCCCCTCTCATTAAATTGAATTTCAGGCAATGCAATTCCCTCTACAGTGGTTCCAAAGAGACATTTTGTTGGTCCTCTACCCGTTATTTTCACATTTACTGCAATACTAGCTTGGGTAGATGCATTTGCATCTTCTAACCATGCTCTTGTTGTGGTGGATCTTGCTCCAAAAAATGCTATTTTTGTGGTGGATCCTGCTCCAAAACATGATCTTGTTGTGATGGTTCCTGTTGAAAATTTTCTGGAAAAACAAACCAGTACCCCTATTGAGATAATGACAATATGAAATTTGTTAATAGGAAATCTTGAAATACTTGTATAGGACAAAAAATGTTTAGAAATGATCATTCCTTCCGGTGGTTCTTTCACCTCTTTCTCAAGAATATGTGCATTAGAATTCTTGTCGACACTATAGTAAGTAGATTCACTTTGTAATGGGATAGTGGATCCCGATACTATATTTTGTGGAAATTTGTTTCCCATCTTAGATCCTATGGTCAAGTATATTATGAATTTTTTTAATACATTTTTTATTAATTAAAAAATAAATAATAAGTTACCATCATGTTTAAAATATTTACGTGAAGTTGTGCCAGATATAAAATTGTCATTTCTTTTGGTAATGCAACCCAAATTTGTTAAAAGTGATGTATTGCAACATCTTAATTTAATCTTATTAGCTCCCTACAAATATGGATTGCAACTCTTGCTCAAAGAAAGTTAGACAATTTTTAAAGTATAAAAGAAAGGACAATAATTGTTAAAAAATATTGAAGTCCCAAACAAAAAAAATAATGTCTTACATTGATATGGACATCTGCAAATAAACAACATAACAAAAAAAATCATTTTTATTAACACATCATTGAAACAAGCCAACTAACACAATCCTGAAAATTAAATAGTTTTTGTGAACATTATACAAATATCTTTAACTCATTCCTAATAAAATGTCTAACATTGTATACTAAAATATAGAATATATAACACATAAAGGTATTGTTTAGTAGTATACATAAAGTGTTGTTATGTCCTCAGAGAGTTAGTGAGAGACATACTGGAAAGCAATGGTCATTGGGTATTAAAGATCTGAACACCTTCAGTATAGCGTTGAGGCTAAAAAATTTCTGGAGGGGGGTTTTTGGGAATACTCTGTGTTCAAAAGTTTTACAGGAAAAATATATAAAATCTAATGTTATTAACTGGTTCAGGAATCCAAGAAAAACTTCAAGAAATGTCTCTCAGATTTAGAGGGGTTTTCTTAAGATTTATAACTGGTTGGCTAAGGATATTTTGGCAAGTTGGTTTAGGAAAGGAAATCCTAATTGGTGTTGATCCAATTTTAGGATTAGAAGAGACTTACCGACTGTTAGATGGGTTGATTGAAATTTTAAAAGGGTGTGATTATACTACCCTGAACAGGATTAAGAAAAGAGGAATTATTTATCATAGGAATGACTATTGGATGAACTCCAAGGACTTAGGGATTTCTAGTAGTACTGCACAGGAATGGGATTTGTATATCCGGTCTCTGAATTCTGCCTGATGTAGAATTTCTTGAGAAATAGACAAGATTATTTGGACTAGAAATTCGAGCACTGGTATTGTGACTATACAAAAGGATTATTAGGATTGTAGTGCCCCTAGACTACTGTAGACATTGAGGGCACCTGCTGAGTCACCCGACTGTTTGAAACATTAATAAAATAACCCTATGATTTTATTTTGAGTATATTTATGATTACGATTGATTGATATATGTGCATTTGGGTAGTTATTGTGAATGGACGATTTCATGTTGTTTAACGATTAACTTTGATATGAAAATTGTACATATGGATAATGCTTAACGACTAGCTATACGGTGATTATGTATTTGTCGACGAAATGTATATTTGATTAGAAGTTTGAATAAATCATAAATGTCTAACAATACTAGATTTAGAAATCAGATGATGATTATTGAGGACAGTTCTACTAATAAATTGTTGTGAGAAGTGTGTGTAGAAACAAGTGAGACGGTTCACCAACGGAAACATAAAGGAACATGAAGGGTCGTAGAGTACGGGTAAATCACACACAAGGGGAGCGACGACGATGTTGACTTCCGACAAGAATACCACGCATGAGCAGATAAGCATTGATCCGCTTGCTCAAGAGGAATGCGTGAGAGCGTACGAGGTGGGCCACGACGAAGCTGGTCACGTACGAGTTGAGGGGCGCGCAGTGAGAACGGACTCACTCCTCAGCGCCATTAGTCCCTAGATAGCATGTAGACGGAGGATGGACGGTAACGATTCCTAAAATCCCTACAAGAGTTCCCGCAAGTCAAAACGGAAAGATGGTGGCAGAAAGGCCCGACGATGCGGTACCCTGTCGAAAATGGAAAGAATGGACGCAAGGACCCAACGATGCGGTACCATGCCAAGGAATGGAAACCATGGATGACTGGACCCGACGGAGTGGTGCCATGTCAGGGAATTAAAATTAAGGAACTAGGAGCCCAATGGCGTGGCACCGTGATCCTAGTGAGTTTGATTGTTAAATTTAACTGCATAAAAAATTATGAGAATAACTCTAGATTATTACTTAGCAAATGCATAAAAATAATTTAGGCATTTGCACATGAATAGTTATTTTTCTTGAGCATTTAAAATAATAGAAATCATTATTTAGGAGCAAAATAGAATCCTAAGATTAGACACCTAGTCAACTAAAAGCTAGGAGTTAATTAAAATATCTGGGGGACAAACTAGAGCAAACTTAGGGATGTTGGTGCACTTCCCAGAGAAACTGACACTTGGATGGGTGAGTGTTTTAATTAAATAATTAATTAAAAATATGTAATTATGCATGAAGGGACATGTGTCGCATGAGATTTTCCTTTATAAGGAAGGCTTGGGGAATGGGTAAAGGGCCCATAATTTGGACGATTGTCGTAATTTTAGAATGCCTCAAAGACTTGCTGCTATCTAAGGGTTTGGCTTAGAAATCCTGGTGGGAAGGGAAGCCCAAGCTGAATTTCTGAAATACTTGTGTGAGCTCTATGACCCAAAGCTCGGGGGAGGCCATGCGACTGAAAGCATGAGCCTATGGTTGGGTGGCGAAGCTTACGGTTGCTTCGCCTATGGTTAAACGAGCTTTGCTGGAGGGATCCTATGAAAGACGCAGACGACAGTGGACAAGATGGTATCAAAGACAGGTTATGGTTTGTTTTAATTTGCTAAGTTATTCATTTATTTAGTTTATTTATCTAGTCATTGTGCTTTCTAATCTCTTTTGTATCAAGTGGTTGAGTTTCAGGTTAAGCATGAAGGCCCCTACAGGAGGGGCACTACATTTGGTATCAGAGCCGGTCGAGCCTTGAGGGCGCCTAACTCATATTATTCAGGGGTTCGTCGGTAATTCGTGGTGATCAAACAGCGAGATTGAAGCTATGATCTTTGTGGAGCTACACTTTCGATCGGAACCGCTATACCTACAGGTTTTTATTTGCTAATTATTTTACGACTATTTCTGTTTTAGTTAAAGATTATAGATCTAGAATTTTATGCAACAAGAAAAAGTTTATGTTAGCTGTGCATGTGAAAGTTTGTATATGCTCGGTGTATAATGGGACTGCTTATATAAATATTATTTTGTATCCACTGTTTTAGTAGAGAGGAAAATTATAGAGTTTGTGTGGTTATGCTATCACAGTCAAATATTTTTGGAATTATGGGTTGTATCACAGTTTCTTTAAAAAAAAAAAAAATCACCTCTATTCTGTTACTGGAAAGGAAAGTATTGAATTTCTTTTACCTCCACTCTGCTTTCGGAAATTAATGGTCAGACCTTTGAGTTGTATTATTTTTGCTTTAAATTTTCCCTACAGAACAAAACATTAGTAACATATTCTATTCTTAGACATTCTCTGTATGTATATAACAGAAACGATATCAAGAGTAGAGTATCCATTTACAGGTCTAATCCGAATCAGATCCAGGATTGCAATACAATTCTTGAACGCTTTCCAGATCCAAATATTAATCTGCACCATGGACTTGTTTTATTCCGATCTGGGCGTCTACGAGGTAGAGCCTAATCGTATTGATCATCATGAGACACTTGGAAACAATTCTTGTCCTCGTAATTTTTTTATTATTTTTCTGCACTCAGGATCTCATTATAATTCCGCCTCTGTATTCAGACGAACGCTCTGAGCTACTATACAAATCCTGTCTCTGTATTTTATCTGGCACACCCTTAATCTCATTCTAATTTCGTCCCTGTATTTTGAAGAAGTTTGGAGCACACTGGTTGAATGCCATCCCTAATGAAATGGGGATTACAATGGTCGAATTAAACTTCTGTCATATTCAGGATTATAGATCCATCTTTTGATCCTACATCCAATATTCAGCTTACTATCCGATCTTTGATTAGCCTTACAACCCTTGTTCGTGCTAAGAGCCCAATGGACTCATAGAAATCTGGGTTTCCCGAATGCTTTAGTTGTAAACCCTGTACTTGCAAATTTTTTTTGCGCGTACCCGATAGTAGAAATTGGGAACCTTTATAGTTCTATTCAATGCTTTTCTCTTTGGGTCTCTGTGTATAACCTAGCAGATATTGATCGATCACACCCTTTCTGGTTTTTGTATTCACCCCATCAACATAGATTTGCTAGATACTTACGCTTGGTGTTCCACCGTTCTGTGTAACTCGTACCGATTCGTGAACAAGCAGTTCTATTCTCCGCTTATTTTTTTTCTATGTTTCAGATTTAGAAATTAGTACCCTACATTATCACAGTTGTGTATGTGATGGAAGACCAGTATAACGAATAGGTTGGAGTCTGCCAGTACAATGTTTCTTTCATTCGGTGGGTCGTTGGACTTAATTGGATAACAGCTGGCCGTTTGTTGTTGCCTACCCTTTCGGTGTCAACTCCGTCGAAGTAGTTGCCAAAGTGGAGAGCGTAGTTCAATCCGTGTTTTGGAGAATGATTAGCGCGGTCAGCATGAGGCCGAGAATAAAGGATTCTTTACGCCAAGCTTTAGGGTAAGTAAGTGAGACTGGATTTAGCCACATAACTGCCCTTTACGTACTAGCAGTGCGGAGTGTTCTTAATGGTGATCTCCTCCACAACTGTGTGATAAGTCATGATCTGTTATGCCGTGGAATGGTGAAAACTGATGTGTACTACTTGTTACATTAATGGTGATCTCCTCCACAACTGTGTGATAAGTCATGATCTGTTATGCCGCCGCGGAATGGTGAAAACTGATGTGTACTGCTTGTTACATTATAGCCGAGTTTTATGGCTTATGATCTTGATTATTATTATTTTTTATATACATTAATGAATGGAGCATATCGTGATGAATCATAATCAAATTAGATCAGGGACAGAGCTCAGCGTTGCTTAGTCTAAGTTCACGTGTATGTGTATAGGTGCCTACTTACTCTCATTTTTTATTTTTTTTTGGTAGTATAAAATGGTCATAGGAGGAATGGGGAGGTAACGCATAATAATTCTTACCTTTACTCTGAATTATCCAGATTATATGAAATGATCATATTGTTGAATCGGGGATTAAACACTTACTAAACGTTGAGCTAGAATGAGTATGCTCGAATAGGCTTTTATCATATTCTGGGCGTTATATACATATATCGCTGTTTGAAATTATAAAAGATATTAGACTTCTGATACTTGTATTGTAAACTATACTTATGTCTGCACACAATCATTACAAATTAAATTCTCAGGATTATTTCCTCGAATTCATCCCTGCTGTAGATGACTGCCTTTTGCATATCTGTCATATAAAAGTTTCGACCCCTTCCCTTGGCATTGTGAATTCTGTGAATTCGATCTTGATTCCATTCTTAATTTTTTTTTCTTCTCACAGTGAATTCAGGAAACTAAATTCATTACAGCTAGGCTACAACTAGACTCGGTTCCTGGATTTTGACCTCTCTGTTTGTCTATTGAAACTCAAATTTAATTTTAGGCCCTTTCAATTCTGATCGCCCCTGTCCGCGTTGAAGATACTAATGAGTTCCTACAAAATGATACACAGTCTGTTTTAAGATCTCGACTTCATCTTCCACTTCATCTTCTATTGAATATTAATTTTTCTTTTATCCGTCGGGAGTAACTTTGCAGGTTAATCGAATTTCGTTTTCATTCTAGAATCGTGCTTACACTCTATTCAAACGGCATATCCATTGCACAGGCATGCACTTCTACGAATTCCGGTCAGCAATTCCATTCAGTATTACTGCTTTATCGAATCCATTCTGATGTACTGTAAATCTTTCAAACTACAGTTCTTCTCTGTCGCGGCTCCAGAGAGACGAACCCAGCATTTTAAAATCGGTTGTTACCATCTTCTGAACCTAAGCCTTAAACATATACCTCGGAAGATGATCAAGATACAACCTCTGCTTCAAGACGAATGAATCCTCTCAGATCACAGTGTAATCTAAATCTTTTAATCATTCAGTAATTCAAAACTAATGCTCTGCTACAGTGAGCGAATTTGAAGGTCGGTCAACCACGGACACCAGCCTTTGTAGGATCTCTGGTTCATCTTCTAGTTCCAGTTAGTTGACGTGGAACGTAAATATTCCTCTTTTTTTTTATTCGTCTGCACTTGAGAATTGTTTTCGTCGTTGTTAAAAAAAACAAAGAAAAAATTTTAACTAGAGTGGTAGACACGCAGGACAACCGACTGTCTTTTGATATTTCTGTTTATGACTGGCTGAAAGAAGATTAATAGTCATAATGCAAATTTGGGTAATCGTTACCTCGTCAAGGAGATTCATGAAAATTATATTATGATGATTTAGTATAAATACAGGACACGAAATTTTAAAGAGAGAGTTTATTTTATTACTTCTTATGTTCAACATGAAATAGCTTATTATGTATATCAATGCATCAATAAAAAAAGTCAATAGGAAAATATTTGCTAACTTCTAGTTCACGGAGTAATAGATCTACACCTTCATTGTATCCATATTTGTGAAGAAGTTAAGTTAACACCTGTAACATGGTATGTTATCGTTTAATTCACGGAGTGATTGATGTATACATATGTCATGGTATTAATACTTGTTGAAAGGTCAAAGTTAATACTAGTGATATGGCATCAACGTTAGTTAAAAAGGAATGTTAGTATAAGTGCCATTGCCTTATTTATGGGTTAGAAGTGAGGAAAAGATTGTCATAGTCTAATTTTAAATTTCATAATATAATTGACTCAACTTAGGTGAGAAGATAATACATTATTATTTTAAGTCATTTTATATTTCACAATCCATAATGTAATGTCACAAATTGAAAGAAATATAAAGCATGGAGATCGCAAGAAGTAGAATAATTAATATTATATTGTAAACCTTTTGAGGCATGATAAGAAAATTTAAATTGTGATTATGTTTTGTAATATATCTTTGAGATGATAAGAGCTAATGGAAAGAGGTCGTGAGGTTTTGTTTTATATTTTAGTTAAGAATTAAAATGTATATGTTTTAGATATGTATTTATAATTGGTTATGAAATAAGTTATTTAGGACATTAGTTGAATTTAAATTGTATATGTTTTTAATATTTTATTTCGTAATAAATAAATTATTTAATGGTTCATTGTAATATGTTATCTTTGGATAATACTGAGTTATAGTAGAGATTAATACTGAGTTATAGTAGAGATTAGAGCTCGTATATATTTTGGTGTTGAGTTATGAAATTATTTGGAATTGATCTATGTGTATATGTTATAACTTAGTGATAAGGGCAAATAAATAAATAGAATTAACGAGATGTAAAGATGGTAGTACTAAGCAATCACCTAGTTGAATTGAAATGAACATGTGTATTAAGTAATAAATAGAAGTGGATTACACTAAGTACTCATCCCTTAGTGAAGAATATCAATGATATAATGGTAGTTATAAATAAAACTAATTTATGATGCTCATGTAATTTACTGAAAGCATGTCAACATAATATAGATGATTTAACAATGTTATGTTAATAAATCTGGAAGAAAATGTTGATGATGAATTAGGTGACCAATATCATATTTTTTTAGCTAATAGTAATGAGTAAAAGGATGTAGCAAAGACTTGTATAGCCTTGAGACGTTAAGTTCCCGTTATTTTAAAATATTCATTTAATTTTATAAACGTGACGAGTTGTATGGAAATTTATATATTAAGGATTTTTAAGGTTTCCAATGTAATTGCCTTAGTGGCGTGGATTGATATTTGAATGGTTCATAAATGAGAGTAGAATGTAATATAGAGATTGTGAATATGTAATGAAATTACGTAAGGACTTTGCAACTAGAATACCTATTATAATAATAGGTGTAGAGTATAGTTCCAAGTATGTTTAGTCGTAATTTTAGATAATATGTAATGGTATTGAGGATTCCAAGAAAGTAGAGTCACTACACCCTTAGATGGCATGGGTAACCTGATTGATTGAGGCTTAACAAAAGAAAGGGTTAATACTTTAGACTTAATGAATTCATTGAAGAACTAGAATGAAGAAACAAATGAGTATGATTTTTTAAGATATTGTTTACTAGAAGGGAAGAAGGCCAAATGAAGACGATTATGGTAAAACAAGGTATGGAGACAATTAGCATAGTAAACTAAACGTTATGATGCTAACCTTAGGCCATGATATAAAGCTGATGAAATACGACTAGCCCAAGATAGAACTCGAGGAGGTTGAGAAAACACACCTAGTATGACTTGATGAGTCTGTCGAAGTAGTCCTGACAACGGAAATGATGAAATGAGGTAAGGATGTGATAAGCTCATTGACTTGGACATGATATTACTAATGAAAGGATTGAAAGTTAAATTTCAATATGTTCGACTAAGTCACTAAGTCTTGATGCCTCGAATCCTATTGAATTGAGAATTGGTTTCTGAGTATTTGAGGGTCTCTCATGATTTGTTAAATCCGTGATTATAATTTACCTATTTTTATTTTCATTGAATACTTTATGATGCTTACCTTCTCGTCTTGGAGGGAGGATAACCTGATAGATTTAAATCCTTGATCAGATTTGTTATGTTTTGATAAAATTTTGGTGGTTGTTGATGCATTGCAGCTTGTTGAAAATTTGGACATCATGGACCTTCGTGAATGAATAAGAGATATAGAAAATCTAGTTGGAACTGACAATTATGGAATGTATTATCGGATTGATATGATACGAAGTTACGATTAAGTTCCTGAGGGTGTATTGTAACCATACTAGATGATATTGGAGCTAATGTCTTAAACCACTTGTGCTTATAGCCATGATTATTGGAGAAAACTAGAATACAATGACATGGGGATGAGAATATAAAAACATGATAACGCCTAGCGTCGAAAGTACTAGAACAAAAATCAACTTCGATACGAAGTTCTATTTAGGAGGGGGTGTATGTAATGCCCCTAGAATGACTGTGGACCTTAAGGGCACCTGTCGAGTGACTCGACTGAACAACTTCGATATAATGGTCTCTTGAGCCTTGTTATGTCTTAAATGATTAAGGAAAACCTGAAGATGGGAATGACGACAATAATTGATAAATGAATTAAGGAATTAAATTATACGTGTGGAGTGGGATAATTGATTGATTACATCTTGCTTAATGATTAGCCTTGATTGATCAAGTCAAAGTGCAGTAGGACAGTTACAGTCCTAGCTCTGCGACTTGGGAGTACGCAACTGAGATGCGTAATAACTTTCCATTTTTTTCTGAACTTCGGGACGAAGTTCTAAATAAGTAGGGGTGTATGTAGTGCCCCTAGACTACTGTAGACATTGAGGGCACCTGCTGAGTCACCCGACTGTTTGAAACATTAATAAAATAACCCTATGATTTTATTTTGAGTATATTTATGATTACGATTGATTGATATATGTGCATTTGGGTAGTTATTGTGAATGGACGATTTCATGTTGTTTAACGATTAACTTTGATATGAAAATTGTACATATGGATAATGATTAACGACTAGCTATACGGTGATTATGTATTTGTCGACGAAATGTATATTTGATTAGAAGTTTGAATAAATCATAAATGTCTAACAATACTAGATTTAGAAATCAGATGATGATTATTGAGGACAGTTCTACTAATAAATTGTTGTGAGAAGTGTGTGTAGAAACAAGTGAGACGGTTCACCAACGGAAACATAAAGGAACATGAAGGGTCGTAGAGTACGGGTAAATCACACACAGGGGAGCGACGACGATGTTGACTTCCGACAAGAATACCACGCATGAGCAGATAAGCATTGATCCGCTTGCTCAAGAGGAATGCGTGAGAGCGTACGAGGTGGGCCACGACGAAGCTGGTCACGTACGAGTTGAGGGGCGCGCAGTGAGAACGGAATCACTCCTCAGCGCCATTAGTCCCTAGATAGCATGTAGACGGAGGATGGACGGTAACGATTCCTAAAATCCCTACAAGAGTTCCCGCAAGTCAAAACGGAAAGATGGTGGCAGAAAGGCCCGACGATGCGGTACCCTGTCGAAAATGGAAAGAATGGACGCAAGGACCCAACAATGCGGTACCATGCCAAGGAATGGAAACCATGGATGACTGGACCCGACGGAGTGGTGCCATGTCAGGGAATTAAAATTAAGGAACTAGGAGCCCAATGGCGCGGCACCGTGATCCTAGTGAGTTTGATTGTTAAATTTAACTGCATAAAAAATTATGAGAATAACTCTAGATTATTACTTAGCAAATGCATAAAAATAATTTAGGCATTTGCACATGAATAGTTATTTTTGTTGAGCATTTAAAATAATAGAAATCATTATTTAGGAGCAAAATAGAATCCTAAGATTAGACACCTAGTCAACTAAAAGCTAGGAGTTAATTAAAATATCTGGGGGACAAACTAGAGCAAACTTAGGGATGTTGGTGCACTTCCCAGAGAAACTGACACTTGGGGTGAGTGTTTTAATTAAATAATTAATTAAAAATATGTAATTATGCATGAAGGGACATGTGTCGCATGATATTTTCCTTTATAAGGAAGGCTTGGGGAATGGGTAAAGGGCCCATAATTTGGACGATTGTCGTAATTTTCGAATGCCTCAAAGACTTGCTGCTATCTAAGGGTTTGGCTTAGAAATCCTGGTGGGAAGGGAAGCCCAAGCTGAATTTCTAAAATACTTGTGTGAGCTCTATGACCCAAAGCTCGGGGGAGGCCATGCGACTGAAAGCATGAGCCTATGGTTGGGTGGCGAAGCTTACGGTTGCTTCGCCTATGGTTAAACGAGCTTTGCTGGAGGGATCCTACTAAAGACGCAGACGACAGTGGACAAGATGGTATCAAAGACAGGTTATGGTTTGTTTTAATTTGCTAAGTTATTCATTTATTTAGTTTATTTATCTAGTCATTGTGCTTTCTAATCTCTTTTGTATCAAGTGGTTGAGTTTCAGGTTAAGCATGAAGGCCCCTACAGGAGGGGCACTACAAGGATAAATGAATCTACCCAAATCATTGGTGGTATAAGAGACTGTGGAATTGGAAGATTCCTTTAAAATTAAAATGTTTTGTTTGGTTTGTACTACAGAGGCATCTCAAGACATGGGAAAATATTTTTTTTAAAAGTTGGATTGGTCCTAGTAGATGTTGTATGTGTATGCAGAATTCTGAAACCAAAAAACATCTTCTTGTGGACTGGGAATTCATGAAAGGTGTTTTGGAAATTATGTTGCACAACTCTAAATACTGAACAGATGTGGGGTTTTGATAATTTTGATATAAATTTGCTTAACTGGTTTAGAATCTGTAAATATCACCATTTACTCCCGGTTTAGATTCCAATAATTTTCCTTGAAAAATTTCTGTGATTTTTGCTAACTAAATGTTGGAGAGTCTGACTCAGGTGTTTAGAAGATGTCTGTAACTTTTGGAAAGAGCGAATCTGCATTTTTTGTTTGGATTTGTGAGTAATTGGATTTCTAGTAATGATACTTCTGGAAAATTTTGGTAACCCTATTCTAAGCTAACCCGTGACAAAACTACTAAAAGTTCTTTAACTACCAAATTCCTATAGCATGTATCTTTCCAGGCCTATCTTCCCATCTAATATTACGAGATTAGGGAACGGAGAAGGTCTTCCCATCTCTTGCATCAACAAGGGTGGAAACGGGTGGAAACAAGGGAGGCACCACATGTGTTTTCAAAATTAACTTGGGAGAAAAACGCATGTTGGCCTACTTATTTCAAATCCCCATTTTGATGATGTAATGTATTTGAATATCTAGTTCATGAATTGACAAAAACAAGTGACAAGATAAAAAAATGTCTTTGCAAAAGGCCTATATCCACGATAAATGTCATTTGCAAATGTGGATTTTAAAATATTACTATTAAATTTTGAAATACTCATCATAATTCATCTAGGGGAAAGGGACAGTAAAGACAAAACAATAGTATTAGCAATATAGTACAAGCACTAATCATAATACTCATCATAATTCATCTAGGGGAAAGGGATAGTAAGGACAAAACAGTACTATTAGCAATATAGTACATGTAGTAGTACAAGGAAATTGTACCTCTTTTTGTTTCCACGGATTAAGATTTCCTGTTGTAAGAGAGATTGATTCTCATTTCCGCTAGTCACCATAGCTTTCTAACTCCAACGCCAAGCAATAAATGTTTTCAATTAAAATATTGTTGAATAGAGATGAGCTTTGTTCTTGTTTGTATTACAAAATGAATAGAAAATTGGAGGGAAATCTAAACACTAAAATCAATGGAGGGAAATATAAATCCAAACATTCATTTTTTGACAATAGATGTTCCTTTTTCCATTTACAGATGTTTTTAATTTCACCAAATTATTATATAAAGTACATAAAATACTTAGAAATTAGAAACAAAATTAGAAAAGTATCGCCAAATATTTTATAGTTAGAATTTAAGAATTGGTTAGATTTGCCAAGACTTATACATTTTTAAGTATGGATCCTTAAACTTTTACTAGGTGGTCATGATTATAGAAGATACACAAGCCAATAAAAAAAAGCACAACTAGAAGGAAAGCATATGGATTTGAAAAAACATAAAGTTAGCATCTTCACATGTGCAAGAGAAAAATCATTAGTCAAATAATATAATTTCTCAATCAAACTAATGGTGTGAAAAAAAAGTCTGTAATGGTGAGTGTAATGCATTGGTTTTCTATTAATGTTAACCCTTCTCCTACAAAATCTAATGTTACAATCAAATAAAGTTGAAATGGATCAACTTAAACTTCATTTCCTACAACACATTCTCACACCATAAAAGAGGTGCCAAGACCTAGTATACCATCTAAGCAAAGACATTTAAAAACATATATATGAACCTCAATGGTGAGGTATTCCTTCAAATATGCAAAAGTTCCTCTAAATATGTGGAAATTATCGGTTAGTAATGCTAAAGGTCTCTGGAGTAAATTCTCACCCTCGACCATGTTAGTGATTTGCTTCCTTGATCAAACATGAGTGATGCCTATGATAAGATCAAACCAAAATGTGTGATCCAAGGTTCTTCTCATGGATTGCAGTTATCACTATTCTAAAAATACCCTATCCATTAATATGATTATACGTTGAGGAATTAACACCTTTACAAATGCAAAAAAAAAACATGCATTTTAACCTTGGTGTTTTAAACTACTATTAGATTATTTTAACCACATAGATGGCTTGAATCAAATGAACCATAAGATGGATGCATTCATCAAACTCTTTATTTTTTATGTTTGCAGGATCGGTGATACATTCTCCATGGACTGGTAGAATGGTGCGTCTCTTCCTACACTGGAAGAGTGGGTGGACATTATAACAGTTGTGTTGTTATGTGATTATCAGTCCCACTCCCTGTCGATGTTGACATAGTGGTTAGAGCCCCTAACAAGTCCCACTCCTTGTCGATGAGGACACATTAATGGGTAGTAGCTATGCATTGTCTTATGACACAACCATGATGAGTCCCACTCTCTGTCGGTGAGGACATAGTGGGTAGAGGCCTTGAGATGTCCAAGGACATCTTCACAATGTTGAGGGTTGGCCCTCACATATTTTATCCCTTGATGGTGGTAGCACTTAATGATGGTGGATTGAGTTGGTTTACTTGATGGGTGTTCCATGTGTCATAAGTATAGAGAATTCCTTATTTGGTTGCGAGCCCCTCATGTAACGTTGGAATATTGGACATGATGTGTGACCCCTAACTTAACTTGTTGGTTAAGTCGGTCTTGTGTGGGATCATATACTTATTGGAGGTTTACCCCTAAACCTCTATATATACGAGAGAGTGTTCTCATCATGTTCTATCAACTTGGTCTTCCTCTTGTGCTTACGATTGGGGTTCATTATTCTCTAGATCACTATCCTTATGTAGTAGAGCAGTTATACTCGTGTATTCTTTGATGTATAACGCATGGTCTCCCGCCAGGTATGCCTTTGCCTAGGGTCTATGGAAAGAGACATTGTGAAGTCATGCATGACTCTTGATTTTGTGGATTCTATCACAGTGAAAGGTTGTAATTGGGTTTTCTCCCCCATGAGGGATTCCCATGATACATGTTGTGTAGTTGTGCATTTTCTATATACATGTGATCCTATTTGCTTACTTTTGCTATAGATACCCTCATATCTAGGGATGAAGTTGGAACGTAAGCATGTTGTTTTTCATTATAGCTTTGAAAGAACCACCTATATTATAATGTTGTTTGGAATTATAGAAAAAGACACTTTCACTGGAGGGTGTGGCCCACCCATAGCAGGGTTGTCATGAAACGAAGAGGGCATCTCCATTTTAATGCTAGAAAAAAAAGTGAGAGGACTAGTCAGAGAGATGGTAGCATTTTACAATGCCACTAAGCCAGGGGATGGATCCCTCAGCAAATAGTTGGCCCTCACCTATTTTATCCCTTGATGGTGGTACTAGCACTTGATGGTGGATTGAGTTTGTTTCCTTGATGGGTGTTCCGTGCATCATAACTCTAGAGAAGTACTCATGTGGTTGCGAGCCCCTCACCTAACGTTGCAACATTGGTTATGATGTGTGAACCTTAAATTAACTTGTTGGTTAAGTTGGTCTTCTGTGGGATCATATGAGGTTTACCCATAGACCTCTATATATATGATAGAATGTTCTCATCATGTTCTATCAACTTAGTCTTCCTCTTGTGCTGATGATTGGGGTTCGTTATTCTATAGCTCACTATCCTTATGTAGTAGAGAAGTTATATTACTTGTGTATTTTTTTATGTATAACGCATGGTCTCCCACCAGGTATACCTTCGCTTAGGGTTTATGGCAAGAGACATTGTGAATTGATGCATGACTCTTGATTTTGTGGATTCTATCATAGTTAAAGGTTGTAATTGGGTTTTCTCCCCCACGAGGGCTTTTCATGATACATGTTGTGTAGTTGCGCATTTTCTATATACATGTGATCATATTTGCTTACTGTTTCTATAGCTACCCTCATATCTAGGGATGAAGTTGGATCGTAAGCATGTTGTTTTGCATTATAGCTTTGAAAGAGCCACCTATATAATGTTGTTTTGCATTATAGCGGAAGGAACTTTCACTGGAGGGTGTGGCCCACCCATCGTAGGGTTGTCATGAAACGGAGAGTGCATCTCCATTTTAATGATAGAAACAAAAGTGAGAGGACTAGTCAGAGAGACATTAGCATTTTCTAACTCCACTGAGCTAGGGGATGGATCCCTCAGTAAATAGTTAGCCCTCGCCTATTTTATCCCTTGATGGTGGTAGCACTTAATGACGGTGGATTGAGTTGGTTTCCTTGATGGGTGTTTCATGTGTCATAAGTTTAGATAAGTCCTTACGTGTTTGCGATCCCCTCACCTAACGTTGGACTATTGGTCATGATGTGGGACCCCTAACTTAACTTGTTGGTTAATTTGGTCTTGTGTGGGATCATATACTTATTGGAGGTTTACCCCTAGACCTCTATATATATGCGAGAGTCATGTTCTATCAACTTGGACTTCCTCTTGTGCTTATGATTGGGGTTTGTTATTCTCTAGCTCACTATCCTTCTGTAGTAGAGCAGTTATACTCGTGTATTCTTTGATGTATAATGCATGGTCTCCCACCAGGTATGCCTTCGCCTAGGGTTTATGGCAAGAGACATTGTGAAGTCATGCATGACTCTTGATTTTGTGGATTCTATCATAGTGAAAGGTTGTAATTGGGTTTTATCCCCCATGAGGGCTTCCCATGATACATGTTGTGTAGTTGTGCATTTTCTCTATACATGTGATCCTATTTGCTTACTATTTCTATAGCTACCCTCATATCTAGGGATGAAGTTGGAACGTAAGCATGTTGTTTTTCATTATAGCTTTGAAAGAACCACCTATATAATGTTGTTTTTCATTATAGCCGAAGACACTTTCACAAGAGGAGGGTGTGCCCCACCCATCGCAGGGTTGTCATGAAACGAAGAGGGCATCTCCATTTTTATGCTAGAAACAAAAGTGAGAGGAGTCAGAGAGATGATAGAATTTTCCAACGCCACTGATCCAGGGGATGGATCACTCAGAAAATAGTTTCACATAGGCCTCCACCGCCAGAGTAGTAGTTACGTTTAGGGTACTCGCAATGTCTTCCAAGAGGTTGGACAGGCTTTGAACCTGCACCTCCAATTCGCAAAGTCGAATGTGAGTATCCTCTCCCATGATCTGAACTGCAGCATGCACATCGTAGAGCCCGATATTAACCAAACTATTCACCATGTCGAGGAACGCCCCATTTATGTTCTCGAACCATATCGGTCACCACCTTTCCATGCAATAAAACCTTTCCACACCAATAATTTGCAAACACAGTTTCAACTAGGCCCAAATTGATTGATAGAAACTTTCAAATGGTGATTTGATCCATAACCGACAGAACCCATCGAGTCCAGTTCCCATCAACTCTATCCATCATAATGGTTGCAATTAAAACCATAAAGATTTCTAATTGCACATTGCGATTTCTCAGTAACTGATGGTGTGTGCAGTGATGAATGATCGTTTACTAGCATCTGTGTCAAGTTGCAGTCGAGAGATAATTATGGAATAACATCCCCATATGATCAAACTAGAGGGGATATAAATGCGCTTGGGCTGGGGGTTTGGGAGGTTGATCGCCCACGTGATTTCCACAGGAAGCATTCTCGTGGGTGGCACTTCTCCCCTCCTCCACGTGGCTAAGAGAAACCCCATCCGGGGCAAATTTTTAAATAATTGGTTAAATAAACCATTTTAAATTAGTAACTTATTAAATCCATGGGGAGATCAATAATAAACAAAGTACAATAATAACCATTCAAAATATTTAAATAATAAACTGTAATAATGGTAACACTTTGTCACTTTGTATATTGTAAATTAAATTACATCAAGAAATGATCCCTTCATTTTCAAAGATTCGAAAGATTCAATTTTATACAATTTTTAAATATTAAAAAGATTCAATTTTATACAATTTTCAAAGATTCAAAAGATACAATTTTATACAATTTTCAAAAATCAAAAAATTCAATTTTTGAATATTGGTCAAGATTAAAGGGTGGGAATGATTTGGTCTGGTTTAAACCACGCACATGGAGAGATAGACAAAACATCAGAATGAAATGTTGTTGGGTTGAACCGTGCATGGAGATATAGACATAGGTGTTGATCGAAAGGAAAGGGAGTGAGACGAACTATGGAAATCCGGTTCCAATGCTATCCATACAGCTCTTCTTTTTATTTTTGATGTAGGAACCACCTGCAATTTCAACAAAAAACACTTCCTCAAATTCTTGAAGTCTTACCTTGAGTATAAATTCACTTTCTTTGTTCACAAATGGAATTTTCCATTTAATACTTTGATTACAATTGGGCCATGATCTACTGCTGCTCGTACACAAATGGAATCTAAAATGGAGTTTGATTCCCAAACAGAGTATACCTGGATATTCAAATTTGTGCACAATGACAATTTGCCACGATTTTTCCTCCAGTTCAGCGTTCATTTCTTCAAGGTTTGTTTCAACATTTGAGAAACTTAGTTTTTCATGAACAAGTGGAAAAAAATAACTACTAACACACTTCCAAATACTCAAACCCTAAACCTCAAATATGGAACCTGGCTATCAATTCGATAACTCAATCTTTGTATAAAAATGTTAAACAAATGCTAAAATCTCCAATATTTTACCTTTAGCGTAGATTCTTACCCAACACATTTATTTATTGTGTTAAATTTTGGTTAGGGTTAGGGTTTAGTGAAGAATGTACTTTAAACAATCTATTTAAAGTAACTTGATGTTCCAACTTCAATCGCTTCACTCCCTTCCGATTTGCATAACCTGGGATCTCATAACATAACGACACTCGAGTCATAAAAAATCGCATCGAGTCAGTTTTCAGAAGGGTCTTCCAATTCCAAATCCTTCGTAGAAATCGCATATTCTTGTAGTTGCTTACTGTTAGGAAGTCAGACAATTAACAAAGCCTATGTACTCATATTTCACTGCAGGAATTACTTACAAATTCCAGAGTAAATGACTTTATTTTTTCAGCTAGACGCCATTCACATTCAATAGAGACAATGAACTTCATAACAAATACATAGAAAGAGATATTCACAATTCCATATGCATATAAAATGATTTCATAAATCAAATTTAGTTACTCAGAATTCCGTGACCTGATTACACAATATGGGAGCTTTCTACCTTGGACCTCTCCTCTCCATTTTCCTATCCTCTCTGCCTCTGCCTCACCTCTTCTCTACCTCTGTCGTGGCTCGTAGACTAACAATCGTATATATGAAGAATCAATTTAATAGTTTAACACTAACTACCTTTCTATATTTCTATAACTACCTCCCTAAATAGGAGTTCGGCTCTATCCTAAAGGATGACTCATCATTAAGGCCTCATCACACTTGGAAACTTCTAGATTAACATTGCAAACTATTGAAAATTTACAATATTTTTACATTGAACCCCTCCTTGATTTAAGGACAAGACCTCATGGCTATCAAAAAATTAAAACTTTGAATGCGAGTTTGTTTGAGGCCTGATCTACTGAGTTGTGGCCTGAGGAGGGACTATTGAGGTCTGATATGCCTTACCGTCATCTTCTAGGGTTACTCTGTGTCCTGATTGATGAGGCCACAACTACTGGTGGCTTGGTTTGATTGTGTCATGGACTTCTGTTGTATGCAGTAGAATATGTAAGGGTTTGTTATAGAGGCCACAAGAAATGTGAAATGATATTTTTCCATTTCTCTTGCAAGTTAAAAAAGTCAAAAATAGTAACAAGAATGGAGCACTAATATATGTAAATGGAGGAGAGAACTAATATGATAAGTAGACCTCTTTCCTTTACACTCAACCAGGAGTTCCACCCTTTAAGGAAACAAAAAAGCAATAAAAGGGAATATGTGAATATAATCGAGATTCAAAGAATCGACAGATCATCTAATCTAGGAAGAAAAAATGATTCATTTGTTCTGCAACCAGTATGCAATAAATCTGCTCCTCAGGTAACATCAAAATGAACTCGGAGGAACCAACAAGAGGATGGGTTAGGTGACACAATTCCAAATAAGACCCATGTGTCCGATTTCCATTTGTGCATATGTAAGTATAAACAACAACTAAACTTACAGGCTTAGGCCAAACCTATAGATATACGTTATTAAACTATCTTAAGGATGAAAATCAATTTATTTTAACATAATAATGTCAACTACAATTACAAGAACTTTAGGAGTTAGTTCCATAAATGTAGGAAGTTTGTTATTTAGCTACAAGTTATGTTTCCAAGTATATCTTGTATTCCTGCGAGCATTAGAGGTTAGAGAGAGAGGCTTGAAAAATGATGGTTAGGAGGGTTAGCTATACAATGTAAGAATCAAGGCAAGAAAAATAGAGGATAGGTCAGAGTTTGTTTATGAGCCTGCAAATTTCCAAGTAGTAAATGGAAAAGGATTATTTGCCATGATGTTGTGTGCTGACTTCATATATGTCTATGTGATTGATTGTAATACCCCATTTTGACCCTTAGGATATATTAGCATTTAATGTAAATAATGTGTACATGTGATGTATGTTTTTCCTAGTGTGGAGCTCAAGGCCAAGGCCCCGCTAGTGAAATCCTGAATTTTGATTTAAAGGGCAAGCATTGATATTTGATGCCCATGTGCTCTTAAGCCATGGAAATTGTAATAGGATGTAAATAAACATCATGCAATAAAATACCAAAACTGGCTATGGGAGCAACGAATGAGAAGGGGCCATGTGTATCCACTAGGGAGTGGTGAGGGGGCTATGGGATTGAACCATAGGCTGCCTTATGTCACCTTGAGAACCCATTTGACTTTCCTTGATGACATTTAATTCTGTTGTAAGGAAGTGGTTGAGGATTTCAGTCCATGGCTTTAATGGAGCATGGGCAGCCCAGAAATTCGTATGGCAGAGTATGGGCTCTGTTTTCTTGTACCACAAGCCACTCTACCTCATGGATGTTGCTTCTTCCTCATCCCCATTCCATTGGAAAACTTACCAGCACCATTTTCCATCCAAAAACGATTTGCCAGCAGAGTGAAAAACCAGAAATCGCGACTTTGAAAGAACCCGCGTTTTGAAGAGCCAAGAACGCCCAGATTTGGCATCGGACAGTGAAATCCAATGGGGGATCCATTGGTATGAACCTTGGGGTGAATTTGGGAGCATTAGCTACCCCGAAATCCATTGGAAATCCCAGTTTTTACAGCCCAGAAATGAAGTGACGGGATTGAGTTATTGGATAACAGAACTGTGAGAAATCCAAGTGTGAATGACTGAGCAGAGGTTTGGTTTGCTTGATAAACCCAGTGAAGGCTAGAATCTCAAGGAATTATCAGCTGGACCTTTCTATGCCCACCCTAAAGAGAACTGGAGGGAAGGGACGCCTGAGGGACTGTGCAGCAGAGAAGGGGACCTTCCTTGTGTTGGGGTGCGGTAGGTATTGTGGGTGCCATGACTGCTGAGATCATTTGAGATGTCTGTAGCTTTGTGGTTGAGCTCACTGGATTAGCATCCTCCTCATTTGTCATCCATATGCTTGATAAACCCAACTGTGTGTTGGCTTAGCATGGCTGTTTGAGTGAAACCCTGACTGTGAGTGAGCCATCTAGTTCCTCCTTAGTGGATACACAGCCCAGCTCGGGGGTGATCTCTCAGCTGAAAGAATATAGGCTGGACAGAGATCTATGGTTGGGTGGAACGTTGCTCTCACGTAGCCAGTCGTTGGATGTCTACTTCTCAAGATAAGTGTTCTGTGTATTATAAATTATTTGCATTTTGTGTTCTGCAATATGTTAAATTGTCCATGTTTAATGAAATGAGTTGATTATCTTAATTTGGAATCCATGCATGGCATTGTAACGAGATTGAGTCTCTATATGCTGAATCATCCCCCGCTGTGATATATATATATATATATATATATATATATATGTTAGGCACTACTGTTTGTGTGCTTGCTATTATGTTTAATTCCGCTGTGTTTATATTGAGATGAATCTGCATATAGAAGTTTTGAATTGTTAGATATTTATGAGTAATTTAATATTGGGGCTAAGTCTACCAAAAGCCCCGGTGTGTTGTTAATGTTTCCTTCCCTGCATTTGACAACGGAAGGGGACGTTACATTGATGAAATATAGTGAATATACAAGCTAACCAGGAAATGAATTAGTTAGCTTGTGCTCTAACTATAGTAGGAAGAACAGTCAAGTTGTGTGAATGACCATAGATGATGGTTCAATTGAATTTGTACATGTTTCAGGTATGAGTTGTAGATTGAAATTGTCTAGATTTGTGTGAAGGTGTTTAGGGATTGCAACGAATTCAAATACTGGAAATAATGTTTGGGCATAATGGTAGATTATGTACACTTCTTGTTTGATGTTAAAAACCTTGCGCATATATATCCAATACTCCCGTGTATTAATCATGAGATTAAATATTATACGTGGACAAGACTTCAAAGTCGAATTCCTTCTGTGATATGTAGCTACAGGAATACTTTATTCTTATAAGGAGGCTCGTAATATTTTCTTGAAGAGAGGAGGTTGAATTTGATGGCATGATTTGAATCCTCTATATGATAATTGTGTTACTCTCTGTTGGGCTACATTTTAATTTTAAAGTTGAATTAAGATCTAAGGTTGAGTGTTGACTACATTGGAATTACACTCAGTATGAAGAGGAGTGATGTCGAACACTCTGCATTGAAGGGCTTCCTGGAATGAATTAATTTTGAGTCCGGGTAGAATCTTTATGGGTTCTACTTTCTTAGAAGTTAGATGCCATATTGGTTCGAATTTCAATGGTTCTACAAAATGACATGTAAAGAGACAATTACAATAATGCATTAATCCACAGAGATTATTTCCATAAGATCTAAGTCAAATATTTGAAAATTTTAGGAAGTTTTTTTATATCAGAATACCTCTTAATAAGAAATGTGGGTTTATGCAGTTGTTTGACTGCAAGTTGTTAGTGCAAAGTTTTGTGTTTTCAATATATATGAGGTTTAGTATCAACTAACGTTTTTAGTTCATTGTAGACATAATTTCAAAGGAGCTTGGAGCATATTATCAAATGGACAATGGAAACTAGATGAACTTGAAAAATAGGTATAGTTTCTATATTTGATTATTCATCATGATATAGCAAAAAAATGTATCAATGCTAACTTGTTCTCAATTAAATTTATGTGACTTAATGGAAATTGGTTATGTGTAGGACACTACAAGAATATAGAGATGGGGTTGAGGAATTCTTAAAGTTTTCCAAGGTGAATTCAAGGAATAAGATGTCCATGTAAGAAATGTGGCATAGTCAAAGTACACACATTTGATCAAATACACGAGCACTTGATTTGTGATGGAATAATAGAACAATACAAAATTTGGTATTTTCATGGAGAGAGCATTCACAGTCAGGTATATTCAAAAAAATGAATTGATCTAGTTTCAAACTTACTTGTATTAAATAAAGGGTATCAATTATATTTATATGTGCAAAATTATGTTTTCCTCTCACCTTTAGACTCCATCCGTTATTGATGAGGCTAGGCAACGCTCTGAAAATGAGCCACGTGAAGTTATAGAGCATATATCAACTGAACTGGTAAGCTAATTTGCAATGGTAAAGGCTCCTATTTGACCAATTTCTATTCATTCTAATTTTCATAAGAAACATAAAATCACTGACATGAATTTTAATTTTCTTATTAATAGGGTTATGGACATGTAGAATGCTATTACGATAATCATGTTGATGAGCCTGGAACATTGTTTCAGAATGATAATGATCCCCTCGAAAAGGGTGATGGTACAACCATTGTTGGTGATCAAGTACTTCATATGGTGAATGATGCTTATCCATGTCTTGATCAAAACCTAAATGAAGGTTGTGATAATGTGGGGTTGGCATCAACAAATGTACTAAATTAAGTTAATGAATATAGGAAGTTAATCAAAGATGCCAAGAGGCCATTGTACCCAAATTGTGTTGATTTCACAAAACTATCAACAATCGTGGAATATTACAATCTCAAAGTGAATAGTGGATGGTCTAATAGAAGCTTTGGCCAAATGTTAAAATTGCATAAAAATACACTTCCTAGAGATAAGAAACTTCCAGATTCTGCATATGCTGCAAAAAAGTTGAAAAAATCATTGGGATTAAACTATGATATGATACATGCATATCCCAATGATTGCATTTTATATCGAGGAAGTAATGAAAGTAAAGATGAATTCCCAACATGTGGAAAATCTCGATGGAAGGTGGATGCTCAATCTCAAAAGGTGCGGTAAGGTGTTCCTGCAAAGGTGTTAAGATATTTCCCCATAGCACCGAGGCTAAAGAGAATGTATAGGTAAGATTTTCAACATCATAAATGTATTTAAGTTTTCACCTTCTTGTATTATCTTTACCATTTTTCATAGTGTTATTATATGATAATTGATCCAGGTGGATATCAGTGGTGACCCACCTTTTCCAACTGTCTCAAAATAGCTTTCTGGCAATTTTGGTAATTTACTATTTTTAGCAGTTTTTCGGGTCTTGAACTTCGGGAGCCGTTTTGAGGCCCTAAACGACATTTTTTGTGGTATCTTTTTCCAATCAATTTGATCATCAAATTTCCCCTGAGAGCTGTATTTATCGGATAGATCTTTCAAATGAGCTATCGTGCGCCCGAAACAGAGATCGTATGCCAAAGTTATGCCCCGGGAAGCTGATACACCAAACTACCCAAAACGGGGTCCACAAAATTGTTGTCTTTTCATCCTCCGGGGTTAGGGTTTTGGAGTTTGGTTATTGTAAAAGGCCTTCAGAGCCTCATTGTAATCATCTTTTTGTGAATGAGCGCAGCCGTCACATCTCTTCTCAGAGATCAGCTACCACCATTCTAGCAAGCTTGTTTTCCACTGCATTTTACAGTTTCAGCTTATTTCTTTGTTGAATAGAAAACTAGTTTTACTGTATCTCTGTTATTTTGTGCCAAACATCTTTTAATAATTTGTATTCCTTTCGTTATGCTCATAAAATCTAGATCAGTGGTATCAGAGCGGTCTTCTCCTCATCATCTTAATGCATGTCTCCAATGAGGTCAGGGTACAAAGAATTGGGTCTCGAGCTTGTTTCTCTTGGGGAAAAAAGCTCTCGCATGCCCAAGCGACCTATCATGGCAAGAGAAAATAAATATGACGGGACAGGAGATCCTTTAAAACTGTTGCTTGAAGAATCCCTCACGCAATAGAGGAATGAGATGATGGATAGTTTTGCGCAAATCCTTCAGCAGCTACCAACAGGTGACATGTCTTCCTCGAACAGAAGTGCCGCCCCCTTCAAGGTACAAATCAACTTCGATATTCCTATATTTGAAGGTTAGATAGACGCGGATGTTGTAGACAAGTGGTTGAATCTACTAGAAGGGTATTTTTCTGTCCATAACTTTTCAAATAGAGAAAAAAGGTACTTTTGCACACCTCAAAGCTGCTCCCCATGTCAAAGATTCGTGGGAAACCTTTTGTGAGAAAAAGGAAACAGAGGAACCCTCATTATTTACAGTCACGGCCACCTTGGAATCCTTTCGGGATGTTATTAAGTAACAATACTACCCTATTGGAAGTTATGACAACTTGTATACCAAATGGACCACACTGCAACAAGAAAGAGACCAAGCAGTGCCAGAGTTCACAAATATCTTCCATACCTTGCGCACCAAGCCGGGTATCAAAGATTCAGAGCGACATCTGGTGCTCAATTATCGTGGTGCTCTACATAGATACATCCAAACCAAAATGAAATTTCTGGACATCTCATCCTTGAGCGCAGCCTACCGATATGCCGTCAAAATCGAGCAAAAGCTCAAACAAAAGATGCAGCAATTTGGGCCTGGGAACCCATCACAGAAAAAGACAGGCAAGGGTGGCCCCAACCCATAGAATAAAGGACACAACAAAGATGGATAGTATCAGGACAACCATCCCAAGCTGTATGCAAAGAAGGACACCAGAAAGACAAAGAAAGATACCAGGAAGTGGTGTGACTTCCATAAGAGCCCTTGGCATAACACTGCTAACTGCCGCTCAAAGAACACCTTGGTGGCCAAAGTGAAAGCATTTGAATCAGATGCAGGTTCTAACTTTGAGTCAGAACCAGAAAGGGGAAGACAGATCATTGATGCGGAACCCAGTGCCACCGTGGCTACCAACAAGCTCTAGCCTGATGAACCAAATGAACTAGGAGAAGGAGAGCGCCTCTTCCATTCAGAGATGTGGGTAAAAGGAACCCCACTGCACTTCATCTTTAAAAGTGGTATCCAAAAGAACCTCATCTCAACATAGGTCGTCAAGCAGATGGCCTTGCCAACAATGCCGCACCCACAACCCTACACCATTGGATGGCTCCGCCAAGGAAGCGATCTCCGTGTTATCCAACAGTGCCGACTTTCATATGGCATCAATCCATTCAAGGACGAGGTATTGTGTGATACTACTCCTCTCAAAGTTTGTCATGTTCTTTTGGGCCAACCTTATTTATGGAAACGTCATGATGTATATGAGTCTACGCCTCGTAGTGTTATTATTACTTTGAATAGGAAATTGTAAGGGATACCCAAGGCAGTCCCTCCTAGTGCTATTTTTTTATTTCTGCCAAGCAATGCAGGAAGGTCATCTCTCAGACCGGGAAATTTGTCTTCTTCGTGATTCACTCTCAGAGTGAAAGAAATATCGCAGCCACATCTAGGGCCTCCACAGTCGATCTTTCCACGCAATAGAAGTAAGTGGATAAGGTCATGAAAGAATACAAAGATATCTTCTCCTCTCCTACCGGGGTACCTATGCATTGCCAAGTCAAGCATCCCATCGATCTGACCCTAGGCGCACCGCTACCCAATGGGCCAGTCTATCACTGCTCACTATTAGAAAACGAGGATATCAAGAGGTAGATCCAAGAATTACTCCACAAGGGACACATACATCCCAGCTCATCACCTTGTGGGAGCCCAATCGTGCTGGTGCAGAAGAAAGACGGGACCTGGTGACTCTGCATTGATTACCAGGCCCTGAATAAAATCATAGTTTGAACCAATATCCGATTCCCCGAATTGATGACCTCCTTGATCAGCTAATGGGGGCCAAATACTTCAGTAAGATTGATCTGAAGTCTGGCTACCACCAGGTCTCAATAGAACAGAAAGATGTATGGAAGACTACCTTCAAGTCAAAAGAAGGTCTTTTCGAATGGCTGGTCATGCCCTTTGGTCTAACAAATGCTCCAACAACCTTTATGAGGATGATGGACATCCTCATCTACAACAAGACTTGGGAGGAACACTTGCAGCATATTCAGCAAGTTCTGCACACCCTGTGGCAACACAAACTATATGCGAACTTGGAAAAATGATCCTTCGACATGGATAGTGTCCATTACTTAGGCTACATTGTTGAGTAGCATGGTGTGCATGTGGATCCCACCAAGATCCAGGTCATCTGTGACTGGCCATCCCCAACCAAACTCACTGAAATTCAGAGCTTCTTGGGCCTCACCAATTTCTATCATAGTTTCATGCTGGGATTCTCTCATATCGCATGGGTCCTCAGCCAAGTAACCAGGGGTGGCATTAAGGAAAAATTTGTGTTGGGCCTGTCCCAACAACAAGCCTTCGATGACTTGAAGAAGTGTTTGTACTCATCCCCGGTACTCTCATTACCGGACCTGCAACATCTATTTGAGATCGAAACAGATGCTTTAGACTATGTTGTGGGCGTCATTGTCACTCAACACAGCCACCCCGTGGCATATCATAGTGAGACACTATTAGATGTTGTCCATAAGTACCCTACTTACAACAAAGAAATGTACTCCATTGTGCAAGCCTACCATTAGTGGAGACATTACATTCTTGCGAAGGAGACAGTCATCCACACTAATCACAAGCCCCTACAGTTCATGCAGCCCAAGGAAAATTACAGAATGACCGCCATCAGAAGTGGTCCACATACTTACAGCAGTTCCACCTCAACATCAAATATAAAATAGGAAGTACCAACCGAGTTGTTGATTGCCTTAGTCGACCTCCTGTCATGGCACTCACCATGGTGCTAGACTCGTGCGGCCACGAGACCTCTGGATGGCCCCACCTCTATGAGACAGACCTTGACTTCTCCACCACCTACCAAATGTTGGGAACCAACTCAATGGTCGATAATTTCCATCTTCAGGATAGGTTGTTGTGCCATCTGGGCCATCTTTGCATTCCATAAAGTGAGTGCACGAAGCTGATTTGGGAAGCTCACTACAATCAGGTGGCAGGACACTTTGCGTCAAAAAGACAGTGGCAGTGCTACAGAAACATTTCTATTGGCCGAAACTTCGACAGGATGTCGGCAAGTATATCAGGTCCTGCACCGCCTATGCTATTTCCAAACCACCACTAAGAAACAGGCCCTGCACACCCCTCTACCTACTCCTAACAGGTCATGAGAATCCATCTTAATGGACTACATGTCGGGCCTCCAGTCCACCAAGAGGGGAAATGAATGTGTTTTTGTGGTTGTTGATCGCTTTTCCAAGATGGCGATTCTAACCACCTGCAAGAAGAACATCATAGCATAAGCCACTGCCAAGCTCTTCTTTGAACGAGTATGGGTACATTTTGGGATCCCACAAACCATTATCTTAGATCATGACAGTCGGTTCCTCAGCTCATTCTAGTCGAGCCTCTGGTCACTGTTGGATACCAAGCTCACCAAATCCACTGCCTTCCACCCCCAGACAGACGGCAAAACTGAGGTCATCAACCGGATGGTCGTACATATCCTGCGCATGTACAATTCAAAACACCCCCGCACATGGGATGAGAGTCTCCCCTATGTTCAACATAGCTACAAACGTTACCTTCATAGCTCAACTGCACATAGCCCCTTTCAGGTAGGGTTGGGATTCCAACCATTGGGCCCCATGGATGTTGCACTACCCCTGGTGATCACCTCGTCCCCTATTCCACCATAAGCTGACAAAGCCACTTGGTTCATTGAGCGGATACTGCACATCCGCCAACAGGTTCAGGGTATTCTACAGAATTCTAATGCTAAGTACAAGCAGTGCCATGATCAACATCAGGTGCCACATAAGTTTCAGGTGGGCGACAAAGTTTGGTTGCATTTGCAGAAAGAACGCCTTACAGGGCCCCATCAGAATCTTCACCCACCCCATTATGGGTCGTACACCATCACCAAGGTGGTGGGTGACAATGCTTTTGAGCTCAACATTCCCCACTTCCTTGGTCTGCATCCAGTCTTCAATGTGGCTCTCCTTTGGCCATATTTCCCACCATTATTAGACACCTCAGAGATAGCAGAGCAGTTGACACCAACAGAGCTCCACCCTGACTGCATGCAACAGGAATCCAGTGATCATATTGTGGACACACAGATCAAGGGCACTCAACAGCAAAGGATCCAGCTTTATCGATTCATCAAAGCAGGGCAGCTCCTAGACCAAGGCAAGTGGCTCACCCGGGGCCAAATTCAGCAAGTATTTCCTCATCTGATGGGCGAACTCAACGCAATGGAGCCCATTGCTTCCTAAGGAGGGAGGATTGATCCAGGTGGATATCGGTGGTGACCCATTTTTTCCAACTGGCTCAAAACACCTTTCTGGCAATTTTGGTAATCTATTATTTTTAGCAGTTTTTTGGGTCTTGAACTTCGGGAGCTGTTTTGAGGCCCTAAACGACGTTTTTAGGGGTATCTTTTACTAGTAAATTTGAACATCAATTTTGTCCATCAAATTTGATCATCAAATTTGTCCATAAAATTTTTCCTCATAACTATAGTTATCGGATAGATCTTTCCAACGAGCTATCGTGCGCCCCAAATGGAGATCGTATGCCAAAGTTACACCCCCGGGAAGTTGATACACCAAACTACCCAAAACGGGGTACACAAAACTGTTGGCTTTTCATCTTCCTTGGTTAGGGTTTTGGATTTTGGGTATTGTAAAAAGGCCTTCAGAACCTCATTGTAATCATATTCTTGTGAATGAGCGTAGCCGTCACATCTCTTCTCAGAGATCAGCCGCCACCATTCCAGCAAGCTTGTTTTTTGCTGCATTTTACAGTTTCAGCTTATATATTTATTGAATAGAAAACCAGTTTTACTGTATCTCTGTTATTTTGTGCTAAGCATATTTTAATAATCTGTATTCATTTCATTTTGCTCATAAATCTGGATCAATAATATTATATATAAATGAAATATTTTCTTTGTTGTTCTAGCTCTTCTGACATGTCACAAAAAATGAGGTGGCATCATGAGAATGCAAGCAATGATGGTCATATGTGCTACCCTATTGATAGCCTAGCATGGAAAACTATTGTTGAAAAATGGCCTGGTTTTTCAGGCATTTCCCGCAGTGTACAACTTGCAATGGCAGTAGATGGATTTAATCCATTTGGAGACTTGAGCAGTACATACAGTGTTTGGCCTGTAGTGTTGGTTACATACAAACTCCCACTATGGTTGTGCACAAAAAGGAATTTTTGTATGTTAACATTGTTAATACCTGGTCCCAAGCAACCAGGTAATGACATTTATGTGTATTTGGAACCCTTGGTAGATGAACTAAAGGAATTCTGGGACCAAGGAGTATGGACATATGATGCTTACAATAATATATGCTTTAACATGAAGGCGATTCTTATGCGGGTGATTCATGACTTTCCAGCTTATGGGAATATGGTTGGTTGCACAACAAAAGGCTATAATGCATGCCCCATGTTTGGAAAGAACACAGAATCAAAGTACCTCAATTGTAGCAAGAAATGTGTGTACATGGGACATAGGAGATTTCTTCCTCAAAATCATAAGTTTTGCTCACAGAAGGGACCATTTAATGGGAAGGAGGAGCTTCGTTATGCCCCTCTAGTTGTAAGAGTGTCATATATTTTTAAGGAAACAAAGGGAAACGAAACAGTTTGGGGGAAGAGTGAATCAAAGAAAAGGAAAAGTAATAAGGAAAAAGGTGAAATACTAATGTTGTGGTGTGGAAGAAACAATCAATCCTATTCAATCTTCCATATTGGGAGGTATGTAGAGACATCAACCATTCCTAATTATTATACATTGCATTATTATATGATGTCATTGTGCTTAAATGTCTTCATTGAATTCTTTGTTTATCATTTCTCCATTTTAAATGATTTTCCAATATTCTCAATGCATTGGAATGCAGAAACACCTACAACATCACAATTTAGATGTAATGCATGTGGAGAAGAATGTGTGTGAAAGCATTTTTGGAACTCTTTTGGATATAAAAGGGAAGTCCAAAGATGCAAAGAAATCACAAGATGACTTGCAAAAAATGGGTTTGATAAAATCACTGTGGCCAAAAGTTAAAGGAAAAAAAATTCCTTCCACCTGCACCGCATACTCTTTCAGAGAAAGAGAAAGAGACCCTGTGTCATGTTCTTTTCACCTTAAAAGTGCCAGATGGTTATAGCTCTAATCCAAAAAATCATATATCTATGGAAGATCTTAAGTTCCATGGAATGAAAGCACATGATTGCCATGTTCTAATGCAACAGCTTCTCCCAGTAGCTCTACGCCATGTGCTACCAATTGTTGTTCGAAAGATGCTTTGTAAGATTTGTTACTTTTATTGGCAAATTTGTGTAAAATCGGTTTCAATAGAGAGCCTTGACAAGTTGGAAAATTATATCATGGAGACAATGTGCTCGCTTGAAAAGTACTTCCCTCCTTCATTTTTTGATATAATGATGCATTTGAATGTACATTTGGTACTTGAGCTTCGATATTGTGGCCCGGTTTCATATAGATGGATGTACCCCTTTGAGAGGTACATGATACTTTACTTGGTATGAAGAACCACAAGAAGAATAATTTATTCAAAGCTTTTGACATTACTTAAAAAAAATATGCTCTTTTTGTAGGTGTATGAAAGTATACAAGAGTTATGTTAAGAACAAAAATAGGGCTAAAGGATGCATCGCTGAAAGCTACAATGTGGAGGAATCAATAAAGTTTTGTGGAGGGTACTTGAAAGGTATGGAAGCTATTGGAACCACACATGATTGAAATGAAGTGTGGGATGATGAAGTTGAAGAAGTAATTCTTGATGGAAAGCCATTATTTGCTTCAATTCCATTAGAATTGGATAGCATTAGTTGGGAACAAGCCCATAGGTGGGTTCTATTTCACACAAATGAAGTTGATCCATGGATAGAGTAAGTAACATGTTTGACCATCAAAATTTGGTTTGTTTGTAGTTTAAAAAAACATAGATCCATGGATATAATAATGTATTTGACATTTCAAATTATTTTTATTCATATTTTATTAAAACACATTAACAACCATTTTTATTGTCCAAAATTGTCAAATTAGGATGCACAAAACGGATATTCTCAACTCATTTACCCAAACCAAAAAAGATAAAGCTCTATTCCAGAGACCCCACACCCAACATTTTTCTAGTTGGCTAAAAAAATAGGTGACTTTATACTATTTATATTATAAGTACTTAAAAATCATTACATTTTGAATATTGTCATGTACAAATTTAAATATTTTATCATAGGTTGGATGTATGTGTTCTAAGTACATTCAAAAAACTGAAAATATGTAGGTGGAAAGAGATGGAAAGGTTTCTGATACACTTAAATGGCTAGCATGGGGCCCAAGGAAATTTGTGAATAAATACAAGGGATACCTACCAATGGTTATAGATACCATACAAAAATAATGGATAATGAGAGAACCACCCAAAATAGTGGTGTGTGTTTGGAAGCCGAAACAATGATGAGGTCAAGCTCCAAAGATCCAAACCTTGTACTTTAGAAAACAAAATTTTATGGAGTAATAGAAGAAATAATTACATTGGACTATTTTTGTATGGAGTACACATTGTTCAAATGTAATTGGGTCGATGTATACAATAAGAGAGGGATTAAAACTGATGATTTGGGTTTTACAATGGTGAATATGAAGAAATGCTTAAGTCAGAATCATTGGCAAGATGATCCATTTATTCTAGCATCACAAGCTAAACAGGTATTATATGTACAAGATCCAGTTGAGACTGACCGGTATGTAGTGTTAACATGTCCTCCAAAAGGATTGAGAAATAGTAAATCATATGAATCCGAGTATGCAGATTTGTCAGGGGTTATAGACTTTCAAGAAGCAAAATGTGTAAATGAAGAAGATATAGTCGATGTCGATGTCGACATTGACGTGAACATAGATTATGTCCGTTCATATTGTGAAGGAATATGGTTGAATATTAAACAATAAAACATATCGATTCTGCTATATTCACCTTTACATGGTATATACATTTGCAGATTTTGCATATTGGGTCACTAATGGTTTGGATTTACATTGAATGAATGATGTTCTTGATAAATGCTAGTTTTGATCTTTTGTCTTGGACTGAATTAAGATTTTCTTGGACTATCCAGTGGATTATTTACAACTTGTCATTTATGTTTGATTATGCTCTTGGAAAGTAAGTGGACTGCTATGTGGTTGTAATTGCTTCATATTGACTTTCTAGATGTGTTAACTTGGGTATGGAATTATATCTTTTTATAGTGGTGTATTTTTTGTTGTGTTTTGCATTTTTTTTTTTAATATCATTAACTTGGAGTTATTCTACAATAGATTTCTTCAAGAAAAAAATTAGTGTTGTTCTGTGTTGGTTTTGCATGCTTGGAATTGTATAAACAGTCTTTAAACATATGGGACACAATATGCTAGCTGGACTGTTCTTTTGATCATTGTAAGTAACAACAATCCTTAGTGGATTTAAGCTAATCTTGTATGGTGCTTATATATTTATAGTACTTACCTATTTAATTTTTCAGGAAATTCCTTCCAGGGAAAACAGTCACATTTTCAATGTTGGCAATCCTAATAATGAGGTCATTGTCAAGTAGCTGGCAGAAATAATGACTGAGGTATGGTTCATGTTTTTCACTAGAGTTCAAAAAAGTTGTTTGAATAGCTTTTTGAATAGTTTCTTGTGCTTATGTTGTTGTCAATAGTGTTTATTTATAGTGCTTGCTTAGTTTCCATTAACCTTCATTAACATTTCATCACAACGGAAGCATAAACTATGCTTCCTTTCTTCTGTGACTAGTTTGCAATAAATCCGCTCCTCAGTTAACATTAGAACGAACTTGGAGGAACAAAAAGGAGAATGAGCTAGGTGACATGATTCCAAAGAAGGCCCATATGTCTGATTTCCATTTGTGCATCTGTAAGTGTAAAAAACAACTCGAGTCTTACAGGCTTAGGCCAAGCCTGTAGATATATGTTATTAAATTGTTGTTACAACATTTTATATCATCTTTTGCTATCTTGTTTCCATATGCTTAAAAAATCTTATATATCTATTTTAGTTATTGTGAAACAGGTTAGTGAATTAGTTCTATTTACTTTACTTATAACAATGTGATATTTTTTCTTTTTCAAATTAGTAAAATGTTATAATAATAATAACCAAATGTTCAATTTATTCCAACAAGCTATTGGTCTTCACCATCTACTAGGGTTACATTCTGCTTGTGACCTACTCCACTTGACTGACATGAGTTTAAAAGGGATGCGGCCGGGTACTAGTCCAAAGCAATTTTGATGGGTAGATCTACACCTCGTATTGGGAAGGTAAGCAAAGAAAGTCTACCCTATGTAACCCATCAAAGGAAGTTTCTTGTAGAATTTCCAAAAAAAAATGTGTAACATGTCATGCCAATATGAATCTTAGGAATTTTGCACTTTTATAGTTTCTCTAGATTTATGTTATATATGAGATTTAAAAAATGCATGTAAGTTGATATAACACTAATAATTCACAGGATATGCTACTTTTTTGTTTATTCAAGCACATTTATATACCTGCTGAAACTAATGCTTGGATTCTGGAACATGACAATTATAAAGAGAAAATTCTCAAGTATTACAATGAGAAAAAAATATAGATTAAAGTTGGAGACTCTATATTTTGCATAGCCTCCTTTACTAAACCATTTAATTTATTATATATCTTGGACTCCACATAAATGTTTTTGATTATTTGTTGGCAAATCTTAGGGTTAAAATGTGTCTCTCTGCTTTTTAGGTGCCCACATTTTCATTGTGGCTTAGGGGGTCTGCATTGACCAGCTTGGGGGTCCACACCATCCAGTTTGGGGCATATGTACATAAGATGTCATATAAAATCCACTATGAAGAAAATTATCTTCAGATGGATTTGTTGCAAAGAGGTCTTTAATACTAGCAGGTTATTCAACATAGAATTACATAACAAGTACAAGCATGTTTTTTAATCAATATACTGGAATGAGTTCCAACATATTGAATCCATTCTCCAAAATTCTCTTTTGAAGGAATATGTGAAACTAATTTTAGATATTAAATTTGTATGTCCATAGGATTTGCTCAAATCGTAAATAATGATGGCCAAGAGAATTATGATCCAGGAATTTTAATAAGCATGATGTAATTGTAGTTAGAGAACATTTTTTTTTTTTTTAACTAGAACGTATAATGTATAAAAAAAAGTCATGGTTGTGAACCAAATCGGCAGAGTACAGTGAGCAATTCCAGCAACAACAATTTACAATTTGATGGCCAATTGACATTTGGAATTTGGAGGAATCTGTTGTTTGTGAATAATGCATGGCAGAGGCTGAGTGAGCATTTAAACAATCAAGAATGAATAAGAATGAGTTGAGCGAGAGTGCTGAGTATTCTGAGCTGAGTTAGAACATGATCGATTTCGACCGAGTTGAAGATTCTAGTTATGTGAAGAGATAATTAAATTCTAAAGTGGTGAAATTCTGAGATGAATAAATAAATTATTTGCAGTCTGTAGTGCTGAAACATGGTATGCATTGCTCCAATGTTGTATTTTCACTAGACTTTGGATGCATCTTGGATCTCATTCACTGAAACTTTCGTTGGTGCTGTACATTTTGCCTATATGCAATGTCAATCGTTGAGGCAATCTTGGATCTCATTAATTACCATAGTTTAGTATTTAAATATTTATAGGCCTACTGCATTATTTTTTGCAAGCAAGTTTATAGGCCTGCTGAAACTAATCCATGCAAGGTAACAATTCCTATGATTGTAAAGTACAACCAACAAGAACGGAAATCTGCCCCTGCCAAGTACAACCAACAACTCAAAAAATTGCCCCTATAAACTACAACCAACAAACTCGGAAATATGCCTTTGTAAGGTACAATCAACACAACATAAAACTATCCCTTCAAATGTATGTAGGATGAATTCAAAAAATGCCCAGAACAGCAAGGAAGGTGGTCTATCAACAATGATTGGACATACTTCTCTTCTAAGCAATTGTTTATTGGCCCTGGGAGTGTATGATCTATGTGGCATAGGGTATGAGGCATACCCCTAAGCTTTGTTGAAATCCATAGCTATGGATCACATCTTTCCACCTCTATACTAACAAGTATATTGGCAGTATATATATTGGCATTCTCATCTCATAGAATACATTATTATCCCATTGCCTCTTTAATATTTCCAAAATAGAAATAAATAAATATAGTAATGTCCACAAGAAACCACAATAGGTCAACATGACTAGAAGAAGGGATAACAAATCATTATTAGTGGGAACCATTGTAGCAAGAACAAAAGATTAAGGATTAGACGATATGGATATAAATTTATAAATAAGGCAATAATATTTTATTATGAGATTTTTCTTAGCTCTAATACATGAATGTATTTCTACTATCCATCTTCATACATACCAAAGATTGTCACCATTGTGGAAAGAAATGGTGACGTTTTACCATTATCCTTTAAGGACCATTATAAATTTTTTTTTAATTTTAGTTGAAATGGCAACAGTCCTTTATGTTTCGTCATTAAAATATTTTAATGGAAATATCCTCAATAGTGAGGGTCATTGCAAGGCCCTCATCATATTGTTCGGGTACACAGGGTACTACCAAAGGACCGAACACCAAGAGCAACCACTTCACACAAATAGATCACAGATCAACACACCGATGTTTTGACGTGGTTTAAACCCTCTTGAGGGAAACACTCCACGGCCCCGGCCAAATAGCTTCTACGGGACAATTTATTATGCAAAGAAAGAAAGTTACAAATGAGCTTCTCATAATCGATCAACTAAACAATGACCCTCCATGCTCTTTAAATAGAGATCATGGACCAATCGGGTGTTAAGCCACGGATCAAGGTTAGGTTTGATCTAAGAGAAGTTGAGCCGTCGGATCACTCTATGTCGGAAACATATCGTGACCGTCGGATTAAGTATATACAAATGCATACTAATGCATACTAAAGAAACACACTATCCCTAACGGATATATTACACAAGTTGATCTTAACTAACTCCTAAGTGTCTAAATATCCTAACATCCCCCCTTAAGAACAACTTGGGATAGGATTGAAGGATTTACAAAAGTGACACTATTAGGAGAAGGAAGGAGGCATTAGAGCCTATCCCCCCTTAATGACAAGTTCCTGAACTCCTAACATAGATCGAAGTTTAGAAAACTTCGCTTCTGTAAGAGACTTGGTGAAGATGTCTGCAACTTGATCATCTGTAGGGAAAAAGAGCACTTCGAGAACACGATCATGAACAAGATTTCTGATGAAGTGCATATGTAGCTCAATGTGTTTGCTGCGTTGATGTAGAACTGGATCTTTGGCAAGCTTGATGGCACTTTGATTGTCGCACCAAAGTGGAGTAGGCTGCTGCTGCTCGAATCCAAACTCTGAAAGGATCTGTCGAAGCCATAAAGCTTCCTGACTGGCATTAACTGCTGCTCGATATTCTGCCTCTGCTGAAGAAAGAGCAAGAGCTTGTTGTTTCTTACAAGCCCAAGTAATAGGTCCAGAGCCCAGACTGAAAACATAACCTGCAGTAGACTTTCGATCATCAGGATCGCCGGCCCAATCTGAATCAGTGAAACCAACCAACAAAGGTTTCCCCCCTGTACTGTAATGAATCCCAAACTGAACTGTACCTCGAATATATCGAAGTATTCTTTTAGCTGCTTTCCAGTGACTTTCATGAGGTGTCTGCATATAACGGGCAACTCGACCAACGGCAAAGGAAAGGTCAGGACGGGAATGAGTCAAGTATAAAAGACAACCAACAAGCTGACGATACAGTGTGGCATCTACTTCAGGTGAAGTACAAGTGGCAGAAAGTTTGACTCCAGACTGGAAGGGAGAAGGGGCTGGTTTACAATCTTCCATGTGAAAGCGACGAAGAAGGTCACAAGCATACTTAGACTGAGAAAGAAAGATTCCTTCTTTGGTTTGCAGAACTTGGAGACCAAGAAAATAATGCAAATGTCCTAAGTCTGACATTTCAAAAGTTTGTTTAAGACTGGATTTCACATGGGTTATAAGCTTAGGGTCACTACCAGTAAGAATAAGGTCATCAACATATAGAACAAGTATGATGAGATGGTTTCCTACTTTCTTGGTATAGACATTGGGGTCAGAATGGCATCTAGAAAAACCAGTGTCAAGGAGAAAGTTATCCATTTTGGCATACCAAGCTCTAGGAGCTTGCTTAAGGCCATATAAGGATTTCTTAAGGCGACAGACAAGGCTAGAGTTATTCTGAACATAGCCAGGAGGTTGTTCCATGTAAATTTCCTCCTGTAAATCACCATGTAAGAAGGCAGACTTGACATCCATTTGATGGACTTCCCAATTGTGTAAGGCTGCAAGGGAAAGAACAAGGCGGATGGAGTTCATTTTGGCGACAGGAGCAAAGGTTTCATTGTAGTCAATCCCTTCAACTTGAGAAAAACCTTTGGCAACTAACCTTGCCTTAAGTCTTTCAACACTTCCATCTGATGCATACTTAGTTCTGTAGACCCATTTACATCTGACAAGTTTTCTTCCTTTTGGAAGAGGTACAAGATCCCAAGTATCGTTCGCCATTAAGGAACGATATTCTTCATCCATGGCTGCATCCCAATCTGGATTCCTTGAAGCTTCTGCAAAAGTTTCTGGATCATGATTCTCGGAAACTTGAGCCAAAAGAGAAGAGGCTCGCTGAAACTGAGAACGTGTTCGACGTTGATCTCTAGGATCACCGGCAAGATCACCAGCTGCTTCACATGTTGAACGGACCCATCGAGGAAGCACTTGTGCTGGTGCAACTGGAGGAACATGAGCAGGCGGAGGTGGATTTTCATCCTCACTGTCATCATCAGAAACTGGAGTTGGAAACCTGTCAAGGAAGTTGGAAGAAGAAGAAGAAGGCACAAACGCCGAATCAGGCTCGCAGGCCAAAGATGGCACACTCGCCGAGTTAGGCTCGCAGGCCAAGATATTTTCATCAAATTTAACATCTCTTCTAATGATTATAGCATGAGAATGTGGTTGAAGAAGTCTATAACCTTTTACATCTTCAGAATATCCAACAAATATGCACTTTTCACTTTTAGGCTGCAATGCTTTCCGTTTTTCATCCGGAATGTGAGCCCATGCTTCACTACCAAACACACGAAAGTGACTTACATCAGGTTTAATTTTACTCCATGCTTCTTCTGGTGTTATACCTTGTAATGCTTTTGTGGGGGTGCGATTAACTATGTAATTTGCACAATTTATGGCTTCAGCCCAAAATTGAAGACTTAGTCCCTTAGATTGGATCATACAATTAGCCATTTCTTTTAAAGTGCGGTTCTTTCGCTCAGCTACACCATTTTGTTGTGGTGTATATGGAACAGTGTGCTGTTGTTGGATGCCTTGTTCAGTGCAGAAAGTAGTGAACTGTTTGTTAACATATTCTCCTCCATTGTCAGATCTTAACTTGATAATTTGATGACCAGATTGTTTTTCAACAAGGGCCTTGTAGGCCAAGAACATGTTAAATACTTCGCTCTTAAGTTTTAGGAAATAAACCCAAGTGCGTCTGGTGTAATCATCAATGAAAGTTAAGAAATACTTGAAACCAGAAAAGGAAGCAGATGGAAGAGGACCACACAAGTCACTATGCACAAGCTCCAAGGGAACCGAGGCGTGCCAAGAGGCACGTTTGTCAAAACTGTCCCGATGATGTTTTCCGAGTACACAACCGGAACAAACACCATCTCTGCAAGATACCATCGGAAGACCTGTCACCATATTTTCTTTACATAGTTGTTGCAATGAGCGATAATTTAAGTGACCAAATCGCTCATGCCAAAGTTTGCTCAAGTTATCACTATGAGCAACAAAAACTGAAGGGAAAGGTGATGACCCAAAGTTGTTAAACTTGTACAACCTGGTAATATCATCAACAATTCCAGTAGCTAGAACCTGTTGAGGATCTTTAAAATCCTTGATTACAACTTGGTGAGGTGTAAAGGTCACAGTTTTACCTTCACCAGAATGAGTGATCTGATAGACTGATAACAAATTGCAGGAAATTCTTGGAACACATAGTACATCACTAAAATGACCATTATCTACTGGAACTGTTCCAGCTCCTACAACACTTAGAGATCTATCATCACCAACAAATATTTGTTCGGTGTTACATTCATGCATAGTAGAAAATATGGCTTGATCCTTAGCCATATGATAAGATGCTCCAGAATCAATGAGCCATTCATTTGAAGTAGAAGAAGAAGATGCATTATAAGAATAACCAGAAGCACAAAGTGCATGTCCATGAGAGGCAGATTCTGAAGGTGAATCTAGGCTGATGTGGTGCTTCTTTATTGCTGCTTGCAAGGCTGCCATCTTCTTGAAACACTTAGATTCATCATGATTATCTTTCCCGCAATAATTGCAATGACGCTCAGTCTTCTTGCCTTTTGGCTTGGATCCTTTGTCATTTTTTAAAGAAGGAGCTGACTGAGAGGGTTTTGGGCCCTTGTTTGACTTATTATTGTGAAAATTTTGTTTCTTGGGAGGCTTGGACTTTTCTTTCTGTTGGGACAATAAGGCTTTCCCAGATGTATCTGCATTGTTGATTATTCCAAGATGAATGAGTTTATCTTGTTCTCTAATCAAGGAATCACAAAAGGATTCAAGACTAGGCTCTTGATAGCTAGCTGCATTCAATGACGCTTTCATGGAGTAAAATGTAGATACAAAAACAGAATATGCAGGTCCAAGTTTGGAAAGAATATGATAAATGCATTGTTTGTCTTCCCTCTCAATCTTACATTCTGCACATAAGAGCTTGAGAGTTTTGTACTTAGATAAATAATCTTGAATGCATGAAAAGTCACTTGGATTTAAAGAAATCAACTCATTTTCGAGTTGGTGACCTCGAATTTCATTGTGTTTACCAAACACAGTTTCCAACTTGTCCCAAGCAGCATTAGGTTCATCAATTCCAGATATGTGGAATCGCAAATCAGTAGAGATTGACATCCCAATCAATCCACGAGCTTCATCACATCTATTTGCCCATTTTATTTTCTTATCATCATCAGTGGGTTCTTTTTCTTTCCCTGTTGTAATTCTGAAAAGTCCCCTACTTCGTAGAACATCCTCCATACGAGATTTCCATGAGAAATAGTTGGAACTGTTAAGTAGAATATCACAAGGGGCGGCCATATTTGTAAATTAATGGCTGTAAAAGCAGAAACCAATAGTTTGGATGTGAAGAGCTCGAAAAAATAGGCGGTTTCAAAAAAAACGGCACTGAAAACGGACTCTGTATGATGAAGTTATGCTTGAACAAAAAAACTGTTGAAGATATCCCCAATAGTGACGTGGCAGCTAGAGAATGTCCAGCAGCAAAAAAAAAAGAACCCCCCTCTTCCCAAAATGAACCTTTTGACAATCACTTTACAAAAAAGTTGCTTTTAAGTGAATCACTTTTGTAAAATAAGTGATTTCACTTTTACAATGATCTTACTTTTAAATAGTGCAACAATAAATAAAAAGCTTAAGTGACTCACTTGTATTTTTATTTTTTATTATTTAAGTGAGATGCACTTTTACAATAAAGTAACTTGAAAATAAAAATTGCATGCACTTTTCTTTTTAAAAGTAACTTCCTAAGACTTGAACTCAAGACCTATTAAGGAATAAAGCAACTTTGGACCAAGTGAGCTAATTTAAAAGGTATGTAAAATATGGAAATGAGGAAGGGGACTTTTTTTTTTTTTCTTTTTTTTTTTTTTTTTTTTTTTTTTTTTTTTTTACTCTTCTTGCTCGTTTTGCGTGCTTGCCCTTTTTCCTGCAAAACAAACCACAAAACGAAACAAAAAAACTTTTCCACACTTGTGGGGTTAGATCTTGTTAGCTTGCCCGGAAAGTCTACGTTTTCTCTCTGTTTCTGATTTGCCGAGATCGCGCAAAGTGCACGGCAAAGAGCATACGCAGCCGAAAAAACCCTTTCCCTTTCTGTTTCTGATTTGCCGAGATCGCTCAAGGTGCACGGCAAAGAGCATACGCAGACGGGAAAGCAACAATCCGAACCCAAAAAAAAATCTAACAGTAAAAAAAATGAAATATGAGATTTTTTTCTTATTAAAAAACGAAAAAAAAAAATGCGTCACTGTAACATTATACCTTCAGATCTGATGAAATACGCGTTTCTGGAGCAACCGGGAACCGTTTTCGATCAAACCAAAACTATTTTTCAATGGAAACGACGCTCCGGACGCAATGGAACACCTCCCACAGCCCAGAAATGCACAGAAATATCAGAACTAGAAACCCTTTCGAGTTTCGGCAACAGCAGTTCAAGATCTAGATCATAACCGGAAACGGCACTTCATAAAAGCTCTGATACCATGTTCGGGTACACAGGGTACTACCAAAGGACCGAACACCAAGAGCAACCACTTCACACAAATAGATCACAGATCAACACACCGATGTTTTGACGTGGTTTAAACCCTCTTGAGGGAAACACTCCACGGCCCCGGCCAAATAGCTTCTACGGGACAATTTATTATGCAAAGAAAGAAAGTTACAAATGAGCTTCTCATAATCGATCAACTAAACAATGACCCTCCATGCTCTTTAAATAGAGATCATGGACCAATCGGGTGTTAAGCCACGGATCAAGGTTAGGTTTGATCTAAGAGAAGTTGAGCCGTCGGATCACTCTATGTCGGAAACATATCGTGACCGTCGGATTAAGTATATACAAATGCATACTAATGCATACTAAAGAAACACACTATCCCTAACGGATATATTACACAAGTTGATCTTAACTAACTCCTAAGTGTCTAAATATCCTAACACATATGTCATTGGCGACATTTAGTTTTTTGGTGATGGAGGCCCTTTGGTCCATCACCAAAACTTCTTATAAATTGGTGAGGGTCACTATTTGTCACTAATAATCCTTATTAGTGATGAACATTTTATGTCACCAAGCCACCTCTACTTTTGGGGACACTGTCGTTGGTGACATTCTCCCTTTTCACCATCACCGATGAGATTATGGTGGCATGTCTCAACCCTCACCAATGATCGGTCATTGACTGTCACCATATATGCGTCAAATGGTGAGGGTGAAAATAGGTCCATCACCAACACTTCATAATGATTGGTAACGGTCACAACCTAGAATTATAATAATTATTAGTGGCGGACCTTGAATGTCACCGCATACCCTCCAATTTCGGTGACGGTGTCTTTGGCGACGCTCAGGTTTTGGTGACGGAGCCCCTTTTGACCATCACCAATGAGCCCATTTTGACCATCACCAATGAGCTTATGGTGGCATTTTTTTACCCTCACCAATGACCTTTTTTCTTGTAGTGACTCTTATCTTTTTCTTTTTGATATATCCTTATATCTAGAGAGTTTCGGGATTAATAATGCTAGCCAATGCATGGAAATGTATGGTTGGAATGGTATCTTCTAGATCTACCTCTTAATACTATTATGGTTTTAGATAGTATTCCCCTTCATGATCTATGTAGAACACTTTATTATCACCGTACTTATTTTCCTTATTGTACTAGCTACCACAATTTAAACATAGTCCATTTTCTCTTATTTCCTCGACTTGCTGAGGTGTCAACTTGAGAGTTTGAGTGAGGATGGGGGAGGAAAATTTTCTTCCTCTATATGTGTTAATAGAGACCCTTCTAGTAGCCATATTTTTACTTTCAACTTTTCTTTCCAAACTAAATAATTATCCAATGGTTTATGTTCAACGAGATGTATATGATTTTGAATGCTCTCCCTTAAAGTGGTCATAAAGAGATCCAATAGATTATCATCTAGAATGTTCTTCACAATAAGACTCAACTTCTTAAAGTACTTAATGCACTTTGTAATTGGAACCTTTTGCATGACATTTATCAATTGGATAAAAAATGTGCCACTCTTAAAGACCCTGTAATATTCTATTAATTCATATGTAAATATAGACCAAGAAACAACGTAGTTCATTTTATAGTTACAGAACCATTGGTATTGTACAAATTAATCAAGTTCTAAATACAAGGATGCAATAGTTCCCTTTTTTAAAGTTGGCACTTGGTATAGATCAAATAATTTCTCCATCTAGAATATCTATGTTATTAGATCATTTCCATCAAACATCCTCATGTAAATATTGGGAATGAATTATTTCCTTGATCCTGAGTTTAATCCTTGAAGATGTGATGAATGATCAAATGTCGAGGACTCAAACCTCTTGTTCTCTAATTATTTTTCAATTGTCTCAATCTGTGACTCTGGTAAGTCCCTATTGTTCTCCTTCTACTATTCCTGAGAAGCTAAATTATGAGGAAATATATTTCTCATAGATCATTCAAAATCACCCCCTTCATAACTTCAAGATCCTGTTTATTGGCCATCTCTTTGGCCATCATTTCAAGATCCATTTTACTAGCCATCTTTTCGAGATACTCTTTAATATTTTTCAATTCACTTTCTATATCGTCTTTTGTGTATACTAACTAAAAATGTGTCTCTAACATATAATTAAGTTCCTTAACCTTGGCCTGGAAATTGGATAGTTTGCTACACATTTCCTCATTTCCTTCATGGGTCATGGTTGAGATCTTGGGAGGTTTAGTGGGAGATGTAATATTTTCTCCACCTCTTTCCATTGGATCTCATTGATATTTACTATATTTCTCTTCTATTTCCTATTTATCGCACCTTTTGAATCTACCAAAATATATTTTCCATTCAAACTTTATGCAACTTTCAAGTTAACATACAAACCCTAGTTTGTAAGTAATCTTGCTGGTCAACCTTTCTCTAGAAGTATCTTTAAATTTCAACACCTCTAAGTACAATTAATTTTTCATGTAGTAGTTTGGGATTTATTCTTTGAAATTCCCTAGTTTTGACCCAATTTTGGTGTGCCAAGAGAGAGTTATGGTAACTTTCCCAAAACTTGCTATTTTTGTCCCTTTCAAGAGAGCAAACTTTTATGAACTGGCATATGCCTAATTTTCCTTATATGCCTCTAAATTTTTTACCAAAATATATGGTATGCCTCGATTCTAATGTAATAGTTGGTAGTCATTTTGGATCTCTCAATATTTAGATGTAAGAATTTTTTCCAGAACACATGTTTTATACTAGTTTTTGGACTAGTAAAAACCCTAATGTCCATAGAGTATAACTCCGAAGTTTTAATGAACAACGACCAGAAATATTTACCACATATCCTTTTTTATGCAATGTGAATCTCTTAGAAGTTAACTATTTGAGACGTCCCCCAAAAAACATTATAGTGAAATGAATTTGATACCAAATGTTATGCACCAAATTCCAAAAATAACATAAAAGTAGAAAGAGAGAGTAATATAATTCCTTGATACTGAAATAAAGATATTAATAAAAAACCTCTTTGAAGGGAAACCCTCCTTTACAATGTATTAAATTCATAAGAAAATATGAGATGATATTAGAGTTAGGTATCCTTGGCATATATATAGGGGACAAAGTGTACAATACAATTCTATTCAACCATACAATTACATTTAAGGTCCTAGATGACCAATAAAGACAATAAAAATATATAATAGAAATGTAGGGTTACAATATATAGGTCTTGATAACCAATTACTAGACATTGTCTTGCTTGATATTCCTGATACTTATAGTCTATTGTTAACTAGAGATTGGTCAAAACAATTACAGGGATATTTCACAACTGGCTAGTGTCATTTATGGCTATCTTTTAAAGAAGATCCTAATCAATCACAATAAATAAACATGGAATTCATGTCCATGGGACTTGTTGGAAATAAATGAACCATTATGTTTTTGGAAGTTGTCTTTGGAAACTATTTTCTAGCTTCACCCTCTAATTTGATAAATAGCCGAATCTCCTTCATACAAATTAGTCTAATGTTTCTCAATGTACCATAATATAATGAGATGATGTTAAGGACATTAAAGTAGATGTAGGTACTAACAATTGGAATTGTGTATTGATAGCTCAAAATCGCAAGAAGGCACGGGTGCCAAATTTTTTTCATTTGGATCCAAAGGGTAGGCATACCTTAGTTTCATATAGGATCAAGTTTAAATGTACTAAAAATACCATTGAGTATGAGGTTTTTAACTTAAGTCTCAAGATGGCCTTTAACCTATAAAAAATAATCTTTAATGTATTTTTTTACTTAGAAATAATTCTGAGGTATGTAAGTAATTATATTCATTTTCATTTGTCATACTTGAAAGGTTTCCAAGAGGAGGTATAGAATTTGATTACTAATTTTGAAAATTTGAAGGCAAATGTGTTCCTCATAGAGAGAATGCATGTGTTGATGCATTAGATAATGATCCCATTCGTCCCCATTCAAAAAATTTCTTAACTAGCACATTCTTTATTGAACTTATTTCTAGACCATTAGGGCTGGATAATGTTACATGATGGAGGTTTTTTAATGAAGATCAATGTATCATTGAATTTTTAATCTATGAAATATCATTTAAACATGCAACTAACAATGATGAATAACATGGGAAATTTGTGTATGACTGAAAGGATGGGATGACTAATGTAAAGAGTATGCCTAGGAACTTAGTAATTCTTGGCAAGTGGTTTGACCTACAACACTTATTCAAGAACGATGAAAATTTTCAGTAAACTAACTCCTCCATGCAATATGAGGCTATTAATCTTGCGACCAAATAGGATCAAAACAATTTCAACTGTCCCCAATGTCATACCCACTACTCATATGGTTAAATTCTAGGGACTAATGTGTAAGAAGAATTCCCATTCCTCTCTAGGCTATCAAAACATTTCCTAGGTTAATGGGTTACCCTTTACTATCCTTAATATTTTTTTTATTAAGATTATACTAGTTTTATTGCACAGAATGACACCTTTTAGTTTCTTCAACAAAATACAAAGAATGTCATGTAAATTATTTTTTAGGTGAAAGGGGTGAACTACTAACAACTTCTAGAGATATAATAAAATGGCCTAGTTCATAACAGTTTCTTAAGTAGGATTTAATTCTCAAAAACATATGATAAAAATAAGGGAAAATGTTAAGAGGATAAATTTTTCCCATGGACTAGTTTTCCATGAGTAAAAAATAGATTCACTAATTTCCATTTTTTTCCAAAATTATTCACTCAAATTTAATAGATAAAATTTGCTTTTACTCTCAAAATCACCAAACTTTTATAGAAACTATATAAAATTCTTATATATTTGAATAATTTTACAAAAATATAAGCAAACATTTTATGGTTGGAATTAAAAAGAAAAGATATACCAAGATTTGTACACTTTAAGATAAGTATGGATCCTTAAAATTTTCTCTAATAAAAAATGATGAGCATGAACATCAGATGAGGCTAAACAATACTTTCTCAATAAATACATTCATGAGCCAAAAATTAAATGGGCATGCATGCATACACAAATCCATCAATTCATTAAACACAACACAAGATAGATAATGGAAGGGAACCAAAATAACTTGCTTTAATATTATCCATTCATTAATACTAAACTACCTCATTTCTAATTACAAAGTAAATCCAACAATCATTTCAGTAGAGTAACAATACAATTCGGGGATTATAAAATCCCAATCCTAGTCCTTCCTTAACTCATTCTCCCACAATCTATTGCTTACAATTATCCTTATAGAAGAAATAAATATGAAAAAATAGAAAAAGAATGAGTCAAATGTTACAAATCCCTCTAATAAATAACCAACACAGAATATTACAATGAAAGGGATCTACTATCTCAAAATTTGAATAGAATAATAGTGTGAAAATTGTCGATGGTTATTCTATTTCTACATCATCCTTTTGTAGGATCAATCTATCCCCCAACTCATACTATCTAATCTAGGAATTTTTAGGGGATTAGTTTGCCTATTGCGATAATCCCTCAATTGAAGCCAAAAAATTAAGTGATGGCATAATTTATTCTCACCACACTAATGTCCCTTACTATACTTGTTGTCACAATTAAAGCATAGACATTTTTACCTTCTTTCATCTAGTTGTTGATGTGTCAACCTTGTATGATGATTTTTAGAAGAAGGAACATTATTCTCTCTATATGTGTTGCAGGTGGTCCTTCTAGTAGGCATTTCCATATTTTTACTTCCAACCTTCCTTTACACAATGAAATCCTTCTCTAAGGATGTCATTTCGAAGAGGTGCACCTCATGTTGGGTGTTATCCTTCAAGGTTCCAATAAATAGATTCAATAATTTATCATCTAGCATTCCCTCCATTCTGAAACTCAACTTTTTTAAACTGTTGGATGTGCTCGCTTACTAGACCCTTTTTCCTTATATTTATCAATTGGGTAAAGAAGGAATTTCTCATAACATAATCATGATATGATATCAATTCTTTTGTAAAAATCGACTAAGAGTTAAAGTATTTTTTTTTGCATTCACAAAGCCATTGGTGCAACACAAACTTCTCAGGTTCTAATATAGAGATGCAATAGGTACCTTTTGGAGATTTGGCAGTTATGGTATATCAAAGAATTGCTCCATATGGAATATCCATGTTATGGTTTCCTTTCCATCAAACTTCCTCATTTTAATATTGGGTACCATACCTGATTACTTCCATTATTCGAATCAAATCCTATTGGAGTGTTCTTATTAATGGAAGTTCGATCAACATCGACATGATTTGTATCTTCCATAGTAGCTTGGGACACATCTTCAGCTTTAGTGTGATTTTCCTTCATATTTTGTATGAGCTTGAAAAACCTTTTAATTTCCTCCATCATATTACTCTCCATATGTACCATCTTTTCCTCCATCATATCCTGTAAATTAACTAAATCAATTGTTCTCACAATCACTTTAATCATATCTTCTAACTTGGACACCCAAAAAGATAGGTCTTCACTTTCATCAAAGGTTAGGGATGAACTCTCTATTGGTTTGATTGCGGTGTGAATTTTTCCACCACCTTTTGGTGCGATGTGCAACAATAAAAATAGATATTTATAGTATTCATCACACCTTTGATATCACCCAAAATAGATCCTTCTACTAAAATCTATTCAAATTTAAAATGTCGTACCTTTTTAAAATCCTGACAGTTATTTGCTAGTCGACCTTCCAATTGAGGTAACTATGAAATTTCATCCCTCTGAGTCTAAATATATTTTTTGTAGTATCTTGGTATGTCTTCTCTTCAATGCTGGATATATGACCTAATTCTGATGTTCTGGTAAAAAGATATGGCCAATCTCCTAACACTTCTTATTTTTGGTCCTTCTAGAAGAGCAAAAGTCTACAACCTGCCACATGTCCAATTTTTAGGGTATCAGTCTGAAACTAATACCACCTATACCATATTCCATCCTCTTTATTATGCAATAGGTATCACTCAATTTGGATCTTACATGCTCCAGATATAACATTTTTTCCTAGAATACATGTTTGAGACTAGATTTTGGACTAGTCATAAACGCTAACTTCCAAAGGGTATTTCTACCAACCTATAATGAATCGGGATTTGAAACTTGTACCAAAACTATTTTTCACTTTCCTCTACATCTCCTATGGGTTTCACTATCTCAAATTATATACAAAAAAATTATAGCAAAAATTCCAAGATGTCTCGTTTTAGAGGTTGTTAACATTATATGCTACTAAAGACTAAATTCTAACTTCTTGAGAATTTAATGCATTTTAACAATAGTAGCATAAAGAGGATATCTGAAAGATACAAAATAACAAGGCACACAACAATTTATCCTGGGAAAGCCTCAAGGGGAAGAAAACCTAGCAAAAACTTCCTCAATATAGATTACCAAAGTACAATGCCCAAAGAATAAGTCTTATAAAAAAGAGAGACTAAACCCAAACACAATATCCAAGAACAATCCTCCTTCTCCTTTGCAACTCCTCCTCTTACTCTTTTACGCAATGCTTGAGTGAATGAATGATTAGAATGAGGGAGGAACCTCACATATTTATACTCAACTTTTCACTTGACCTTTTGACCTAACTGGGATGACTTATCAAACTGACAGGGTTGACTTACCTAGGAAGACTCAAAATAATATTTATATTAAACTCTTTTGGCTACTATTGACCCTACTTACAATGGAGGATTTACCTCATGACATTTACATGACCTTTTACATTAATGACATCTCCCGAAGGAGGAATAATAATAATAATGTAAATTACAAGTAGAATATTCTTCGAAGTTACATTATTTCAACACTCCCCCTTAACAATAAGGGTATTCTACTAACAACAATAATAAAAAAAAGTGAGGATCTACAAAACATCATCGGAAGGAGGGAGGAGGAGGCTTCATCAAAAACATCATTTGGAGCATTGGATGGTACATCTATAAATCATTGGAATTTTTTCAACAACATCAATATAAGCAACTAGAACATCATCATCATCATCATTTGTAGCACAGAGCTGGAACATCATGATCATCATCTGCAACACGGAGTTGGAACATCATCATCATCATATGTAGCTCGAAACTAGAACATCATCATCATCTTCGGTACAGAGCTGAAGTATCATCATCATCACATCATTATAAAAAACTGATACATCAACAACAACGACAGCACGAGGCTAGCTCATCAGCATAAAGTTGGAAAAACATCATCTATGGAAACAAAATTAGGTAGGTGCATTAACAACCAACATGATCCTTCCTTTCAGAATTATGGGATCGATTTCAACATGGGTGATCCTTCCTTTCGGAATTACAAGATCATGGACAATCCTTCCTTTCTAAATTATGGGATTCAGTCCAAAAATTGTGATCCTTCCTTTTGGAATTATGGGATCATGGAAAATCCTTCCTTTCGGAATTATGGGATCATGGACAATCCTTCCTTTCAAAATTACGATATTCAGTCCAACAACATATGTGGTGCTTATACAATCCTTCCTGTCGGAATTGCGGGATCAGGTCCAACACGGACGATCCTTCCTGTCGGAATTATGGGACCCAGTCTTTACAGAGCTACCACTACTAATCACAATGCACAGGTACTTGGATGATCCTTCCTTTAGGAATTACGGGATCCCACCAACCACATCTTAGACAATCATTCCTTTCGGAATTACGGGATCTAGTCTAAGGATCAACATTGAAGACAATCCTTCCTTTCGAAATTATGAGATCAAGTCTAAGGATGATCAATCCCGACTGAGCTACCTGCTGTGATCAGGATACCATAGTATCATCAACACTACTCCCCCTTTAGAGAGAAGTCCTTGCGGACTACGCCAAGCTTGTCATGGAAGTGCTCAAACTTCACACGAGACAAAGGATTAATCAACACATCTGCAACTTGCTCATTTGTGCTCACATATTGGAGATTTACAACTCCCTTCTGCACCATGTCACGAATGTAGAAATGCGGGATTTCTAAGTGCTTAGAATTGTCATGGAACACAAGGTTCTCTGACATCTTCATGCAGCTTTGGTTATAACATAGAATCACAGTGGTATCCATCTCCAGATCGAATATACCTAATAACAACTTCCAAAGCCATATGGATTTACAACTGGTGGAACGAGATGCAATATATTCCTCTTTTGCAGTGATGAGAGAAACACTGGACTACTTCTTGCTTATCCACGATATCATGGATGACCCCAAACTGAAACATCCACCTAAAGTGCTCTTTTTGTCTGAGACACTTCCTTCCCAATCTGAATCTATATAACCATATAGTATGAAGTCATGATCTCTAGTATAACTGATACCATAGTCTACCGTACCTTTTAGATACATCATCAGATTCTTTGTAGCTACAAGGTGACCATGTCTAGGCTCAACTAAATACTAACTCAAGGTGTTCACATCAAATCATATATCTAGCCTAGTATTCATCAAATACATCAATGTCCCAATAATATTCCTGTATAGTGTCACATCCACTAACTCTGACGAAGTATCAGTGATCAAATTCAAATTTGTATCCATGGGTATGGCCATGGCTTTACATTCCAACATATCAAACCTTTTCAGGATTTCTACTGCATACTTCTCTTGGTTAAGGAATATTCCTTTCGGTCTATACCATACTTCAAGAACTAGAAAATAGTGTATCGAGCCAAGGTCTTTCATCTCAAATTTTGCAACGCACTTCTTTTTACACTCTGATATTTGCTTCTCATTACCTGTCAGGAATAAGACATCCATGTATAACAATAATATGATAGGTTCATCATCCATAACCTTGAATTAAAGGTTAGGATCATATTTACTTTTGGTAAATCCCAAGCTCGTCAAAAAACTATCGATTATTCCATACCAAGCTCTTGGATCTTGCTTCAACCCATATAGAGCCTTCTTCAACTTGCAAACACACATCTTTATGTCTTCAACTTCAAATCCTTGTGGTTGTTCTATGTACACTTCTTCTTCAATGACACCATTTAGGAAAGTTGTTTTCACATCATTCTTCATTATGGATTGGTATTCTTCCATTCTTTCTTTTGAACGAATTCTTCAAAACAAGTAGGCTCTTTGTCTACAAGGTTACACATCAAAGCCACATAGCTGGAAGATGGCTTTGGCTTCTTAATTTTCCTTGAGGAGCCTTATGGAGCACCATACTTCTCTGCATCTTGAATAATTTCACAAGCCCAAGTTGGATTTCTCTTGTGAGAGATAGTCATGTGTGGAGGTTCTTGGGTCTCCAACATATCATGGTATTCCAGAATCTTGTCATCAGGAGAGGGTGCAACTTCTTTCATCGGTTCTGTGGCTCTAGGAGCTACCTTTCCGTAGGTAGACATTTTGTTGAATTTGGCTGATTTCAAAATTTTAACTAATGTTTTGTTAACATGTGTCTATTTTGGTTTAATTACTTTTAAAATTCAGTGAAATGAAAAAACAATAACTTCATAAAAACATAATGAAAAATTTGAAAAAAAATTGGGACAGATGGGTGGAGTGTCTACTTCAAAATTGTACTTTTAGATTGTTTTAGTTTTAGTGGAAATTGGGGAAGATGTTTCGTCTTCATAAACATGTTTATATTGTGCAATTTTTCCACATTGATCCAATTTAGAAAATTTAAATAATTAGTATATTCACCTGTTGGATACAAAATTAGTTAGTCATAAATTAATACAATATGTCTAGATTTTCATGGCATAGTTTAACATTGAAGAAATGATGGTCTTCAAACATGACTATTTATCAATCCTTTCATTTTATAAGAACATATTGTCAAACATTTGCTAAATTGACATATCAAATCTCAATAAAAAAAATCAAAACAATAATGAATAGAAATCTAGCATAATTATTTACAAGTTTGGTTTTTACTCTAAAGTAAAATAATAAACACAAAAATAAATTTCATTTGCAAGAACTTGAGAAACTTGGGAAAACCGGATTTATTTTCTCAAACACCCCCCCAACCAAAAAAATAGACACCCAGATTCATGATTTTACCTATTATTTTTCTCTCTTACTAGTTATATCAATGTGTGTAATAACTATTCCACTTTTATATTTTGTATATGTTGTAAATGAATGCATGGATATCTTTGACAGGTCCAAGGAAAAAAACTTGAAATACAAGTGGTTTGTGTCTTATTATCTAAATAACTTTGGGAAAATGTTAGAATATTTTCAAAATTTATAAAATAGGTGGACTAGCATGTTCACCAAATAGGGACAACCAAGAATACTTTGTTCCAATTAAGTCTCAATGACACAATTAATGTCTTGTATATGCATGCATGATACAAACAATATCGTGTTGAATGTGTTGGAATATTCACAAATACTAAGAGGGAGGGGTGAACCAGTATTAAGCACTTTTTACCAATTTATTACTTTAAACATTAAAGTGAAACAACTTTAAATTACCATCACATCATCAACCATAGTACATTATCATCAACACATAAGATCATACATAGTTCACAAGAGCTTTTATGTGGAAACCCAAATGGGAGAAAACCACAAAATGCTTTTCTTATATAATGTCAATATTACATTCATAAGAATAAAGTATCATCCTAATCTATGCAATTTCTCCATACTCTATGCAATATCTTCAACAATATTTACCAAGAGAGAAGCTCTAGTACATGTACAATATTCATATCGTTGTCAAGCTAACAAGATGGTCCCTAGTCCATGAGAGACATGTATCATCACAAGAGAATCCCATAAGGAAGAACCATACCTTTACAATATGAAGAAACAAGAAATAAACCCTTCAACAAAATAAACCATATATATTTTCATCACATAGCCCTTACAATAAGCTTTCCTATGATCCAAGAATTTTGTAATTATGATACTGTGTGAGAAACTTATGCAAGTTTTCATGAATCTACATGATCCTCCTCAAAACTTTTCTTCTCTCCCCTTGAAATTTCGTCCTTCTCCTCAAGATTTAACACTTTTCTCCTAGAATTTTTGCATTAGAAAATAAAGACTTGAATGATGATAAAATGAGAAGTTTCAACTCTTATTTATACTCTCCAAGATGCCTTTAACTTATTTAGGGAAAACACTTTACTTCTCCTTGAAATTAGGATATCCATATTTTAAGGGGGACTTTAATGAATAAATACCAACTTCATGGACCACTTTTAGATTTTTAATATGGAACTTCATATTTCCTTCTAGATCACTCCAAAACATCAATAAAGGGTTTTTGGGCCATCTCCTCATCATCATACTTAAGTGGAAAACTCTGTATTCCTTTTGGGGTCATGTGGACCCAACACCATTATTTTTTTGATTATGTGGGCCAAATCACCATTACTTTGGGGTTTTATTCATAATTCACACCATCATGGTCTTATCGACCAATCCTTATTAATTCAGGAGCTACTTCTCATGGTCATATCGACTAGTCATCTAGACCCAAGACTATTATTTTAAAGGTTTCTTCACAGTTTACACTAATATTACTTTGGATAAACCTTAGGGACTTCTTTAAGGGATTTCTCTATTTGTGTACAACTCTAAGTTTCTTCCTATGAGGTCCATGCATAACCACTACACCATAAGGGGACCACTTTGGATTTATATACACTTATGTTAAGACTTATTCTTCAAGAACTTCTTTAGGGGCTCCAAGACTTCTTATTATCTTATATTCACAACTTCACAAGAATTCATCAAATATTACTCAAACAACCATCCTCTACTACTTCCCCCTCATCATCATCACTGGTACATCTTCAACATTACTACCACTTCATCATTATAACTTTGAAATTAATGACAACATCACTCAATATTAATGACACATATTTCTTGACCCTGTGGACATCAATGACAATTTCTTCCAACAGAATGATCTTGCATATAATATACTTAATGGATCCATTCATTTCACACAATTGTACATCCTACTTATAATGCATAAACTCTATATTCATAGTGTAATTGGATAAATGAAGAAATATGTATGAGATTTGTTATCTATTATTCATATGTATATGATGGTGACATTCTAAATTATATAATGATTTTGCAAGTAATTATATTAAGGTCTAATAAAAGAAAATTTGTCAATTAATTGCTTAGGAAAAACCCTTGAAATATCATATTAGGGAAAAAGAGGAGGAGGAAACTAAGATGTCCATGGATGAGGAAGTAACTAAAATATTAGATATGGATATTAAGGGAATGCAAATTGGCATCTCAATGAATTATCAATAAAATGGTCAATTTATTTCTCATTGTATATATTCATTCGCCTTGCATTACACTTTGAGAAGAATTACTTCTCTACGTCATTTGTTTTGTGAATTTGGTGTTGTTGATTTGAGTAATGTTGTTTGTAGGTGGACAATGTTTGATTTCTTTGAGCTATTTTTTTTATCTTAGTTCAAATAGATAATATTGTATTTTTTTTTAATATATATATATATGGTCAAGGAAGCATGTGCCCAATGTAACTCTAAAAAGATATCAAAATTATAAAATATTTTCCATGCATTGTAAACTATCAAAATTATTTAGAGGGTTTATGTGAAGGGTACTCTTTTATGGAATGGTGGAAAATATTAAAACGTGATCTAGATATTGAGGGATAACATCTGGAAGGCTTGAGAACCAAGAGAAGAGGAGAGAAACTAGATGTAATTCTACTATAAAATTAATTAAGAAACATTGATGAAAACACATGAATGAAATACAACACAAAATATAAGAGAGACAGTTGAAGAATAATGATCCTATTAATATGAATCATTACATGCAATGAGTTCAATTTGAGTACCTCTTGTTCCCGACCTCATCTCTGTTCCTACTACATTTTTATAAGGTGCCTTGTTGACCAAGTCAACTTTGATTAAGTTTGGATTCATAAATTACATCTATGTGATGTTCCCTTTTACATTTAATAACAAAATGGGTTTATTAATTCTACATCTAGATTTATACTATCATCCCTCGTTAAATTCAAATCATTCCTTACCCTTTACAAAATGATGGTCCCCATCATTCCACCATGATTAAAAAAAGGATAACCCCATTATGTTTATGGTACAAGCATGCTTACAATTTTTCAATTTCCAATGAAATAACGAGTTTTGTGGTTTACTCGTAACCTTGGGTTTGTGGATGGCCCATAACCAAGTTGAAAACAATACGATTTGGCATTGATGGAGAGGTTGTGGTTGTATCCATTTTCTTGTCAACATTTCTAGCCCTACCTAGGATCATCCTCAGGACAATAACGATGCTGAGAAGTCTCGTCCCTTTTTAAAAGTGATAAATATGCATTGAGGCTCTCATTTCATTTTCAACCGACTCTTAAAAGGATCAATCACACTCTAAGAAGCAATCGTAACTACCATATCTTCAGAAAAATGAGTCACTTGAAAAAAGGGATGAGACTTCTCAACATCAGTAATGTCTAGAGGATGATCCTAGGTAGGGATCTAAATGTTGACAAGAAAATACAACCGCAACCTCTCCATCTAATAGGAACTATTATTACTACGGGTTCTCAGCCTCTACAACAATAAGATTTCTCTTGGTCCTAAATTTAATGTGTGGGGTAATTTACGTTACTAATAAATTACATTGGTAAAATAAATAAATTACAATATTTAGGATTTAATAACTCTAAGAATTAAAAAATCATTTTAATTTTTTTATTTCGAGGGAAATTGACATCTTGTTGCAAATTCTTTCATAAATTTTTCTACATGTGATGAAATCAAATTATTTAAAAGACCCATTTGAACATTGGAGATATATTCCATTGATATATGGATTCTATTGTATCTTTGGGAGTGAAAGTAACATGACATTGTTGTGTCACATACTTTTGGAGATTCAATTGAATGATATCCCCCAAACTAGTGAGCAAAATGAAATTCCACAAAAGAATTTAAAATTTTATATAGGAGAAAAATATCCAAGTGAGATATAGCATGCCTTCTTAAACATACTATAGAAGTCATGGAGTGACTATTTAAATTTTGTACAATAGGGTTATCCTTCATTCCATCCAATATTGTGATTATTTGGTGACTATTGTGGGTCAGTTGAGAAAGGAATGAAATGAGGTTGCTCAAACTTATAGATATTGCATGAAAATTTTTAATCCATGCCATGGTCATATGAAGCTACGATAATTTTGGATGTGAAGACTTGATTTCATAGGGATATAAAGGATGTCAAGGATTTGTAGAGCTGCATGTGTTGTCATAGAGGTCATGGAACCTCCATGTGTAGCATAAAAACCTTATTTTTTTTAAATGTGGCACACCAAGTGATGTGGTGAAATACATGTATGATGTACTTGCAATGATGAATGCAGTTTCAAGGGTAGAAAAAGGTTGTAATGTGTGTGGACCAACTATGATACTACTAGTGTATGGAACAACAAATAGAATCCTGGAGTTCCAAAAGGAGGTTGGAAATCACTACAAATATTTGAACCTAAAATATGCTTCAAACCTTCATCCGCATGGAGTGGTTAACCATTCTGATAACAATGATCTAAATCTTGAGGGATGAGATCTAGAAGGATTGAATACCAAGAGAACAGGATATAAAACATGAAATTTTGCAATGACATTCATGTTGAATTTTTAGAATTTACTTCAATCTGATCTAGGATCTTAACTGAGAGAACAACATGTACAACATATCTACAGCATATAAATCATGGAGACAATAATGCAAGCACACAAGAGACACAAAGATTTACTTGGGGAAAACCATAAAGGTGAAAAACCCCAATAACTTCCTCAGAGATAGATAGAGCAATGATACAACCAACCAAGAGAGATAGCCATAACCTAGCAGCAGATCCTCCTCCTCCATAAGTGTGCCACTCCTCCTTGAGTGCATCTGTGAGAAGTGAGTGAGTAAATAGAGTGCCTCCTGCACTCTATTTATACTTGACTTGACTTGCCTTTTTACCTAACTCATGTAGGCTCGAACTTAACCACATAACATAATGCTGACTGGGCCGACCCCCAATAGGGTGGTCTAATAACCCTTTGACCCACATGGCCGACCCCCAATAGGGTGGTCTAATAACCCTTTGACCCACATGACTTATACAGGGCCGACCCCAAACAAGGTGGTCTAATAACCCATCAAGTATAAGTTACAACACTTACAATATAAATAACGACACTTCCTTATAGAGGAATAATACCATCTCTATAGGAATACAATATACATATATGTGAAATACATTCCGAAGTTACATATACATCAACACTCCCTCTTAACTAGGAAGGTATTTCTCAGCACAGTTCTTCTAGCACAAGTCATCTTCTCTGGATCATCGTCACTGGATAATCGTCATCGAGTCATCATCATCGTCACTGCTGCTGCTATCTCAATCAATCTCTGAATCTACTCATCATAGGAAGTTCTACAGAGTCAGTCCTTTTTCATACTGGATGTAGGCCCACCACCTGCAGGTCTTCATCATCACTGGCCATACTATGGAATCCTCAGGACTTATTACGTGCATCACAAAACCTGGCTGCAGCATCCCAGGCTATTACGAGCACACAGCTCTACCTGTAGGATCTCCCAGGAGCACATTACATGTGACCCATCACAAAACCTGGCTGAAGCATCCCAGGTTATTACGAGCACGCAGCTCTACCTATCAGATCTCCCAGGAGCACATTACATGTGATCTCACCACAAAACCTGGCTGAAGCATCCCAGGCTATTACAAGCACACAGCTCTACCTGTCAGATCTCCCAGGAGCACATTACATGTGGTCCACCACAAAACCTGGCTGAAGCATCTGAGGCCTTTTTCATCCTGTCCAGATCTCCCAGGAGCAAATTACATGTGGTCATGGCAAAACCTGGCTGAAGCATCTGAGGCCTTTTTCATCCTATCCAGATCTCCCAGGAGCAAATTACATGCCATAGGACAAAACCTCGCAAGAGCATCTGCCAGATATCCCAGGGCACCGAATTACATGCCATAGGAAAAACCTCGAAAGACTATCTGCAGATCTCCCAGGGCACAAATTACATGTCCTCCCAAGCAAAACCTCGCAAGAGCATTTTCTAGATGTCCCAGGGCACCGAATTACATGCCATAGGCAAAACCTCGAAAGACCATCTGCAAATCTCCCAGGGCACAAATTACATGCTTTCCTGCACAACCTGATCCACGGCCACAAAGTATCATCTGATACTCATCATCATCACTGCAACATCCTGCTGCATTTCATCTGGAGAAGCTCGTCATCCACGATCATCCTGATCATACAATGCATCCATCTGATGCACACATAGATACATGATCCACACAGTGTATCCATCAATCATACATGATCTACCTGATCATACAAAGATACATGATCCACACAATGTACCCATCAACATACATGATCTACCTGATCATACAAAGATACATGATCCACACAATGTATCCAACAGCATCCATGATCTACCTGATCATACAAAGATACATACACATGATCCAACCGATCATATCCAGCATCCAACATGATGCGTACATACATATAAATGATCCAACTGATCATATCCAGCATCCAACATGATGCATACATACATACATATAATGATCCAACTGATCATATCTAAGCAGAAACCAGAACATCATCCTGATGCTCATCATCCAGCGCTTACATCCACAGCCATGTGAAGGATCCCCCTTCCAACATGCTTGGAATGGCTTCAGCAAATGTGTCCATCACTTCTTCCTCGAAGTATCCTCGATCTGAAGCGCGCCAAGCCTCTCTCTGAAGTACTCGAACTTCACCCTGGCTAGTGGCTTCGTCAGCACATCTGCAATTTGCTCGTCCGTCGCAACATACAGGAGCTTCATAGCTCCTCTCTGCACCATATCCCTGATATAGTGATATTTGATCTCTATGTGTTTCGACCTGTCATGAAACATTGGGTTCTCGGACAGCTTCACACAACTCTGGTTATCACAGAAGATACCCGTAGCCTCCAACGGGAGATCAAATAACTCAGACAGTAGCATCCGTAGCCATACTGCCTCACAACTAATTGAATAGGCTGCAACATACTCTGCCTCAGCTGTACTCAGTGCTACGCAGGACTGCTTCCTGCTAAACCAAGAGATCACACCTGATCCCATACTGAAGCAGCACCTAGATGTGCTCTTCCTATCTGCAGCACTACTAGCCCAATCTGAATCAACATAACTCTGCAGGTTAAACTTTTGATTCACCTCATACTTGAGCCCATAATCCACTGTACCGTTCAAGTACCTCAGAACATGCTTTATAGCAACCAGGTGAACACTCCTCGGATCCGTCAGTAACTGGCTCAAATTGTTCACAGCAAAGCAAATGTCTGGTCTCATGTTCGTTAGGTACATCAAGGACCCAATCATCTGACGATACAAAGAGATATCAACCGGCTGAGATGAAGCATCACATAGAAGTTTCAGATTCGATGCCATAGGTGTGGCCATGGCCTTGCAATCCATCATTCCGAACCTCTTCAGGATCTCTACTGCAGACTTCCCTAGTCCAAGGAAGATTCCATCACTCTGCCACACCTCCATGCCAAAAACAAATAGTGCATCATCCCCAAGTTCCTCAACTCGAACTTGGCAGCAAGCTTTCGCTGCATGTCGGCAATCAATCTATCCTCACCTAATACAAACAGGTAATCCAAATAGTAGTATCGTTGGATTTCCTTCCTCAACCTTGTAGAAAAGGTTGGAATCCTCTTTATTCTTGGTAAAGTCCAAGCTGGATAGAAAGCTGTCTATCCTACCATATCAAGTTTTGCACACATATATGACTACACCATGTTGTCTTGAAATCCATCTGGTGCATCTTCTATTTCATCACTTTTGTATTTCTCAATGCTACCATCTGCAATATGCTTGATCTGATAGTTCCATTTGGAAGTTATAACAAACTTCCCTTCACATCTTGGGACTACATCCCAAACATTATTCTTCATGATCGACGGATCATGGCATTCCATTTCTTCATCCTAGATCCTGGGAACTTCAATATCTTCAATAGATATCTTTGTTGCTGGAACAAATGTTGTAGTTCTTCTTTTGTAGGAGATGGCATACGAACTTTCCTACACAGCAAGTTAAATTGCATGATTAGAAAACATCTCATAGTTTTCAGAACAAATTCTTACACATAAAGAAATATGTCATATAGTCATGCAATTATCTTAGACAATGCTTCAATACAACATTTATCCATATCTTGTAACTTTCTAGATGCCTTCCAATCTCTACCAGAACATTGTTAAGAGTGTGCACAACTCCCAACATGTTAGCAAAGAGGTTTCATTCTAGATAAGTAGCAATGGAATGTTGTACAGTGCCATAGGCCACTTACCCATGTATATTAGTAGTATATTGTTCATCAATGCAACTATTCTAATATGCACAATACATATCCTAAGTCTAGGAACATGAGCATATACATCATTGAACAATTTTATTTAAACAAACACATATGCAAGAAATGATAATTAAAATACTTATCTTTGTTTGTTCGTTGGGTGGACTCCCTCTGAGTCTTTGCTTTCTTGCAGGAGCTGCTGGAGTCCTAATCTGTAGTAGCTTCTTCTACACCTTTCTATTGTGGAATGTAGAGAGATGGACAACTCCCTCTGAATATCTGCATCCTTTCATAAACCACTGGAGTGTACTCCCTCTTGATCTTTGCTCCCTGGATTACCTGTCCTTGAACTTATATACATTCTTGATCCCCATGCATGCTTGTTAGTATCATGATTGTGTTATCCTCTAGGTCCAATATAAAATCATACATTCATTAGTATACTATTAAAACACAATAATCTCAAGCATGTATAGTCATGATCATTTCAAACAGAAAATAATAAGCATTAGCATTCAAGGTTTATGTAGTATTCTCAAGGTTGGTCAAATCATAAGAAACATAACATGTCTAAACCTGTAATTACTCAAACCTATGACTCTTCAGGTTAGTTGAATCATCAATTAAGATAAGAGATATAATATGCATAAAACCTGTGATTATTCAAACCTATACCTTCATGATTCTTTTGGTTAGTCATATCATCAATTATGGTCAGAAACATAATATGCATACGACCATGATTATTCAAACCTATGACTTCATGAATAATCATTATCAACAACAGTATAAGATCCTAACACAAGGTAGGATTCTAGCTTGATATAGGAAAAACATACCTGGATTAGCATGCTAGATATTTATGTCTAACATACTCACATGATGTCTTCTTGTTCTTCTTCAATGACTTGTGCTAGTAACCTGTATATCTCATAGGTTAACTATTACAAAACCAAGTTATACATACCTCGTAAATGGATCTTCTATGAGATCCATGACAATAGATGAATCTTTGTCCTCATGTTATCATGACATATGTTCTTGGACCAGAACATGATTTGTATTTCTTGGTGTACCTTTCATGTTAGTAGACAACATAAACCTCATACAACACCATAATGCATTAGTACAATCATAAGTGTCAACACCCTAATCAATGAATATTTTCTATCGTGCATTCATAGTTTTATTAAGGTGATACGAAAAATCTAAAATAAAAATTGTACTAACCATAATAACATGAAGACAAACATACCATAAACTTAATCATGAACAAATATTGAAACATACCTCGATGAGTCATACCTGTCGAGATCGCTTGAAATCTTCTTATGTAAGGCCTTAGCCTCATCTCCCTCTGAAACAGGGACTTCTTCACTCATGCAGATGATCAATCCATCTTCTTCTAGGATTAACCCAATCCACTTGATTTGCAAGAACTAGACCTGGAGCTGGATATGGGTTTGTCAGAGAAACCCCAAAAATTCAAACTTTGAATTTCAAACTTCCGAAAGGATATAAATGTGCGCCTTGATGAGCTGATCAAACTGGTATATTCAGAATTTGAAAACTGCAAAGTTTCACTCAATTTTGCCTTCGAAACTTTTGGATTCACTGGACATGACCCTGAACTGGGGTTTGATGAAGTCCACTCTTTTGCCCCATCAAAAGGTTTGATCCAAAGCTCTAAGCTTCTATTTTTCTGAGGAGCTTCCAGCCGTGGTCACAGATTGCAAAAATTCCCATTTTAACAGAAGCCCTAGTTTTCCACTTTTCTGATCAAAGTCCCGAACTAGGGTTTGATCAAGCCCAGCCTTTTTCCCAACCAAAAATTCTGATCTTGGTCTCTAAATTTCTATTTTGATGAGTAGCATTCAGCCGTGATCTCCGATTACAAAAATTCCAACTTTCTTCAAAGCCCTAAATTCTGGAAGCCATGAATGAAGGTACCAAAAAATAATTCTGTTTTGACAGAAATATGTACCTGATTGTTTCTGGTGTAACTCCAAACTTTTCAATACACGAGGTCTGAAAAAGTTTTCTGAGATATCCTGACCTGTTGTCTTTCCATCCTGACAGGTCTGACCTCAATTGGATTCTCTGAGAGAGAGTTATGTCAAATCTCGCAACGTGACCTGTTTTGGGATAAAACAGAAGAGCGAACTTGTAACGAGTGCCACGTGTCACTGTTTGAACTTCGGCCTCTGAAAAGCTTTCCTGAGATAGCTCCACCTGTCATCTTTCCATCCTGACAGGTCTGACCTCAATTGGACTCTCTGAGAGAGAGTTATGCCAAGTGTCGCAACATGACCTGTTTATGGGATAATACAGGAGAGCGAATTGTATGGAATGCCACATGTCACTGGTTCCACTTCGGCCTCTGCAAAAGTTTTCTGAGATAGTATAGACTGTGTAATACCTGTCACATTTCACGAAATTTCATTTGGATCTTCCTATCCAAAGATATGACCTTTTTCCCAAGGTCACCTGATTTTGACTCAGATCTGGAAGAGGCAGAAACCCTATATTGTACAGATCATAAATCACAAAGTACAACGAATTAGAGGTTTTTCTTTGGACACAAGGTACCTGGAGATTTAATATTCGTCCTGTAACAATTTCAGATCTGAAAACTTCGCCAAAACGGATTTATAGTGAAAGTGCTACGATGACTGGTTTTTGCTATATCAAGCGCTAGCATCGTAAGTGCAACAAGTGTCATACATGCCATATCATGCCTTCTTTCAGGCTAGCTCTGATCCCATGTTGAATTTTCAGAATTTAATTCAATTTGATCTAGGATCTTAACTGAGAGAACAACATGTACAGCATATCTACATCATATCAATCATGGAGACAATAATGCAAGCACACAAGAGACACAAAGATTTACTTGGGGAAAACCATAAAGGTGAAAAACCCCAATAACTTCCTCAGAGATAGATAGAGCAATGATACAACCAACCAAGAGAGATAGCCATAACCTAGCAGCAGATCCTCCTCCTCCATAAGTGTGCCACTCCTCCTTGAGTGCATCTGTGAGAAGTGAGTGAGTAAATAGAGTGCCTCCCGCACTCTATTTATACTTGACTTGACTTGCCTTTTTACCTAACTCATGTAGGCTCGAACTTAACCACATAACATAATGCTGACTGGGCCGACCCCCAATAGGGTGGTCTAATAACCCTTTGACCCACATGAATTATACAGGGCCGACCCCAAACAAGGTGGTCTAATAACCCATCAAGTATAAGTTACAACACTTACAATATAAATAACAACACTTCCTTATAGAGGAATAATACCATATCCATAGGAATACAATATACATATATGTGAAATACATTCCGAAGTTACATATACATCAACAATTCATAAAGGAACATTGATAAAAATACATGTGTAATACCTCTGTTTGCTAACCCCTATATGCGGCAAAGTATTGGAAACAATGAACCTATGTATTTGACATTGCTATATGTTTAATCTATTTATTGAACTATGTGAAAATATTTGCTTTTGACGTGGGGCCTAACTGATGAATGAGGGGTCTTGGTCTCCCTTGGAAAAGAATTAAACAAAGAGAGTTAAAGAATTTAAATATAAAGAAGAATTATAAATAAAAACGGAAATTAAATAAAGGAATATGAAGAGACCAAAGAAGTAAAATAAAAGGATCTTTTAAGGATTGCAACTCCTGCCTAGGTGGAATCACCTAAGGGATTAACTAATAATACTGAACACCTATTCTACAAAAGACGAGAGAGAAGAATGCTAGGGGGTTAATTTTTCTTGGTGTAACAAAGGAGAGAATATAATCTGAAAATAAAAGAGTGAGAGAGAGAGAAAGTAATTCAAAATCTGAAAGAAAGAATGTTGAAATGAATAGAAAGAGGAACAATTGAAGGGGAGGAGCTATTCAATGGTATATTCTTGCAAATGACCATAACTATGCCTAGTCATGGTTGAAAATATCTATGGCCATAGAGTGTGTAAGCATAGAGGTGTTGTGTACCATCTGGTAGGAAACTACCTAGTACTGAAAACAACAGCATTGTCTATATAGAGTGAGGGTATTGGGTGTTGGTCGACACCAATATTGGCTATATCGGATAGAATACTAGCTAGTTGTATTCGAGTTGGGGCTTCCTGGATTAACCATAGACACTGGAAAGTGATTGGCTAAGTTGAGACCCTAAGTAGAATAGCAGATCTTCTAAACAAAAAGGAAATCTAAACAATAAATAATTCCTAAAATATACCCTAGAGAGACCAAGACTCGAATCGAGGGTGATTGTAGTGAAACTGATACTAGAGTTTCCTGCAAGTCTACAGTCGGGTGGATTAGGAATTCCCCACAACATTTTTAAATAGATCAACAGTACTTGGAACAGAAGAGGTCCTCACCCTAAATCTTATAGTTATCAATTTTGAATCTATGTGAGTGATCTTATGAATTGTTATGAATGCATATATTGTATACATCGGTGAGATGATCTAGTTTTAAATATGGAAATGAAATATTGATTATGAAATGATGAATGCATGCATCCTTGTTTAAATATGTGGATTCTAACCTGATATTATATGTTATTCTAATTTCTATATTGTTATGCATGTTCTATCTACTTGAATGTATGAGATGAATGTGAGTAATATGATTATATGGCATATCTGGAAGTGTGATATGATCCTATGTACCCTAACCAGAAAAGATTGTATTACTCTATGTTATTCATAGCAGTGTACCTATTATGTTAGATAAAGTAGAAAGTAAATATATCTAGTGATCTATGTGTAATATGGTTAATGATTGTAATGATAGTCTATGCATATGCATGTCTAGATACACAATAACAAAAATAATGTTATGAATTGGTTATTATTGTAAGTATATATGTTGAACTATATTTTTATGTTAGATGGTTAACCTACCTACTACATTGGGTGGTAAAATATAGTACACCTATACATTAGATTGCATGGTTACCCTCTATTGCATTGCGCAACCTAATCTAGTACATCTGAATTAGATAATGTCTTTATCCCTAACTACTACATTGGGAAGTCGAGTCTAGTACAACTGATTATTAATAAGTTTCTTCGAATTGTAATCCTAACTGTGGCATTGGGCCATAGACTCTATAGTAAACAATTAGTAAATAAATTGTCAATAGAATTGAGCAAAATAGCCTAAGATTGTAAATTCCTAGTTGTGGCATTGGGCCACATAATCTACTTAGAGTACAATAGGTAAACAAAGGAAAGAAGATAACAATTAAATATATATATGTATGATTGTATTAATGAAAAGAAAGAATATTGATTGTTAAGAAACAATACTAATGCATCTATGATAAAGATAGAAAAATGGCAAGTAAACTTTAAAGTGCATGCATGTTATCTAGCCTATACTGCATTCCTATTGTTCCCAACCCACTGCACTGCCTCGAGGTGGTTAAAACGTTGGAATTCTCAACTCGTGTTAGACTGGATGATAAAGGCATGGGTTTTGACCCCCCTAGAACCCATTAATTGCAGGAATATTAGGACCCAATAAAGAACCCCATCAAGAGTTATAAAAAGATAAAAATCCTAACATGTAATATCTAAAACCTAGATCTAAAAGTAATGAGATGAAGAATGTTACTCTAATAAAATAAATAAGGTTACCCCAGTGGGAAACACTGCTCGTCACAATAATAATAGTTTACAGTTCTTAATAATCCATTGGAGATCCTATTAACATACTGGTACAAATGATAATGATAAATCCTATTACAAAAATAATCTAAATGGATTGGGAAGAAAAGTCCTTGACTTACATAAGAAAATATAGTATTGGTTGGGAGTCAGATCTCATGAGAAGCTCCTGATGAATCAATTGTGACCTGCAAAAAGGGATCTCAATAGTTTGGTATAGAATCATGTAAATAAATGAAGAATACTTGCAGGATGAATAAAACATAGTATTTACCTGTGAGCCATGGGCTACGCTCTCAAGGCTACCTTTACACGACATGCAGTGTGGGTTTAGTAATCAATGGTAAACTATTAAGTAATAATTGAAATGAGGTGAAATCAGTCACTATGAAATATCTGAGAAACCAATGCATGATCAAAAAATATCTATTAAATGATAAGGGTTGATCTCTAACCCCCATGATGTATATGGAATAGATTCAAGATAACCAATAAGGATGATTGGGTAAGCATGTCTTCGTTAAGTAAACAATCTAAATATTTATCCTAAGTAAACTCTTACGAGTAGGTTATAATGCCTCTACATGGAATATTAATGGGAATCCTTTATGCTATCCCTAGCACGACAGTTTGAACTCTTAACAAGTGAGTATTCACATGCATACATGGGAGGGTATATGCCTCTACTCATGGTAGGGAATCGAACCCTATTAATAAGCAAGCTACCTAATAATAATAAATTCAATGCATGCATAGGGGAGATGCTTCTACCTACAATAGAGAATTGACCTAGCTATTAAAGATAAGATGTATATATCTAACAATGTTAACCCATGACAAATTGTTAGACCTCATAGTGGTCTAGTGTGGTTGGGTAATGAATATGAATTAATGGATGAGGATCCTACCACTTGGATTAATCCAAGGGCAAGGCATCTGAACAACAAGATATAATAAGCATGTAACTATAAGTAAAACTTACTGTGCATTGGGAGTGGTCGACCCCTCCACCCATGGGGAAGATAAAGCCAATATAAGAAGCATTGTACACGCTCGAACATAATCTATGTGCATAATGTGATAATCTATGTACAGACTCTAATAATATATGTGCATACATGTGGTAATGTATCTACATACTTGTGATAATTTGATGTGCATATGTAGAGAGAAGATCGTCCCTATCTCTATTGAGATAGAGGACTATCTTGTAATAAGTAAAACCACTACATAATAATAATAAAAATTGTGATAAAATCGATCGAGTTCCACCTACCAGATGCATCTATGGAATGGGCAGGAGGTCGAGTCCATGCCAAAAGAAAACCGTCTCTCCCATGCAAACGTGGCCCTCCCTCCTCTGCAACAATTAAGATAATCAAGCCATGGTTTGTACCTCTCTAGTAGATTTCTAAGCCTACCTCCACGAATTGGAAATTAATGGAATAGTGTCAATCTCTATATGAAATGGGAATGGGTTGTTTCTATTTCCATTAAGGAAAAATCATGTGGAAAAGGCCATAAGGTAGGTCATAAAGGCTTCCTTGACAGGCACCCCCACGAGGATTAAAAATTAATAGATTGTTTTTCAGTTACCCAAATGTGACCTCCAAAGGAGGGATTTCCTGGTTGTTGCTATGTCAAGCAAAAGGGTAAGAGTATAAATTGCCCCACATGGAGGCCAACGTGGAAGGTAAGTCTAGGCGATCAGCTAATTTTATGGTCACCTAAGTTGGGAATGGTTTCAATCTCTCATGAGTTTAGGATACCATAGCTAACCAAGGTAACATTAAGTATTTCATAGATAAATACAATAATTAATAATAAAAGTATAATGGATAGTGGTTAAATGTAATAATAAATTAATGCATGATAAATAAACATCAGTTAATGATTGGTTAAGTGTATTATTAATATGGGCCATCTTGGCTAGAATAATAATAATAATAATAATAAGTCTATAGCCTATATAAATAAATAATTCGGCTATAAGAATAAATGAGTGGGCTATGAATAACATAAAGTGTTGGCCCCGTCACTATTAACAATAATGATAAATGTTATGGCGTGTAAATAACTTATGCCCTTGATACTATGAAAGTTGTGCATTAGGCACCTAGAACATAGGATGACCTTTATGCAGAGTGTTGGTATTGACGAAAGATGATAACCATGCACGTTAATGCGAATTGATTCAAAAACTCAAAGTTAAGCCCGTAGATTTGCTCGTCAAGAAAGATGTGTAATAATAATAAAAATTAAGAAAATAACAATTATATATATATATATATATATATATATATATATATAAATAAGTAGAATGGGTACATGACAAAGTGGTATCAGAGCAAGGTTGCAAGTTGCAACACTTAGACATTATGGACTTATCTACCCTTCAAAATTTATGTGTATACAAATATCGTTTGATGTATAAACTGACAAACTGTTTGACTTTCAGGAAGAAGAGAAGATAGATTGAAAAGTAAACCAAAAACTCAAAATCTATAAATAGCCGAACCAAGTGAGTGGTGTGCCTAGTCAAGATGGGGTGGGAGAAGGACCCCTACCAAAAGAGAATGTATGCGTTGAGCTGAATTCATCCCATAGAACAACAAAACAAGACCTGAGATAATGTTGGAAGCAGTAAGAATCCTACATGAAGAACTATTAAGATTCAAGGTTGACAATGTAAAGGGCTTGGAAGAAAAGTGCGATATCAATGTTATCCTGATACAAAATATGAATGAGATCAGAAATAATGTGCAACCTAATCTTACCTTCAGTAATGGAGGCAAGAGGGACACCTGAGAAAAATGTTCCCACAGTAAGGAACCCAGATCCAACCCTCCACCAGAAGAAAATGGAAAGGAACCAAACATAAAGGATATTATCTTAGACATCTCGGATAATGGAAGTACATTAAAATCACCTCCTAATAAAAAGTAGAAATATAAAGTAACCAGTGAACTTCAAGGGGAATTCAAAATGATCAAACCACCTACCTTCAATGGCATAGTGAAGACAGGTGAGGAAGTTGAGGCTTGGTTACTAGGAATGAAAAGGTACTTTCAGATTTACAAGTTTGATGGGAATATGAAATCTCAATTGGATGTGTACAACCTCACAGATTAGGAATCTATTTGGTGGAAAGATGTGAAAACTATAGATCATATCAAGGAGAAGGACCTTTAGTGGAAGGAATTCAAGGAGTTCTTCCAGAAGAAGTACTTGTTAGAGAGATTGTATGATAGGAAAATAAGGGAATTTCATGAACTCAAAATGGGGTAGATGAACATGGAAGACTTGATTATTAAGTTCTTAGATTGACTACATTATGTTTCTTACATCAAAAAAGAAAAATTTAAGATACATTGATTCATCAATTGTATACCCAAACAATTCCATGATGGATTACAGTTTGATTCTCGTAAATATTTAGAAGAAACATTTCACAAGGCAAGACTTTGTTGTGAGAAGAATCAACACAGAACTAAAAACCAACAAAGTATGGAGGATAATAAAAGAAAAAAGACAAAAAAATGAAAGTAGGGATTTAAACCCCCTACCATAATAAATAATAAAAAAATCAATTCACCAGATCAATGTTTACGGTAATAATAAGCCATGGCAGTTTGTTCCTTCTGAGAGTGGAAATCATCCTAGTGGAACTATTGGAAGGAAACTAGAAGGGGCTAAAACGAAACCTCTTTGATGTTGGGAAAGTGGGAAAAATCATCGACAGGTGAATTTCCCTCATAACAATACTTTTCACAATATACAAGAAGATACTATAGTAAATGATATAGCTAGAGTTCCAAGGATCTATGTAGCCTTGGACAACTGACAAGCTGAGTATTAGTCGTCAATCATGGAAGTAGGAGGTAAAATTTCTTATCAATCTATTTCCATTCTTATTGATCTGATTTCTCGTAAAACTTATGTTTCCCCTTGAATCGTTGACCAGTGTATGTTGTAGAAAGACAAATTCCAACAAGCCTGGCTAGTCCAGCTAGCCACAAGAACAAAGAATAAGGTTTCTAAGCTTGTGAAGTATAGTATCTTTGAACTATATGGAATGTCGTCTAAGGTATCAGTAAGGTATATATCCACCTTACAATTAAAGTGAAGTGCATGTAAGGGATGTAAGTTATATTCAATACAACTGAAAAATGTTAAGAAGGAGAATGAAGTTAAGCTAGAGGATGTTTTGGTGCTTATGGGATGTGTTTTTTGAAGAAGTCCCTATATTTCCTCCAAAGAGGGATCTTAACTTCAAAATTGATTTGATACCTGGAGCAGCTCCTATATCAAATGAACCTTATCGAATGAGCACACCAGAGATGATAGAATTTAAATTGCAGTTGTAGGAACTGTTGGAGAAAGGATACATCAAACCAAGTGTTTCCCCATGAGGATCTCCATTCCTATTTGTTAAAAATAAGAATGGAACTTTGAGACTATGTATTGACTACTAGTAGTTGAACAAGGTAAAAATAAAGAATAGGTATCCTCTGCCCCAAATATATTTATTCGATCAAGTTCTAGGGGTGAGAGTGTTGTCTAAAATTGATTTGAGATTTGGATACCACTATATTTATATCATAGATCAAGACATTCATAAGACTACTTTCAGAACATGATATGGATACTATGAGTTTGTAGTAGTTCCTTTTGGCCTTACAAATGCACCTGCTACATTCATGTGCCTCATGAACAACATTTTCAATAAGTATCTAGTAATTTTGTGCTTATGTTCATAGATTATATACTCCTTTTTTATAAGATAGAGGAAGAGCACAAAGAACATCTAAGGATATTTCTACAAATCTTGCGAGAACACAAGATTTATGCCAAGTTTAGTAAGTGTGAATTATTCCAAGAACAGATTCAGTACTTAGGACACGTGATATTAGAATAAGGGGTTGCAGTGGACCCAAACAAGATTAAAGCCATCATGGAATGGCCTACTCCAATAGTTGTAGTAGACACGCGGTCGCTCATGGCACTAACTGGATACTACCGTATATTTATTAAATACTTCTCAAGGATTGCTCTTCCCATAACTTGCTTACAACAAAAGGAAGACAAATTTGATTGGACTGATAAATGAGAAGCCAGATTTTAGGAGCTAAAGTGGCTACTGACTACTACCCCTATCTTAAAAATTGTATATCCTTATGAATACTTTTTGGTGTGTACAAACGCCATCAAAGAATCATTAGGAGGAGTGATAATGAGGAATGATCATGTGATATGTTATGAGTCAAGAAATATTGAGGACCATCAAAGGAACTATGAAAGCCGTGACTTAGAGTTGGCAGCGATAATCTAAGCACTGAGAATGTGGAGACAACACCTCATTGGAAGGACGTTTTTGCTAAATACTAATAACATCATAATGAATTTGATCAATAGAACTTGAATGCCCTATAGGAAAGATGGTTGGATTTTCTAAGCGAATATGACTTTGAAATAAGGAATATCAAAGTAAAAGAGAACAAAGTTGCTTCTGCTCTTAGTAGGAATGTTCAACTATTGTACGCAACAAGTGTCGGCACTACAAAAACTAAACTCAAAGACATGATAAGAGATACCTATGGAAAAGATGATTACTACCAGAAGATATGATCTAGACTGCAAATGAAAGGTACAAAACAACGAAATGAAGATTCCAATGTCATAAATGATGGATTGCTCACCTATAATGGAAGACAATATGTTCCTAACTCATCAGAACTTAGAGAAATGATCATGAATTAATTCCATAAAAAGCTATAACATGGACACCCAAGGTACCAGAGAATGATCACCATAATGATAAAATGGTAATTCTGGCCCCAAATTAAATTAAATATCACTGAATACATCACTCATCGTTTAGAATTTCAACAAGTAAAGTCTTAAAACAAGCATCTAGTCGACCTATAATAGCCTTTACCCATCCCAGAATGGAAATGGGAAATGATTTATATGGACTTCATCATTGGATTACCAAAATACAAGACTCAACGTGACTCAATTATGGTTGTACACTACAAGGGAAAGAGCCTATTATTAACGGAGGTCATAGTGGAGGTTTTTACTATTACAAGATTGATAGAAATTGTCAAGAAAACCTCTGCTACAACCTCCACCAATGGTAGCGGATGTTTCAATGGAGGTTATTATGGATATTTTCTATAAATAAAAAAAATCTGTGGTTAGAAGCTTTAGTGGATGTTTTTTTATTTGTGCGCTTTGTTGGAAAACTACACACCAGTGTGTATCTTCATACAATGCACCGGTGTTGAACAATACAAATAATACGCACTGGTGCACTCAAACAAATAAAGCACCAGAGAGCACCAAATTTTAACACCACATTGATAATCACATATAGCTTATATGCATCGATGCTTACCTACAACTGAATTGCAACGATGCGACTTTTTTTTCATATGCACCAGAAATTTTTAATATTTTTAAACTTTGATGGCATTGTCTTATTATAACAGTGACCTAGAGAATTTCGTAATAATAGGCATCAATGTGTACAAACTATTACGATGGTCCAGTTCAGTTCAACAATTAGAACACCCCAGTGCGATATATTACAAAACGCACCGGTCTGTACAACATTTAAATATCATAGTGACGACTAAAATTTGAAGTGCACTGACGTGATTAACAATGAAAAAACGCCTGAATAGTGGCCATTTTTAATTTTTAATTTAACAATGCCTTTAATTTACATTGGAGTACTGGGGTGTATAAATTATTTAAATGCGTCGGCGCATATAATTCGAGTAAACGCACCAGTGCGACATAAAGTACGAAAAGAACCGGATATGATTATTTGAAAAATGACTCCTGACATTGTTGTGAAATATCTATATTATTATTCTTTTTTTTATTCTATTATTCATAAGAAATTGAAATTTTTTTTATAGTATTATTCATTTCAATTTTAATTATTGTGTTTGTTTGGATTATTTTCTTATATTATAGATTCTAGTATCTATTGTAATATTTAAGCCTCCATAAATCTAATTACCAATAAAGTGTATCATTTCACATGTAACATTTGACAATAACATTGGATAATGCAATAGAATAAAAACATTTATTTCATTATATATGAAAAAGAGGGCCTTTGTCATACAAAATAGGACAATATAGAGATAACAGTAATCAACATGGCAGCATGCATGTAATTGGTAACCCGTTATCTTTCAATTTGGACACTATGTCCAATACATTATACAAAATGTCTGATTATCACAGACAATTATTTCAAAATTAATATATAGAAGCTTGCATTAACATCAAAAATAAATATGGATAATCATTCTTAGATGGAACTATTATCAGTGATCGATCCACTTGCATCAGTTGGGTTATTTGGCCGAAATTTTTGTTGATTGGCTTGATTGTTTTCCTCTTCTTCAGCTTCCATATCCAAACATAAAAATAAAGTGTACTGAGTGTATCTACATTGTTGGGAATAATGAAAATTAAAATAGATAATATACATTAATGTAAATTGAAATCCGATGTACCATAGCAATGATTGCATCCTGAGTGTCACGTATTCTTTCAAAACCACATTTCATGCCATCTATCAACCATTGTTCTATTGGGTGCACTCCATACTTTGTTTCCTACATGTTTTATACCCTATAAGAAATCATTCACTTAACATTTCTAATTTTTTTCTCTATTACTTATAAAATGAGGGAAGTAAAGCAACATAGATACTTACAAAATACACAATTAATTTTTGATACAACAGCATATACTCACAACCATTGCTTAACCCAATGTCAATGAATTCTTCTAATGGCTCCTCTTTGTATGTTAACACCTGTTTCAGGACATCCAAGGATGGTCAGTGAAAACAAAAACAAAAAAATATAAATATCACAACCACTGTGAAATTTTAATTTGATATAAGGAAATCACTGATACTCACAAACTTTGATATCAACCCCTTTTCCCTGTCATTATGTCCTATGCGTTGAATGGGTTCCATTTTGTTTTCTTTTCTGCAACAAAACAATTGAAAATCAATATTTAACGTTTAATTAATTAATGAGGTGTACATGATCCAAAAAATCAATGATTTCATACATTTGAAGCACGTTATTGTTGAGATGGCTCCTCTTGCCAAGAAATTATGTCCATTTCCTTTACCATCTCCTTATACACTTTTTTTGGGCATCCCTACTGCCACATTTTGCATATCACCTCGTTCATCCTTTGAAGTTTTCATAATCTTCCTGGAAATTTAAATGACATTAAACTATTTTTCTATTGATATGAAAAATAAATATAGAATAATTAAATTTACTAAAGGAAAGGATGCTTTGTAGTAGTTATAAATAAATATTCTACATAAACATGTTTAGGAATATTACTTTTGAATGATTCGTTTTTGTTGTTGTATATTTTTTCTATTGCAAGTCTTACATGTATCATTGTTCATTTCTCTGGAAATGCCTCTTGTAGTTTACATATGACTTGATTCTTCAAATCATTTGATTGATTTATATATTGTAAGTGAAAAGTACGTTTATACATTATTTCCACTATATCTCTCATAGTATTACAAAACTCTTTTCATTTCGTATTAACTTCCAGCACCACTCCAAATGAGATAATGACCAATTCATTATCATTTGCATCTTCAATAAATAAATATTCTTATGATGACATTCGCTTTTGTTGTTGTTAGTCCCTGCATAACATTCGACATGTGTGAATTAAATTATTTGAAACATATTTGTGAATCTTCTTGAGTACGATATTACTCAAATTTGAAGAAATAATTCATACTGACTTATTTTTTATTCACCTGATTCATCCCTCTGCAACTTTTCCATCAATGTTCTACACTCTTATGGACTTAGATCAGGGAAAAATTTAAGAACCCCCCCTAAATTTCTATGTATAATAAATGGGTGAATCCCCATGATATATAGGAAAATATGAAGGCTATTTTATCAATGTTATATTATCTATATATAATTTTTTGGCGGATCTCTCATTCAATTATATAATCTTGTAGAATGTTGGCGAAATTTTCACTAAATTATAAAACCTTATAAAATCTTAGTGAATATTTTACTAAATTATAAAAACTTGTGAAGTCTTGGTGAATATTTCGGCAAGTTTCTCCTTGATAGGTCATGTCCCATTGCATGCCCAAACACATGGCTTTGGATGAAGTCCCATGCCCCAAGCATGATGCTCCAAACACCCACAAAAATTTTATTTCTGCATCACCAATTACAAGCTTCACAATCCCCATGTTTCTTGGGGAAACTTTAGATCTAAGTTGATGGGATTTAGAACTCTCCTAGATGTGAATGGGTCTCTATATGTCCTGATAGTAAATACCAACTACCCTTCCCATATGTACATTAAGCAACTTGAAAAGCAAGATTCAACCCATAAAATCTAGATGAATGTAACTTCGAATTTGATTTCCATGATCTATAGAAGGCTAAAGATCCCCTAGCAACAACCATTTCTAGAAATTGGGGCGAGTGAGAGTTTCCGAGCAAATTTCATGGGTGAAGAGAGGTTTAAATCAATTTTTAGAAGGGCGAAATTGTTTCACCATGGCTTCCCTTTTTAAACTCGATGGGGCTAAAATCCTATTCATTATAAATAAATAAATAAAATATGGGCTAATAATACCTAATGTGTGTTTAATAAAAAATTAACCCATTAAAATTTTAAAACCCCTAAATTTATCCCAAGTGCTAATATTATCCCCTAAAATTTTCCATGACTTAGATTGGTAAGAATCTTATCGAGCTTCCTCATTTTTTGGCTCAACATGTCACACATGAACCAATACAGTTAAATTTACAAATTAATTTAAATACATAAATTAAGAAACACTTTCCTTCTTTGTAATTTTTTACGTGATCCCATGATGTTGAGTAAAATTGTTGTTCATTGAACTCATACCATCTATTTTATGTCAACAAATAACCTGTACCATTAAATACAAAATCTACTAATATATTACACAAATAAATTACAAAACTTCAAAATAGAAAACAAGTAGATATTGGCGCACTTAATCACATAAAATGTCTCGATGCATTTATTTACATACATGCACCGGTGCACTATATAAAAACAGGCGCACCATGAATGGATGAATAAATTATTTAAGGTTTTAGGAAAATAAAAAATGATTCATTCTTGCCATTAGCGGTACTATATTTGTATAAACGCACCACGGTGTTAATGTGATATTGTGGCACCGAGAACCAAGAAATGATTGTGTTTTTAAAAAATGAATATATTGTCACGTGTATCATTTCCGGTTCACTAGTTGTACAAATGCACCAGTGCGTTCATGTTACATGGATGCACCGAAAATTATGGGCATCCATTTTTTATTGAAAATTAAAAAAAAAACTTGACAGGGCCGACATGGTTACAGATTTCACCCAAAATGTGGCCTCATATCACCCTCCGCTTTGTATATATAATCACAAACTCATCAAATCTAAATTCCCTAAAAGGAAAAATTGTAATTGTGTAACAATAGAGGGATTTAAAACCTAATGTAAAAAAATTTAGCCACATAAAACAAAAAGAAGTAGCGAGAAAATAAGGGTTGCAACATTGAAGGTAACTATGAAGTTTTTTTTCTAAATCTAATTGAAATCTAAATAGGGTAATAAGATCAATAGTAATATTTTACATACTTGAAATTTCTACTATGTAGGGTTTTGTTTGATTCACCATACCTAACAAATTTCGATCTTTGGAATAATCTTGTTGCTTCAAACTCCTTCCACGTAAGTCTCTCTTCCAAAAACCTCCCTTCAAAATTTCAGCAAAAGAATGAAATAATCTTTAGGTTATTTTCTTTTAAACACCATTTAGAATTAGTTTTCGATTTTAAAATTACCGTCCTTTTTTCAGTTTAGGGCAAAAATAACTTATGCAGTTTTTTTAAATTTTGATATTCGCCATTTCTGGTGCGTTTTTTTTTTTGGACACACTGGTGCATTTATTTATGAACCATGCTGGGGAATTTGAATTTCAATGTGGCACCGTATAAACAAAAAATATAAAAATTTTAAAAATAAAACTCATGCAGCGATGCCTATTGAATTCATACGCATCAGTGTGAATGTATCTATAGAATGCACCAGTGTGAATTATTTCATAAAAATGCATTGATAAATATATGCTATCAAATATAACAGATATTTTATTATGTGAGGGCTTTTGCATATGTTTATATATGGTGGATTTGTTGTGACGATGCACTAATGCATTACACAGAAGTTGGAGCACTAGTGCATGTTAAATAAATTAGGCGCATCGGTTTACTTTGAAAATCATGTGACTTGATGTGTCAACTTGAAATTATATATTCATCTCAAATGTTCTTTTAGCATTCAACCACACCAATTACAATTTTTCATAGTATATATATGTTGCTTAAACTCACCTTGTTCTTACAAAATAGTTTCCAAAATATATTGGAATTTAGATTGTGATATATTTCTTAGAACTATTGTAGGACTATAGAGACGTATATTTATTGATTATTTGGCTGAAATGTAGGGATACAAGGTTATATGAACAAATGGTCAATTCTTCATATTCTAGACCATTCCATCTTGTACAAAGTTTGACGAGTTCTCCCTTTCCATCTCATGTACGTTCATATTTTATTTATATTTTGACAATTTATTTGAATTTATGTTACTTATCCATGTGAATGTGAATATCAATTTATTCTATATTGTGGGATCCTAATTCAGGTTCCAGTTCAGATGCATAAGATATTCCACCAGTTTCAAAATGTTGTAAGCTCTTATTAGGAGCAAGATACCGCAAGCAGTTCGTAGATGAAAATGGTAAGCCGCTTTACCCCACCAATTATAATATTCCATATTGAAGCCACAATCCTGGTTCATCAACGATAGTTCATCGTGATATGGATCTCTTTTATGACACCCCAGTAGTTTGTGGTTGTTCAAAATGTAATTGTTTTATGATTTCCAAGTCTAATATAGATGTTGCAAATCTTAGGTTGTTTATCCTTTCACATGTACTTGTTTCTCCTGGTGACGAGTTGTTAATAAACTATAACTTTCGTATACCACCAACCGCTCGTCAGAGATGCCTTGCATTGGGATTACCCTTAGACCTTCCCCTGGGGCGTAAGACAAAAAAACATTGATTAATTGTATTTGTTAATATTCAATGGGATTCATGTTAATGTATTGCTTAGTTTGAAATTTTGTTTTATAAATTGATTGTTTTATGGCCAAGATAGGGGACTTTCCCTAAACTCCAAATGTGATTCATCAAACACTCAAGGACGTCTGATCACACCCTTATCATATTAGTAATTGTCATTATAAAATATCACACACATACTCATGAATTGCACTGCATGTGCTTCTAGATCGAATACAACGCTCTTCTAAGATTAATTGTATTTGTTAGTTTTTAAAATGAAAATTTGCTTTATAAATTGTTTGCACCTTAACATTTTATATTGGAAATTATTCACGTGCTTCTATAGCAAATATTTTGTCAAATGTTGGATCAAACCAATTTCATCGTGCTTACTAACATCATCGATGGAATGTTCAATATTTTTGAAATCAGGATTCTGATGATGAGAGACCTCTCTACCATGTTTTGTTGCACCTGAGTATAATGCCAAATTGAGAGAATGCTTAAAAAAACGTAACTTGGAAAGGAAACATACCAAGCATGGTTGAATCAACGACCTATTCAATTTTCATTGTGTCCATACTCACCAATTATGAATGCATACAGTAATAGTAGTTCTTCACATGTTGGAAAAGGGGGAAACAAAGTAAAGGTTGGTATGGATGAGTTATTACGACAAACAAGTGCCATGGATGCAATGATGTTACATACATTCTAAGACAATGAGCTAGGTGTTGACACTCATGTCACTGAAACCTTCTTCGAAATCCTTAAATCAGCTTCCACCACCCCTCTCTTTGGATCCGTTCGGTCAAAGTCTACACATTTGGGGACAACAATGTTAATGTACAACTTGAAATCAAGTATGGCATGTCAGACATGTGTTTCTTAGCACTTTTGAGGTAACTAACCATCAACTACCTTATATTTGTAGTGCCCCTAGACTACTATAGACATTGAGGGCACCTGCTGAGTCACCTGACTGTTTGAAATGTTAATAAAATAACCCTATGATTTTATTTTGAGTATATTTATGATTACGATTGATTGATATATGTGCATTTGGGTAGTTATTGTGAACGGACAATTTCATGTTGTTTAACGATTAACTTTGATATGAAAACTGTACATATGAATGATGCTTAACGACTAGCTGTGCAATTGATTATGTGATTAGACGAAAGAGTAATGATTAAGTAAATTATAGATGCTTAATGAAGCAACAGATTTATAAACCAAATTGTGATTATTGAGGACAGTGCTACTAATTTACGTTTGTGAGAAATGTGTGTAGCAACAGGTGAAACGGTTCACCAACGGACACACAAAGGAATATGAAGGGTCATAGAGTACGAGTAAATCACACACAGGGAGAGCGACGACGATGTCGACTTCCGATGGAATACCACGCTTGAGCAGATAAGCACTGATCTGCTTGCTCAAGAGGAAAGCGTGAGAGCGTACGAGGTGGGCCACGACAGAGCTGGTCACGTACGAGTTGGGGGGCGCACAGTGAGAACGGACTCACTCCTCAACGCCATTAGTCCCTAATAGCATGTAGATGGAGGATGGAAGGTAACGGCTCCTGAAATCCCTACATGAAGTTCCCGCAAGACAAAACGGAAGGATGACGGCAGAAGGGCCCGACGGTGTGGTACCCTGCTGAGAACGGAAAGAGTGAATGCAAGGACCCAACAATGTGGTGCCTTTCGGATGAATGGAAACTATGGATGACTGGACTCGACGGAGTGGTGCCATGTCAGAGAAATTAAATTAAGGAACAAGGAGGCCCAACGGCGCGACACCGGGTCCCTAGTAAAAGTTGATTGCTAAACTTAACTGCGTTGAAACGTATAATTTTGCACCTAGAACTTTACTTAGAAATGCATTTGAATACTTTAGGCATTTGCACATAAATGATTACTTTGGCATTTAAATAATATTATGTCTTATTTAGGCATTGCACATGAAAGGATATTCGTGATTACGTAAAAATATTATAAATATTTATTTAGGAGCAAAATGGAATCCTAGGCATGGACACCTAGTCAACTCCACCTACACCAAAAATCTAGGAGTTAAGTGAAATATATAGGGGACAAACATGAGCAAACCTAGGGATGTTGGTGCATCTCCTAGAGAAACTGACACTTGGATGGGTGAGTTGTTTTTCATTAAAGAATTAATTAAATAATTATTTATGCATGAAGCGACATGTGTCACAGGGGATTTTCCTTTAAAAGGGAGACTTTGGGGATGGGTAAAGCACCCAGACCCTGGATGACTATCGTAATATTGAGTTACCTCATGACTTGCTGCTATTAAGGGTTTGGCTGGAAATCTTGGTGGGGAGGGAATCCCAAACTGGGTTTCTTGATTTTTTTTCGTGTGTGTGAGCTCTACGACCCAAAGCTCGGGGGAGGCCGTGCGACTGAAAGCATGAGCCTATGGTTGGGTGGCGAAGCTAACGGTTGCTTCGCCAATGGTTAAACGAGCTTTGATAGAGGGATCCTACGGAAGACGAAGGCGACAATGGACCAGCCGGATCGGGTTGACAGGTTAAGGTTTTGCTTATTTTTGTTAAGTTATTCACGCTTTTTATTTTATTTTTCCAATAACTATGATGGCTAATTTGTTTGTATGAAGTTGTTAAAGTTTCAGGTTCAGTTCAAGGAGACCCTAAAGGAGGGGTCCTACATTTGGTATCAGAGCCGGTCGAGCCTTGAGGGCACCAAACTTATATTTTTTTTTAAAATGGTCTTTGGTGAATTGTCATTTAAGGATTGGTACGGATCAGATGTTGTTCCAACACGCTCACCACTGTACGACTGACCGTCAAAAGCAGGTTTATTTAATTCAATGTATTTATATTTGTTAAAACTTTTGTGGTAGAGTAGGTAGATACAAGTGCATGGATTTATTTTAAGAGATTTCGTATGTTATAACTAAGCTAGAATATTTAGATACAGATCTAGGCCAATTCTAATTTCTTAAACGATTCAATTAGTTATTTTTTAGAATTCAGTTTCCAAGCTCCGCTGACTATTCGGTAGGCGTTGTTCATTATCTAAGTATAACTCTATTTTACCTGGTTAGGGAAACGGATCTCTGTGTACTTGTTTTAAACAATTGTTTTATGTATATAAATTTTATTTAAAGATCTCACTAGGTGAGATCGTGTTTCTGAGTAAAAAAGGAAAACAGATCTCTGCGTGCTTGTTTTAAACAATTGTTTTCTGTGTATAACTTTTATTTAAAGATATTAGTTGGTGAGATCGTGTTTCTAAGTAAAAAAAAAGGGGGGGGGAATGGATCTCTGCATGCTTGTTTAAACAATTGTGTATTCGTGTATAAATTTTAATTACAAATCTCAGTTTGTGAGATCGTGGGTAGCCTGCGTCTGATCTCCATTTCAGTCTTACTATTCCGTGCTAGTATAACCATTTATGATTTGTGTTTTGTTTTAATAATTTGAAACCATTACAACCCCTTGGGCAGCCTAAAGGCTCCAAATCCTTGAACAGAGTCGATCGTTGGTATTTCAATTGTCACGCTCTGTTAAGACTAGTCTGAGCCGAGACATTCATTGTTATATCTCTGAGTATTACCATCCTTTGATCTCTGTAGTTTGACCCTTAAAAACTCTTTTGCCTTTAAAATTCTGAGGCGTGAATTACAATCCCAATCTCTTGATAAGAATCAAATCTTGGTTGATTTGATCTTTAACCTCCGTTGCCTTAAAATTTCGAAGTCGAATTAAGTCTCAGAGCTAATCTCACTCGATTGGTTTGGAACTCCATTGCTTTTATTTTGAAGTCGATCTGCGTTCTAGAAGTTGTAATCGGTTCGGATCTCTGTCAATGATCCTTAAACCTTATTACATTTTATTTAAAGTGGAATTGCATCTCCAGAAATTGTAATCGGTTCGGATCTCTATCAATGATCCTTAAACTTAATTTCATTTATTTTGAATTTAAATTGCATTTCCAGAAATTTTAAAGTGGTTTTGTCAATGATCCTTAAACTCTATTGCTTTTAGTTTGAGGTATGAATTGTGTTTCAGATCCCTTGATAAGAATCGGGTCTTGGGTGAATAGATCTTAAATCTCCATCTGCTGTTGAAATGAGAAGTCAAAATTATGTTCTAAACTCAGCTCTATCCAAGATCCTTAACGTTTCCAGCAATGGGTATAATTTTCTATAAAGCTCTGTGTCCCATTTGATTTTGTTCTTACTCTATTGCTTTTCCATCTAATGTTTCAATGATGGGGCAAATTTTGTTTAAAGCTTGTTACATCCGAGTTGATTAATCTCATGTGTTGATCTTTCTTTTTACCCTTGCCCGCAAAGGGTAGAGATTCCGACGACTTCCAGACTTAGATCGAGAGGTCGATCTCTGGTTCTTGAGTGATTGAATAAACCTCTGTTTATTTAGTATCTACACCATCAGGGATCTGAACTGCCTTTGGAATTCATCTTTAACTGGTCTGAGTCTTTATGTCTCTTTTAAACCTAGTTAAGATCCACCCTGTACCTTTTCAATCTGATCGCAGCCTGCTTAAACTCAAATCCAAACCCGTGAAACAAATCCCATCCTGTGCGTGAATGCATAACTTGTACCTTGTTCGGTTTTCGTCTTTTCAAGAATAGTAACAGAATGAATTTCATTTTACATTGATGTAATGTGAATTGTTGAGTGCATGTGTGATCTCCAGCTTTTACCTTATCTTGGTTCTTTTAAAAATTAAAATCTCAAGATGGATCCTTTAACAAGCATCTCGGCTATGAATGCGTTGATCTCCAGAACACCCTTAATCCCTGTTCGATTAAGCAGTAACCTTCAGATACCCTTAAATAATAATTCTCTGCATCTTACCTTAATTATTAAATCAAATCTCTGTTGCTTTATTTTTTTATTTTTGAAATCGTATTACATTCCAGATGACGATTTTGGCTATCAAGCTCTCAACACTCTATTGCTGTGATATTTGAAATCATTTTTCCTTTTCAATCCTTGCTGAGGATCAAATCGTGACTATGTAGATCTGAAACTCTGTTTGGGCATCCACAGACCGTTATCGGACTTTCAGCAAGACCGAATCTCAGTGCATGCTTCATTTTACTCTGTCTTCGATTTCAACGTTTACTAAAAAATCTGTGATCCATTTTATTGCAATGCCCAGATCAAGGCATTCCGAGACCATTAGCGTTCCCAGGATTCTTATTTTGAATTGAAATTTTGACATATAAAATTTATGCGTTCTTTCTTATTTGCATCGGTAAATTGGTGTATTGCCTTGGCAATTTCTCTGTGTTTTAAATTTTCAATTGAGAAGGCTTCTAATGGATATCTTCATGTTATGTTTCGATTCCTTGATTAACGTTCCAAAATTTATAATTGAAATGCATTTGCCTTGTTATTCCCTGCAATTCGATTCTTAGGGAAGCGTTCCAGAATTTATAATTTCAGATGAATTTGCCTTTATATTCTCTGCAATTGATTCTTGAAGCAACGTTTCTAGAATTATGATTTCAACAAAAAATTTGGACCATTTCTCAATTTGTGCGTGTCATCCTTGCGCAGGGGCCATGCTAATCTTCTCTGTATCGTTCCAATTTACAGCTTTCCCGTACTGTTTGTGGTGATAAGTAAAATGATTGATATTGTAAACCAACGTAACTACCTTGATTACTAAATCGTCGTGATAGCCAGATCTTGCATTGTATTATAAACCCGGTTAATAGTCTTTTGTAATTAAATTATGCATAGATTCGATGCAATGTTTTGTATTTAGTAATCTTATTGTCCCTTGAATTTCTCAGTTTTGTGATTTTAAAGATTTGGAGTATACACTTAGGTGCTAAATTTAATCCTCCACTAAACCGCTCAAACCTTGCTCATTAATACAGTCTTACTCTGATATTAAGGTCTGGATTGAGCCAATTCTTGTCAGTACTATCATTTAGACTGTAATTCATAGAACCAAGCACTGAATGATGATTGAGACCTTTGAGCCTGTTGTTATAGTGGGAAAGGAATTGCGCCATTCACTCTCATCTCGCCGAGCCAAGTAGTGTCTATTCCCAAGATCCTCGACCTGTTTCGGATTCAGTATTTACAGTGATATTTAGTGGTTGTCTCCGTATTTGTTAGATTAACCATCTACCTATTATGATTCATCAACTCTCGGGAGTGTAAATGGAATGGATTCTGTTTTCCACCTGTCAGAAACCCAGCAGTACTTTGGGCATGGGATGCCACCAGTGACGTAGTTGGAAGTGATGAGTTCAACTATCCTTCGACTGTATTATATTCTTCACTCTCCTTGTAATATGGTATGAATTCTATCTCTTTCATAATCATCTCGTAATAAGATATTGGGATGTCATTGTTATATTATTATGTTTAGAGGAATGAATGGTTATTGTGTGCATTGGTATTTGAAAAAGGGGATTATTGTCGTTCATGATAATTAATGTTTCAAAATGGAATTGTTATATATTGATTAACATGCACATGGATAAGAATTACTTGCATTTAAGAACTAAATTGGATAAATAGCATTATATATCATTAAATTCTGCATATGTCCAAGTACTTGGAATGCAAATTGTTTGTATGTCTTATTAAAAAAAAAAATGTATCATCTCTCTAGAGAGACATAAAATTCAACTATATTTATAATTGTGTAGGACGAATAGGTTGAATGGTTATCCTATTTCTTAAATCCAAACGAATACTATATTGTTAAAAATATAAAGCCACATATACTTGTGCAGTAGAATAGAAAGCCACATATACTTGTGCACTAGAATAGAATGAAAGCAAATAGGTTATCCATTACTTTTGAATTGGAGTTGTTTTTGTTTTTTTTTAAGATATATTTAAGGGTTCAATTTGTTAACAAGGAAGTGAGCTAGTTCAATTCAATCAAATAAACATAGTTTCATATAATGATATGAAGGTTTTATGCATGATAATTATAATGATATGAAGGTTTTATGCATGATAATTAGAAGGAATTGGGGTAGTTTTATTAGAAAATGAACATATTTTATATTTGATAAATTAGATGTTATATAATAAAGACAAAGAAATCAAAAAGTTCGATTAAATAAAATGATTATAGTGTTGAAAGGTGATACAAATACATGTAGATAATAAGTAGAAGGATATGTAATTAATTCAATCAAAGTAAATGTTTATGGTTTTTATATGTATATATATTTGTTTAGTAAAATGCGATATATTATAGAGGTTATTAGGAAGAAATTACTAATACAAAGGATTGATTATAGAGGTTGTAAAAGAAGAAATGTTACACTTTAAATGGATATGTGGAAAGTTACTTTCAAACATCCAAATTAGATTGGTTATATATAGACATAAAATTTATGGTTATAATGCATACCTTTTCATATGCATTAAAATGAATACAAGTGTTGGGAGAAATGATTGGAGCATATACCTATACTTGCCAAGACTTCGACATATGGTCACGAGTGTTAAATAAACTTAGAAATTGGAAAATGAGATATCGATGTGACTATTTTGATGATTTGAACACGAGGACACTGATTATACATCATGGCAATGTTTGTAAAACAAAGTATGGAGACGATCATTACTTTGAGATGAAAGCAATGATACTAACCTTGTGAGATGGAGAAACTTAGATAAAAAGACAGCTAGTCGTGGAGACTCGACTCAATGAGACTATAACGAAACATAAGATGAGACTTGGGAATCTTCCGAAAGGGCCATAAGACAACAAGAATGATGAAATAAGGTAAGGATGTGATAACCTCATTGATATGGACATAATGTTACCAATAAAAGGACTAGGAGTTAAAGAGTAATATGTTCGACTAAGTCGCTATGTCTCGACACTTGCAATCCTATCGAATTGAGAACTGACATGTAAGGATTTGGAGGTAGTCTTATGGGAATGGGATTTAGGACTATTTGATAGACACTCTTAACTTATTTATCTGTCATTATAACTTACCTGTATGTATTTTACTTAATACTGTATGGTGTTTACCTTCTCGTTTTGAAGGAACGGATAGCCAATGAATTTGACTTCATGATTGGATTTGATGTGCAAATTGGTGATTAGGTAACTATGGTGTGGCTATGGATGAAATATAACCTATATTTAATTTGGATATCACGGATTTTCCCAGATGAATAGAAGATATAGGAGATCTAGTTGGGACTAGCAATTATTAAATGTATTATTGGATTTGCATTGCGTGAAATTACGATTAAGTCCTGAGGGTGCATTGGAACCATGTTGGATGAAAGAGAAAAATAATGATTAGAACCACTTGTGCACGTGGCCATGATTGCTGGAGAAAAATAGAAGGGAATGGAAATAAGATGATAATAGGAAATTAAGGTAAATCCTAGCATTGAAATTACGAGAACAAAAATTAACTTCGGGACGAAGTTCTATTTATGAGGGGGTGTTTGTAATGCCCCTAGAATGACTGTGGACCTTAAGGGCACCTGTCGAGTGACCCGACTGAACAACTTCGATATAATGGTCTCTTGAGCCTTGTTATGTCTTAAATGATTGAGGAAAGCCTGAAGATGGGAATGACGACAATAATTGATAAATGAATTAAAGAATTAAATTATATGTGTGGAGTGGTATAATTGATTGGTTAGTTCTTGCTTAATGACTAGCCTGGATTGATCAAGTGAAAGTGCAGTAGGACAGTTACATTCCTAGCTCCGCAACTTGGGAGGACACAACTGAGATGCATCATAGCTTTCCATTTTTATTCTGAACTTAGGGATGAAGTTCTAAATAAGTAGGGGTGTATGTAGTGCCCTTAGACTACTATAGACATTGAGGGCACCTGCTGAGTCACCTGACTATTTGAAACATTAATAAAATAACCCTATGATTTTATTTTGAGTATATTTATGATTACGATTGATTGATATATGTGCATTTGGGTAGTTATTGTGAATGGACAATTTCATGTTGTTTAACGATTAACTTTGATATGAAAACTGTACATATGAATGATGCTTAATGACTAGCTGTGAAATTGATTATGTGATTAGACGAAAGAGTAATGATTAAGTAAATTATAGATGCTTAATGAAGCAACAAATTTATAAACCAAATTGTGATTATTGAGGACAGTGCTACTAATTTACGTTTGTGAGAAATGTGTGTAGCGATAGGTGAAACGGTTCACCAACGGACACACAAAGGAATATGAAGGGTCGTAGAGTACAAGTAAATCACACACACGGAGAGCGACGACGATGTCAACTTCCGATGGAATACCACGCTTGAGCAGATAAGCACTAATCTGCTTGCTCAAGAGGAAAGCGTGAGGGCGTACGAGGTGGGCCACGACGGAGCTGGTCACGTACGAGTTGGGGGGTGTGCAGTGAGAACGGACTCACTCCTCAATGCCATTAGTCCCTAATAGCGTGTAGACGGAGGATGGAAGGTAACGGCTCCTGAAATCCCTACATGAAGTTCCCGCAAGTCAAAACGGAAGGATTACGGCAGAAGGGCCCGACGGTGCGGTACCCTGCCGAGAACGGAAAGAGTGAATGCAAGGACCCAACGATGTGGTGCCTTGCCGAGGAATGGAAACTATGGATGACTGGACTCAACGGAGTGGTGCCATGTCAAAGAAATTCAATTAAGGAACAAAGAGGCCCAACGGCGCAACACCGGGTCCCTAGTAAAAGTTGATTGCTAAACTTAACTGCGTTGAAACGTATAATTTTGCACATAGAACTTTACTTAGAAATGCATTTGAATACTTTATGTAGTGCCCCTAGAATACTATAGACATTGAAGGCACCTGCTGAGTCACCTGACTGTTTGAAACATTAATAAAATAACCCTATGACTTTATTTTGAGTATATTTATGATTACGATTGATTGATATATGTGCATTTGGGTAGTTATTGTGAATGGACAATTTCATGTTGTTTAACGATTAACTTTGATATGAAAATTGTACATATGAATGATGCTTAACGACTAGATGTGCAATTGATTATGTGATTAGACGAATGAGTAATGATTAAGTAAATTATAGATGCTTAATGAAGCAACAGATTTATAAACCAAATTGTGATTATTGAGGACAGTGCTACTAATTTACGTTTCTGAGAAATGTGTGTAGCGACAGGTGAAACGGTTCATCGACGGACACAAAAAGGAATATGAAGGGTCGTAGAGTATGAGTAAATGACACATAGGTAGAGCGACGACAATGTCGACTTCCGACGGAATACCACGCTTGAGCAAATAAGCACTGATCCGCTTGCTCAAGAAGAAAGCGTGAGGACGTACGAGGTGGGCCACGACGGAGCTGGTCACGTACGAGTTGGGGGGCACACAATGAGAACGGACTCACTCCTCAACGCCATTAGTCCCTAATAGCGTGTAGACGAAGGATGGAAGGTAACGACTCCTGAAATCCCTACATGAAGTTCCCGCAAATCAAAACGGAAGGATGACGGCGGAAGGGCCTGATGGTGCGGTACCTTGCCGAGAACGGAAAGAGGGAATGCAAGGACCCAACGATGTGGTGCCTTGCCAAGGAATGGAAATTATGGATGACTGGACTCGACGGAGTGGTGCCATGTCAGAGAAATTAAATTAAGGAACAAGGAGGCCCAACGGCGCGACACCAGGTCCCTAGTAAAAGTTGATTGCTAAACTTAACTGCGTTGAAACGTATAATTTTGCACCTAGAACTTTACTTAGAAATGCATTTGAGTACTTTAGGCATTTGCACATAAATGATTACTTTGGCATTTAAATAATATTAAGTGTTATTTAGGCATTGCACATGAAAGGATATTCCTGATTACTTAAAAATATTAAAAATATTTATTTAGGAGCAAAATGGAATCCTAGGCATGGACACCTAGTCAACTCCACCTACACCACAAATCTAGGAGTTGAGTGAAATATCTAGGGGACAAACATGAGCAAACTTAGGGATGTTGGTGCATCTCCTAGAGAAACTGACACTTGGATGGGTGAGTTGTTTTTCATTAAACAATTAATTAAAGAATTATTTATGCATGAAGCAACATGTGTCGCAGGGGATTTTCCTTTAAAAGGGAGACTTTGGGGATGGGTAAAGGGCCCAGACCCTGGATGACTATCGTAATATTGAGTTACCTCATGACTTGCTGCTATTAAGGGTTTGGCTGGAAATCTTGGTGGGGGGGAATCCCAAACTGGGTTTCATGATTTTTTTGTGTGTGAGCTCTACGACCCAAAGCTCGGGGGAGGCCATGCGACTGAAAGCATGAGCCTATGGTTGGGTGGAGAAGCTAACGGTTGCTTCGCCAATGGTTAAACGAGCTCTACTGGAGGGATCCTATGGAAGACGAAGGCGACAATGGACCAGCCGGATCGGGTTGACAGGTTAAGGTTTTGCTTATTTTTGTTAAGTTATTCACGATTTTTATTTTATTTTTCTAATAACTATGATGGCTAATTTGTTTGTATGAAGTTGTTAAAGTTTCAGGTTCAGTTCAAGGGGACCCTAAAGGAGGGGTCCTACATTTGGTATCAGAGCCGGTCGAGCCTTGAGGGCACCGGACTCGTATTTTTTTTTAAGGGTTCGTCGGTGGTCATCGTGATCTAGCAGTGGGATTGGAGCTACGACCTTGGTGGATTCACATCTTCGACAGGGGCAACTATGTATACAGGTTTGATTATATTTAAACGGCTATTACTGAAGTTTTTGTTTAGAAATTATTAAAGATCTCAATGATATAAACCTAAACTTTTCTTCTTCTTTTTTTTTAATTCTGGAAATGGTAATTCTATCGGTATGAAAGTTTATTTATCAGTTTTATTTCAGAAATTGGGAGAAGAGTTAGAGTTTAACAAAAAAAAAAAAAATCTGCTGATTCCAGGAAAATCTTTTCTGTATGATGGCAGTAATTGAAATTTTCGTATTCTATTTTATTTTCAAAAAAAAAAAACAGGAAATTTTCATATTCTGTTTTATTTTAAAAAAAAAAAAAAAGAGTTGACGGAAGGGTTTTAGATCTCTGCATATCCAACTCTTCCTGATAATTACCTATGCCTAATGTTTACTACAGAAACGCAGATGCCCTTTTAAAATGTCAATCTCTGTCTAAACTTCAGTACATTAGTTGTAATTCTGATTGATCTAATTGATTATACCGAAATGCAGATGCGAATTTAACATGATAATTTCTGTTTAACTTTTGCATACCAATAGTATTTCCTGATTGATCCATCACTTACTGCGAGAAACGCACATCCATTTATCTTGTAGATCTCTGTTTGTTTTTAGCACATGAAATCGTCTTTAATAGATAGATCCTTGTATTTTTTTCGATTGATCTAATTGTTTATACAGAAACGCATGACCATTTGTCTTGTAGATCTGTTTTTGTTTTCAGCACATCAAAATGTCTTTAATAGATAGATCCTGGTCTGCCTTCAGAACGCTAATGTACTCTTCTTGTTGAGCTATTGTTTCGTGCTGACTGAACCTGGCCTTTTTATTTATGTGCTCGATCGATCTACTGGTTCATCACTAATTTAATAAATCAGTGTAGCTAAGGCTTTGGTAACCGACCACTGTATCGACCGTACCTTAGCTTAATAAAGCTCCTGCCCAGATCCACTTTTCGCGCCGTCAATCTCTCCTATTCTACCGTTGATCTGTGTCACGGAAGGCATTCAACCACCCAAGCTTTGAAACTGAAGAGTAATGCTCCACTCGAAGTAGGCGCGGATGCAGCGAATGCACAGTAAAACTCGGTAACTGACAGTCAACACATAGTTCTATATTAATTATGGTTGGGTTAACCACACAACGATTCAACCACTACTACAACAAATTTCCCAACCTCAAACTCAACGGTCGAATCAGGTTCAACGTTTTTCAGATTTTGTTTATCAGTATTTGAGATCAATGTTTGTTTCTATTTTGGATTTGTAATTCTGTGTATTTAGTAACTCTGCTAAATTGTATACACCAATTTTAGAAATCGAGAATGCCTTGGGAAATTCAAGCTCTGATTGTATCAACGTTTATTATGGACCTGTGTAAATACACAAGATATAATTCCGATCGTGATAATTTTTTTATAGATCTGGGTAATTAGATCGAATGCTCATGTTTAAATATTTATGACAGAGTTGTGATAACCCACACAGGCCCGTTCTCAGCCGTTTTAGCTCCCACTTCACCTGCAATCTATTCCAGATCACCGCATATTAATATAAACATTACAGATCGTAGCCAATCGATCTTTTCACATTTGGTTTCCAGATCATTGCAATTTGGTATTACTCCGGAACTGCCTCCGTATGGGTATAGTTTTTAAAACCATAAAGATCTATAGTTACTATAAATTATAGATTTCTGTTCTCTTACCCTAAAAGGGATCTGTGCTTTTCTTTTTCTTTTTTTTCTTTTTTTTTTTAATTTGAAGTTGAATGATTTCATTTTAAGATCTCTGTGTTAAATTGTGCTCATCGAATTCTGCGATTCGGTCTCAATTATATATTTATCACCTCTGTATCAGTTTGAACATACCGTATACTACAATCGAATTGCACCCCAGAACTCTGAGTTATATGCATACCCGTTTTCGATAATTTGATCTCTGTTGATTGAATGGATTGCCTTATATATTTACATTTTCCAGATTCATAATTTCATAATAGTTCATGCATAATTACTGGTAATCAAACCGTATGACTTGAAGATCTATTATAAGGATTCATGTTTACTTATATTACTGAAAACACATCTGTCCTGGGACAGATCACTCGAATTTGAGGGTGTTTATATTTCAAGTTTTATGTACTATGCTTTACAATTTCAAGATTTAAAATTCTACTTTTGATCATACATTCTTACTAAAAATTCGAAAGTTGAATTGAGATTTATTATAAGAATGTCTGTATTTGTATATTGCTGGAAGTACAACTGTCTTGGGAAATAGATTGCACAAATGTGAGATCGTTTTTATGTCAATATTCCTTGTGTATTTTCTTATTGAATCCAATCTGGTCATATCATTTGCTCTTGATGGCCATGCCGTGGGCATTCAGATCGAGCCTCGATCATTACTCTTCCCTTAGACGTGTTACTATGTCAACCCTTTGTGCGCAAAGGTTGAACTCTTTTGTTTGGAGGAAGAATAGAAAGAAAATTTATACCCCTCATTCCCTCTGAAAATAAACTAAGTGAGGAAAGAGGGAAAACCCAGTGGGAAGAAAGCCCCCCCTCAAGCTAAAGCATAATAATGAATCAATCTGTCTCCACCATGATGGAACTCACCCCCAACAGTGAACGGAGGTAAGAGAACTTCTTCTCAGTGAAGCTCTTGGTGAAGATGTCTGCAATTTGCTCATCAGTAGGGCATAATTGCAGAATGATGGTGCGGTCATGCACCAACTGTCGAATGTAATGCATATGAATCTCAAAGTGTTTGGTCCTCTACTGCTGAACTGGATCTGTGGAGATCTTGATAGCACTTCGATTGTCACAAAATAGGACAGTCAAAGTAGTGCCACCAAAACCAAACTCGGAAAGAATACCCTGCAACCAAACTGCCTGAATGCAGGCATTGACTGCCCCTCGATACTCTGTCTCTACTGAAGAATGTGCAATGGCTGCTTGCTTTTTGCTGGACCAGCAAATAGCACCATGACCAATCATGAAAACATAACCGGAAGTGGACTTCTGATCAATGCTATCACCTACCCAATCTGAATCAGTAAAACCAATGAAATCTAGCTCAGAATCTGCAGCATAATGTATGCCAAACTGTCTCGTACCTTGCACATACTGCAAGATCCGCTTGGATGCTCGCCAATGAAGCCCATGTGGCTGCTGCATATATCTTGACATGGCACTCACGGCATATGAGATATCAGGTTGTGAGTGTGTCAAATAAAGTAGTGAACCAATCAACTATCGATACATACTGCAATCTGCAAGCGGTGTAGAATCTCCCTCCTCAAGACTGATTCCTGAGAGGAATGGGAATGGGGCTGCCTTACATTCAGCCATATTAAACTTCAATAACAGGTCGGAAGCATATTTTTGCTGAGATATAGTGATCCCATCAAAATTTTGAGCTATCTCCAAGCCCAAAAAGTGACTCAGCAATCCCAAATCGCTCATGTCAAAAGCTAGATTTAAGGCAGATTTTAGCTTGTTTATTGAAGTAAGTGTGCTACCAGTAATGAGAAGATCATCAACATAAAGTACAATAACCAACAAATTACCTTTAACTCGCTGAAGATACACATTCGGATCAGATTTGCATCTTTGGAAATTCTGAGAAAGAAGGAAGGAGTCCATCTTTGCGTACCAAGCTCTTGGGGCCTGTTTTAACCCGTACAAAGATTTCTTCAATCTGCAAACTAATGATGGATCTGATGTGTAGCCCTCTGGCTGTTGCATATATACCTCTTCAGCAAGGTCTCCATGTAAAAATGCACTCTTCACATCAATGTGGTGCACTTCCCAGTGCTTGGATGCGGCAACAACTAAAACAAGGCGGATGGAATCCATCTTTGCAACCGGTGCAAAAGTATCAGTGTAGTCCACTCCTTGGACTTGGGAGAAACCTTTTGCCACCAACCTTACTTTGTATTTGCCGATAGAGCCATCAGCAGCAACTTTCGTGCGGTAGACCCATTTACACTTCACTAATTCTCTTCCAGGTGGAAGAGAAACTAGCTCCCATGTGTTGTTCTTTTGAAGAGAACTGTACTCTTCATCCATGGCACTTTGCCATCTCGGATCTCGGTGAGTGGAATAGTATGATGTGGGATCTGAACCAACCATCAAATAAAAAATATTAGGAAGTAATGGATCATCAATAGATAGTACCATACCTGCTCTTTGAAAGTCTGCTCTTGTTCGTCTCGGATCAGCAGGATTTCCAAGGTTCGAACCAGCAGATTGGAGAGTGTTTTGGGCCCACTTTGGTAACTAAGGAGGATCATAATGGTCGGATTCCGAATCTAATATGTCATGATCATCATATGCTGCTACAATATCAGAAATATCAGAACTCATACCTTCATTATCGCTGCACGGATCTTCTTCTGGTGAAGGCGGTGAATCGGCAGTCTCTTCCTCGACTAGTTGCAATTCTTGAAGCGGTTCTTCAAATTGCACACTGCGCTCTATGAATATCATTTTAGATATGATATCCATGAGTTTATATGCTTTTGATTCTTCCCCATATCCTATCAGTATGCACTCGGTACTTTGTGGATCCAAAGCTTGTCTCTTCTCAGAAGGGATTCTAGCCCATGCAGTAGAGCCAAAAACTCTCAAATTTGACACATCCAGTTTGTGACCAAAGAATGCTTCAAAAGGAGTCATACCTTTAACGGATGAATGTGGAAAATGGTTATGTATATATGCAGCAACATGGATTGCTTCATCCCAAAGATTTGCAGCCAAACCTTTTGATTCAATCATGCATGTAGCCATCTCTTTCAGTGACCGATTTTTCCTTTCCGCCACACCGTTCTGCTGGGGTGTGTAGGGAACTGTATGTTGGATCTGAATTCCGCTTTGGGCACAAAGATGCAGAAACTTGGACTTGATATATTCCCCATCATTATCAGATCTAAGAGCTTTGATCTTGCTCTCAGTGGTGGTCTCAACAGAAGCCTTAAAATCCTTGAATTTTCCAAGCACTTCTAACTTGTTTTTGAGAAAGAATACCCATGTAAAGCGGGAAAAATCATCAATAAATGTCAAAACATACCTTGAACCATTTATTGACATATGGGGCAGCGGACCACTGATATCAGAATGGATCAATCCCAAAATAGTAGAAGCTCTGCTAGCTTTGCCACGGTCGAATCTGTGCTCGGGGTGCTTCCCAATGATGCAACCAGTGCATATTCCCTTCGAGGAATGGAGTTGTGGAAGCCCATCTACCATGGATTTGTTTGATAACAGCAGCAAATACTTATAATTAAGATGTCCAAATATTTCATGCCAAAGCCTACTAACCTCATTACCATGTGTGCGAAGAGCAGTGGGCTTTGCAAGCGGAATAAAGTGTGAAAACTCATAGCATTTTGCAGTGTGATTTGCCTTTCCGACTGCAACTAGTCTTCCACTTTTGATATCAGAAATTTCAACTGTATTAGGGCTGAATGTAACTTGCTTTGGTTCATAGAGAACATTCTGAAAGCTTCCATGTTCTACATGAATCGTACCTTTGCCCTTTGAAGAAATTTTTGAGTCATCTCCCAAATGGATGGGGATGGAGCTGTTTGGATCGAATGAGGAAAAAGAATCAATATTTGCAGCCATATGATTTGATGCACCCGAATCTATCAAGAGAGTAGTGGGCTTCGAAACCGTTGCCATGAGTGCTTGTCCTCTTTCATGATCATCATTCCTATCCTTCTTCCTTGCATCGTCGGGAAGAGTTATGTTGTTCTTTTCCAAAAGGAGGGCCATTTGATCTATAGTCTTCTTCATACATGAACTTTTGGGATGAAAGCCACGATTGCAATAAGTACATTTAGATTTTTGGTTACCTTCTTTGCCCTTTTGCTTGAACTTCGAACTGGATGGTGCATCCGTTTGTTTGCCTTTGTCTTTTTGCTTGTGAGGCTCGAATTTGGGCTTCTCCTTCTTTTGCTTTCCTTTACCATTCGAGATCTTGGGTCCTTGAACATATAGGGCTGAATCTTTGGAGCTTATGGACCCCATTTGAATCAACTTGTCATGCTCTTTTGTGATGGACTCAATGAAGGCATTCAAGGTAGGCATCTTCCAGTTTGGGGTAGTTAGCTGACCGGAATTGAAAGTAGAGACAAATACCGAATAATCTTTACCAAGCTTGCTTAGAATGGAGAGGATCAATTGTTTGTCCTCTTTGATAACTCCACTGTTCTTCAACTGCAAGTTCAAGTTCTTGAATTTTGTGAAGAATTCATTGATGGTCTCGAAATTCTCAGGACTAAGGGCAATCAATTCATTCTCTAATTGAAAAGCCCTAAGCTCATCCTGCTTGCCAAATAATGTTTCAAGTTGCTCCCATATAGCTTTTGGAGTCTTCAATCCGCTGAGATGGAAGTGAAGATCTTTGGAGATGGAGAGACAAAGAAGACCATAAGCTTCATCAAGCTTGTTGTAGTGTTTGGTTCGATCTGACACATTGTTTGGCTCCAATTCAAGACCAAGAGTAACTCGGTAGTAACCTTTTGAATGTAATATGATCTCCATATCATCTTTCCAATCAAAATAATTGAATGGGGTGAGGATAGGCTTTGAAGAAGAGTATTCCATTTGTAGGAGCGAGTCAAACTGATGTAGATGAGCTTGCATGCAGAGTGTAGCGAATGCAAAAGAGGAGTTTGCATGCACAGTGTAGCGAATGCAAAAGAGGAGCTTGATAACCTGCAAATCACAATCAAACCAAGAACAGTAAGGTCGAACAATCCACCCTTTTAGAGTTGCATCACACCTGGGATTGGAGATCAAACAATGTTGAATGGGTCCAATGTATCAAATCCAGGAATTATGTGGAAACTCAAACTTCTGGAGTGGTATTGGATGTATTTTCAAGCTTTGCATGCACAGGAGCGAATTCCCTTGAGATATGTCATGCCAAAACTTTTTGCAATTTTTGAGCAATTCAGTCAAATCTTCTTGTAGAAACACGTGTAGAAAAGAGATCTTGTCCCTGTAATGGCTCTGATACCATGTAAAATTAGTCACAGCAGATCTAATGAACAAGTAAATCAATCACAACAGATGAATATAGAAAATATGGTGTAAAACTGTGCAAAACATGCAGCAGTGCTCAATATCCTAGAAAGGGTGAATGAATTACAATAGAATACAATATCTGTCAATGAGCAATTCGAATTGACTAAGTAGGCCATTCGAATCACTAAATGGAGTAGCTTGACTCCAAGTAGGAGTCCTCATCATCAATCGGTGGTGCTCATCAATGCACAAGATCTAGTCATCCAGGTGTCAATCTAAGTCTAACTGAGTTGTCATGTGTAACTGAAGTGTGTAGCACTAATTAAGGGAAGGAGGCTCAGTGGGGGGTGCATGGGAGACTAACTGAAGTCAGAACAAGTCATCTAGTCAAACTGGAGGTCCAACGGAATTGAAACAGTCAGTCGGGAGTGAAACTAGCCTCAAATCAGGGAGAATCGGAGCTAACTGAATGTAACTGAAGTGGAACTGCAGTGGTAGGTGAACAAGTGCGCCCTTCTCTGGCAGTAGGTGAGAAGTGGGCGCCTTTCAGCCTAGGAGGGATAAAACTCTGTAGTAAGTGGCTCCCGGGTGCTAGAATGAGGTGGCTAAGGTGCTGGAGGCATCAAACTGGTGACTGGGATGCATGCAAGTGCATGCAGGTGCATGCAAACCCTAGATTTTGCATGCAAACCCTAATTGCATGCAAGATCCTAAAAAAGATGATGTGGATATCCGAACATGTAAAATTAGTCACAGCAAATCTAATGAACAAGTAAATCAATCACAACAGATGAACATACAAAATATGGTGTAAAACTGTGCAAAACATGCAGCAGTGCTCAATATCCCAATAAGGGTGAATAATTACAATACAATCTGACAATGTGAGTGAGCAATTCGAATTGACTAAGTAGGCCATTCGAATCACTGAATGGACTAGCTTGACTCCAACTAGGAGTCCTCATCATCAATCGGTGGTGCTCGTCAATGCACAAGAACCAGTCATCCAGGTGTCAATCTGAGTCTAACTGAGTGTAACAAGTGTAACTGAAGTGTGTAGCACTGATTAAGGGAAGGAGGCTCAGTGGGGGGCGCATGGGAGGCTAACTGAAGTCAGAACAAGTCATCTAGTCAATCTGGAGGTCCAACGAAAGTGAAACAGCCAGTCGGGAGTGAAACTAGCCTCAAATCAAGGAGAATCGGAGCTAACTGAGTGTAACTGAAGTGGAACTGCAGTGGTAGGTGAGAAAGTGCGCCCTTCTCTGGCAGTAGGTGAGAAGTGGGCGCCTTCCAGACTAGGAGGGCTAAACCTCTGAAGTAAGTGGCTCCCGGGTGCTAGAATAAGGTGGCTAAGGTGCTGGAGGCATCAACCTGGTGACTGGGATGCATGCAAAGTGCATGCAAGTGCATGCAAACCCTAGAATTTGCATGCAAACCCTAATTGCATGCAAGATCCTGAAAAAGATGATGTGGATATCCGAACACCCCCCCTCAAGCTAGACTATGATGTGCAAAAAAATAATGTGGGGCCCTGGTAACTAAGACCAAAGGTCACCCCAATACAATAATAATCCAAACTAATAACAGTCAATAAACCGAGGAAATGGGAAAACCTCATGGGAAAAATACCCCCCCTCAAAATAGACTGTAGTACACCAAAAGATTTAACTACTCCAAAATCAAGTAGATATGTCTGGAGGTATCTTACTCTTGGGAGTAAATGGATCATGCTCCAAAAACATGTGCTTGAATTCTCCATCAGTGGATGCAAGCGAATGTGGAGACTTTAAGAACTTGCTCTTCATACTGAAAAAGGTGAGAACAAATCTGAAAATATGAGGATGATCCTGGAACCTGTGATTTGAACCAAGTGAGGTAGGAATAGCTCCAATCGGATAAAATAGATCTTGAAACTTGAACTTCTTATCAATAGAAGTTAAATCAGCTCCAAAAATAGATGAATGGTTTCTTGAGATCTCCTTTGAACCAACAAGGGTGAGATCAAAACCAAAATCAGCAAAAAGTGCGTGAGAATTGAACTCAAGCGAATGGTAGTGCTCTTCATCTTCATTAAAAATCTGAGAAACTTTGCAAATGATAGAACATAAGTCTATAGGAGGCATGCAATCAAGGAGGATGAATGCTTCACCTCCAAAATCATATTTTACCTCCAAAACATCAAGTAGATCATTATTCTGCATGCTGGCAAACTCATGTGAAGAGAGGATTCAAGAACCTCTTCGGAATCTCGAGTATGAGCTTGTTTATCTTGCTCAAAATTCGAAATAGAAGACTTTGAGAGAATGAGTGTTGAATCTACAGTTTCTTCTTCATCTTGAACAATTGTTGAGGCCAACACATGATCGGAAAGAACACATAAGGAGATCTCACTGGGCTTGTTCTCCAAAAGGCTAGCATGATCCTCTTCTTCCTGCTTTCCAAATTCTCTGTCAAGTTGGAACCATAGATCACTTGGATTTTCAGCAGTCTTACTAAGGTAGCGCATACAAGGAGACATAGCAAGACATATTGCTCCAAAAGCTCTGTCACAATCATTGAGCCAATCATTCTCCTTTTCATCGGAATCAAAATCTCTTGTATTACCAATGCACATATCAAAAAGACATTGTCTCTTCAAGAATGCAATCATCTTTGGTTTCCATTCATCATAGTTGAATGGAGTAAGAATATTTTGTGAAGAAGAAGTCTCCATCTTTGCATTAGCGAATGCACATGGAGGAAGTAAGAAACCTGCAAATCACACACAAACAAACACTATGTTTTCAGCCTTGCATGCACATGAGCGAATGCACATGAGATTTTGCATGCCGCTGCTGAAATATATTGGTGAGCAAATATTGCTCTCTCTTCATGTAGAACACCTGTAGAAAAGAAATCGTGTCCCTACCATGGCTCTGATACCATGTAAAATTAGTCACAACATATCTAATGAACAAGTAAATCAATCACAACAGATGAACATAGAAAATATGGTGTAAAACTGTGCAAAACATGCAGCAGTGCTCAATATCCCAATAAGGGTGAATAATTACAATACAATCTGACAATGTGAGTGAGCAATTCGAATTGACTAAGTAGGCCATTTGAATCACTGAATGGAGTAGCTTGACTCCAACTAGGAGTCCTCATCATCAATCGGTGGTGCTCATCAATGCACAAGAACCAGTCATCGAGGTGTCAATCTGAGTCTAACTGAGTGTAACAAGTGTAACTGAAGTGTGTAGCACTGATTAAGGGAAGGAGGCTTAGTGGAGGGCACATGGTAGGCTAACTGAAGTCAGAACAAGTCATCTAGTCAATCTGGAGGTCCAACGGAAGTGAAACAGCCAGTCGGGAGTAAAACTAGCCTCAAATCAGGGAGAATCGGAGCTAACTGAGTGTAACTGCAGTGGTAGGTGAGAAAGTGCACCCTTCTCTGGCAGTAGGTGAGAAGTGGGCGCCTTCCAGACTAGGAGGGCTAAAACTCTGAAGTAAGTGGCTCCCGGGTGCTAGAATAAGGTGGCTAAGGTGCTGGAGGCATCAACCTGGTGACTGGGATGCATGCAAAGTTCATGCAAGTGCATGCAAACCCTAGAATTTGCATGCAAACCCTAATTGCATGCAAGATCCTGAAAAAGATGATGTGGATATCCGAACACTGGTAATCAAACCGTATGACTTGAAGATCTATTATAAGGATTCATGTTTACTTATATTACTGAAAACGCATCTGTCCTGGGACAGATCGCTCGAATTTGAGGGTGTTTATATTTCAAGTTTTATGTACTATGCTTTACAATTTCAAGATTTAAAATTCTACTTTTGATCATACATTCTTACTAAAAATTAGAAAGTTGAATTGAGATTTATTATAAGAATGTCTGTATTTGTATATTGCTGGAAGTACAACTGTCTTGGGAAATAGATTGCACAAATTTGAGATCGTTTTTATGTCAATATTCCTTGTGTATTTTCTTATTGAATCCAATCTGGTCATATCATTTGCTCTTGATGGCCATGCCGTGGGCATTCAGATCGAGCCTCGATCATTACTCTGCCCTTAGATGTGTTACTGTGTCAACCCTTTGTGCGCAAAGGTTGAACTCTTTTGTTTGGAGGAAGAATAGAAAGAAAATTTATACCCCTCATTCCCTCTGTTGAGAAAATGGGTATAAGATGTGTAGATTCCTTATATGCTGGTGACTTCATGGTACATCCTTTTGATCTAATTTCTTGGATCGATCCTGTTGTGGGGTGATAGCATCCAATGGTATGATCACGGCACTATAGAAGAGTTAACGGCCAACCAACTATGAGTCAGTCAGAATTAAGCAGAGATTTTTTTTTTTTATGGATCGTGGTGGATAGGGTTGGCATTGGTGCGATATCTGCGTAATTAGAGTTGGCACTCAACCCAAGCTTCAGTTCAGAGTTTCATTCTTCACTACACGTTGGTTAATGCCTACCATCATGCTGGATATTTTTGTTCTGGAAAATATACCCTTATTGCTAGCTAAAGCGTGGATGCCAGTTAAGTTTTTGTTGTTGCTTTTTTTTTTATGTACTTATTGTTTGAAACCAGAACCCTTAGCGAAGATAGAGTTAATCGTAGAGTTCTTGCTAAGCGATCCACCTAACTCTGCTATTCACTTCATTCCAACTGTATCCATCGGATAGTCAGTTCCAACAACGGTAACTTTGGAAAACGTAGTTCACAGTGATAGAGTCGTGGTAAACTAACCTTCGGTCAAGGCATAGATCACTGGAATTAGGTCGTGAATAGTGGATCCATGTCGAGACTTAGATCTGGAGTATCAGGTAATTATAATGATCTATGTTTTTCTGTTAGTTATCTTCTAAGTCATAACGTAGGCAAGGAACGATGCAGGACGTCTAAAAAACTGCGAATCCAATTCATTTTATTGAATGATGGAGGGAGATTAACCTTATTTAAATTTATCCTTTTACTTGCAATCTCATTTGGGTATTTCCGATCCCATAAAAAGATTTGTAACATCTGCTATTTAGAACCCATGAAGATCTCGCTCGTTGGGCGTTCCCAGAGCTCTTAGATTGAATTAAAATTTCTCCTTAAATTTCTGCATTGAATTTTGTTATAAGTTTTGTTTCAGTTTTACCATGTAAAAAAAAACTTTGTTGATCATGAAATTTCCCGGATCTACGGGTCGTCTTGATTAGGATACCTCTATACTTAGGGAAAGGCGATTTGCACTCTGCCTTATAACTACTGTGCATGAATTTTGGTTGCGTTCTCTCTTATTGGTTAAGATATTCTGATCGATCATCCACTCTCCGTCGGAACCTATGCTCAGATTTGGTAACCGGACGACATGAGCCTTGTATCTAGCGAGAGTGGGTTGAAACTAATTTTTCTTAAAACTTTATTTAATTACAACTAGCTGCGGAATTATGGAGGTCGAGAAGCCTTACTCCATAATCACGTGGACCAGCGAATTGGGGCTCCACCTATGAACTTAGGTTATAAAACCTTGAATGTTCCTTATCGAATTTCTTGCAAACACTGTGCATTGTCGTTAACTTAACACTTTGTATACATCACTTAAAACTCTGTATCGATTCATGTATTCGATTTCTCATACTAAAACGTCCAGATTCGTGTCGTCCAGGATTGGTAGGAGAATTAGGTGTTGCATTAACTTAACACTCTGCACACCGATTCACTTCCAAACGTTTCCAGAACTCAGGAGTTGAAATGAATTTGCATACTTAAAATCTGTGTATCGATCCATGCTTAGCATCTTCCGATTTCATAAGTTGAAATGGTTTTGCCATTCCTTTAACTCTATGCGCCGACCCACATCTAATGTTTCCAAAATTTCGTTTCATCAAGTCGACGGGGGTTAAAAACTTCAAAAGTCTGTGTTTATTTTCTTTAGCATTTTCAGAAATTATCCCATCAAAAATTGATTTGGTTCAACATTATTTAACCCTGTATATTTATCAATGTTTCCAGATTTTTTGTGAGTACGAATTGCGACCCTGTGTCTTTTAAACCCTCTACATCAATACTCCTATTGGAATTCGATTTCTGGGTTGATTATTATTGTTTTAAATCTTTAATTTTTTTCATTTGTGTCAATCTGTGCCATCAAACGATCCACGAATACCCTGCATAAATACTCCATTGAAACCCGATTGCAGTAATGTCACTATTGTTTAACTCTTTAAATTTTGTCATTTGAAGTGGATCAGCGCCGTGATGAGATCAGTGAATACTCTGTATATACATTCAATTGAAAACCCAATACATCATTTGAAACTCTGATCTCCCTCTCCATCATGTCGAAACATTAATTATTGTATGAAATTTTATAATATGAAATGGGAATAGATCCCTGAGTCTCGAAACATCTCAGTGTATTCAGAAATCTCAATCCATTATTTGAAACTCTGATCCTTCAATTCACCCTCTGCATCATGTCGAAACCTCAATTGACTTATGGAATTTTGTAATATGAATTGGTAATAGATCCTTGAGTTTCGAACATCTCTGTGCCCCATAGTCATTTTATAAAGATATTTTCCAGAACTATGAAGTGAATGGGAATTTGGTTTAAAAATTTGTATGTGTATCTATTAAAACCTGAAGGACATTTCCCAAGATTCAAGATATAAATTATATGCTAGTAAATATTATTACATGCAAGTAGGTATGCACCTAGATAGGAACTACATTGTATCTTTTATGGTTGGGAATTCCAATCAATTGATTTTAGAATTTCAAAATACACTTATCATATCTGAATGTAAATACTAAGATGTATGATTGATATGAACTTATCTTAGAGTTCACATTACTTTTAGAAAAAGAAAAAGAAAAAAAAAGGGGTCCTTATGGATGAGATAAAAAGAAATAGTAGAAATGTTAAATGATGCGATTAACTAAGCTTAAAATTGAAAGGAATGGATGAAATAAGTTGAATGATAAGAGAAATGTATATATATATATATATGTGTATAAAACAGTGGGAATTATAATATACATCACGAATCTAATGTAGATCATTTACGAAGTGTTGTAGATCATTTAGGAAGTGTTGCAGTATTCTAGGATTAAATTCCCACCATACACTTATAGATAAATTTATGGTTTAGGCTAAAGCTATAACTATAACATGGGATGTTACGAGGATATCTTAAGAATGGATGAATGGATGTGCAGTTAAAACGTTGATTTTATGTTTCTTAATGAATTACGAGTTTAAAGCCAGTGTCAAAATGAACTATGAATTTACACTTAGCATGAGGGTTAAAAAAAAAAAAATAAGCAACTAAACTTCACATTTCTGGAAATGAGAAGCGAATCCTTTGAAATAAAAGAAGAACGCAGAAGTAGCAGTGAATCCGTTGTTATATGTTAAATGATATGTTATTAATAGGTTAGTGAGAAACTTCACCAATGAAGTTGGGGTGAATTGAAAGTATATGTTTATGCCCTTAAAATTAATATTTCAGTAATGGGTTAGTATGTAGTGCCCCTAGACTACTATAGACATTGAGGGCACCTGCTGAGTCACCTGACTGTGTGAAACATTAATAAAATAACCCTATGATTTTATTTTGAGTATCTTTATGATTACGATTGATTGATATATGTGCATTTGGGTAGTTATTGTGAATGGACAATTTCATGTTGTTTAACGATTAAATTTGATATGAAAACTATACTGATGCTTAACGACTAGCTGTGCAATTGATTATGTGATTAGACAAAAGAGTAATGATTAAGTAAATTATAGATGCTTAATGAAACAATAGATTTATAAACCAAATTGTGATTATTGAGGACAGTGCTACTAATTTACGTTTGTGAGAAATGTGTGTAGCGATAGGTGAAACGGTTCACCAACGGACACACAAAGGAATATGAAGAGTCGTAGAGTACGAATTAATCACACATAGGGAGAGCGAAGACGATGTCGACTTCCGACGGAATACCACACTTGAGCAGATAAGCACTAATCCGCTTGCTTAAGAGGAAAGCGTGAGGGCGTACGAGGTGGGCCACGACGGAGCTGATCACGTACGAGTTGGGGGGCGCGCAGTGAGAACGGACTCACTCCTCAACACCATTAGTCCCTAATAGCGTGTAGACGGAGGATGGAAGGTAACGGCTCCTTAAATCCCTACATGAAGTTCCCGCAAGTCAAAACGGAAGGATGACGGTAGAAGGGCCCGACGGTGCGGTACCCTGCCGAGAACGGAAAGAGTGAATGCAAGGAACCAACGATGTGGTGCCTTGCCGAGGAATGGAAACTATGTATGACTGGACTCGACGGAGTGGTGCCATGTCAGAGAAATTAAATTAAGGAACAAGGAGACGCAACAGCGCGACACCGGGTCCCTAGTAAAAGTTGATTGCTAAACTTAACTGCATTGAAACGTATAATTTTGCACCTAGAACTTTACTTAGAAATGCATTTGAGTACTTTAGGCATTTGCACATAAATGATTACTTTGGCATTTAAATAATATTAAGTGTTATTTAGGCATTGCACATGAAAGGATATTCATGATTACTTAAAAATATTATAAATATTTATTTAGGAGCAAAATGGAATCCTAGGCATGGACACCTAGTCAACTCCACCTACACCACAAATCTAGGAGTTAAGTGAAATATCTAGGGGACAAACATGAGCAAACTTAGGGATGTTGGTGCATCTCCTAGAGAAAGTGACACTTGGATGGGTGAGTTGTTTTTCATTAAAGAATTGATTAAATAATTATTTATGCATGAAGCAACATGTGTCGCAGGGGATTTTCCTTTAAAAGGGAGACTTTGGGGATGGGTAAAGGACCCAGACCCTAGATGACTATCGTAATATTGAGTTACCTCATGACTTGCTGCTATTAAGGGTTTGGCTGGAAATCTTGGTGGGGGGGAATCCCAAACTGGGTTTCTTGATTTTTTTTTGTGTGTGTGAGCTCTATGACCCAAAGCTCGGGGGAGGCCATGCGACTGAAAGCATGAGCCTATGGTTGGGTGGCGAAGCTAACAGTTGCTTCGCTAATGGTTAAACGAGCTTTGCTGGAGGGATCCTACGGAAGACGAAGGCGACAATGGACCAACCGGATCGGGTTGACAGGTTAAAGTTTTGCTTATTTTTGTTAAGTTATTCACGCTTTTGATTTTATTTTTCCAATAACTATGATGGCTAATTTGTTTGTATGAAGTTTTTAAAGTTTTAGGTTCAGTTCAAGGGGACCCTAAAGGAGGGGTCCTACATTTGGTATCAGAGCCGGTCGAGCCTTGAGGGCACCGGACTTAATTTTTTTTCAAGGGTCCGTCAGTGACCGTGGTGAATGCCGGTGGAATTGGAGCTGCAACAATCGACGAATATCACCTTCCCACCAGAGCAGCTATTCTACAGGTTCTTATTGAGTAGAACATTTTATATTTTTTTTCTTTCTGATATCGATAAATCATTTCTGAGATTTATGAAGTCTATCTCTGTATCATTGAATTAAGTTAGAATTCTGTATCTATCTAGAAATGATTCAGATCTATTTTATTTATTTATTTATTTTTTTCTCTGTGTTATATTCTTAATCTCTGAATATATCATAGACGCGGCGATCACATTGAAATGAGTTAAAACTCTGTATATACCCAGAATGATTCGAATCTATTTTGTTTATATTACTTCACTGTCAGAAAAAATTTGTCTCTCTGAATACGATTTCTGTTTGGCAATATCCTTTATCAATTTTCTGTTACAGAGTAATGCGATCTATCAAAGATTTTAGATCGACGAATTCCTTTCAATTGTTTAAGTTTTTTTTTTTTTATTGGCTACAGCAAAACACTGAAAGATTTTTTTTTTTTTTAACTATTTAAAAATCCTTTCAAGGATCATAGAAAATACTACGGATCGTACTTCTCTTGTGTTTGCAAATTAATTTATCGGATCATGGAGGGACACTGTAGGTTGCACTCCTTTTGCGTATATATGATGTTGTATCAATCACTGAAATTGACTTTATTAGAACTTCTTTGTCTTCACATAGATCTACGATCTACTTCCAGCTCTTACTCAATTCGAATTCCTATCTCTAGAACATGTTCCAATATGTGTAACCGAGATGAATGTAAATTTTATGAACTCTAAGTATCGCAGTCTCACATAGATTGTATCGATTGCATATTTAGCCCAATGCCGAATTGCCAGAATCGAAGGGTTCTGTTGGGAGACTATACCGCCGAAACTCTTGTGAAATTTATCTTAATTTGTGGCTGCAGTATTATTTATGCATATGATGATATCCAAACTTAGTTACTCGATGGATAGTCAAGTTAAACTCGTAGCTTGGAATCAATTATCTAATGGATGAAGAAATCGGCGAGTATAAAAGGGTTTAAATTCAAATGTATAAAACTATTGTTGAAGAATATATATGTTAAGTTATGTGAGATGTTCGTGATATCTCTAGTAAGTGATAGGGCTAGTAATTGTATGCTTATTCGATTAGAGCCTCATGCAGTTAGATTGTAAATATGTGTAATTAGATACCATTAATAATTTATTAAATTATTGTAAATTTTGGAGATGTTGGATATACTCTTATCCGAATATCATCCATATCATTGTTACAGGATGGTACCTGTATATAATATGCAGGTAGGTGTAGGTGTAGAGTATAAGAAAAAAATGGAAAAATGGAAAAAGATATATAAATGAGACAATAGGTTCTTGATATTTTAATGGATCAATTATATAATTGTGTAGACCATGAAAAATGGAAAAAAGATATATATATGAGCTGCTAGATTCTTGTCATTTAATTTATTTTGATCAATGGTATAATTGTGATGAGTCAAGAAAAAATGAATATATATATATATGAGATGTTATGTTTTTATTATTATAACTTATTGTATCAATTATATAATTGTAATGATTCAGAAAAAATGAAAAGTTATATATTTAAGTTGTTAAGTAATTGACTTGTAAGTTTATCTTATCAATGGTCAAAGTTGTATATATATATCCATAAGTTGCTTATGGAATTGTCATAAAAGGGAATGTACATTTGAGTTATAATTATAAAATGTTTATTATGAAATGAAGAAACTAGAATGCATAGATGTGTTGAGAAGTCATGAATTATAGAGATTAAGTACAAGCTCGATACTAAATCAATGGTGTATATTCATGATTTAGGAGAAGGTAAATTATAACGTGAGGAACTTGGAAGGTTTAAAAATTAAAATAAAAATAAAAGTATTTACTTAACGTTTCCGCAGATAGAAAGTCACTACATAAAGCGCTGTTTAATTTTGAAATATATGTCTTTTGGAAAACCCTTTTAGAGTAACAGGTATGCGGGAAAATAGTTATTAGGTGGAATGATTATCGGATGGCCATTGTATTCCACTATATACATTTTATTAAAATTTATGTATTTAAATGTTTGTGTGTAAGGTGAGCCTTAGTTTAAGTATTAAATTTATTACGTTTGAGATAAGGAAGATGTATCTGATATTATGTTAGTAATGTGTAGGTTATGTTATGTATAAAATCAATTAGATGTAATGGATTAAAGGATGTACTCACATACAAATAATTTTCAACGCTAAATGAGGTAGTGCATGTTTACATTTTAAAATAGAGTGTCGGGAGAATTGTATTTTGAACGTCGAATGGATTTCTAGCATGAATAGATAATGATAGATGTTACAAATATAGAAATGTTGTCAATTTTTGGGTGAATTTATAGAAATGGTAAATTATCTCTCAGTTAGGAGGAGACAACAAAAGCAAATTTCCATTCGTTGGGAATCATAAATAAATTAGATTGATGTATATTACTTTTACCATATATATATTTACGAATTGGGATTTTTGTCATATGTGCGAATAAGAGAAGGAATAATTATGCTTGATTAAGGTATAGGCTGAGGCTATATTTTTATCATAGACATCTATAATTTTGGATTATTCTCTATTAGAAAAAGCATACATACATGGGAATGAATAGGTTACTACTTATATTAGTTATTGGGATACTCTGTAAGTTGATGATTATTCTTCCATGTGAAACGTTGGGATTATGAATACCATATAAAATGAGTATTTATGCATACTTGTGAGTTGACTACATCATTCCATGTTGAACATTATATTGATTATTACCCTTAAACTGAAAAGTCGATTACATCATTCCATGTGGAAGGTTATATTGAAATTGAAAAGCTGATTATACATACTTGTGAGTCGATTACATCATTCCATGTGAAAAGTTATGGTTAAGAATACACTATATATTGGTTATTATATTGAAATTGAAAAGTTGATTATGAATACTTGCTTAGAGTTATCAAGAAGGAATAGATTATATTAGGGGCACATGATTGTAGTGTGGAATTCAATTATTTGAATCCTAGTATGTAATGCCCCTAGAATGACTGTGGACCTTAAGGGCACCTGTCGAGTGACCCGGCTGAACAACTTCGATATAATGGTCTCTTGAGCCTTGTTATGTCTTAAATGATTGAGGAAAACCTGAAGATGGGAATGATGACAATAATTGATAAATGAATTAAAGAATTAAATTATATGTGTGGAGTGGTATAATTGATTGGTTAGTTCTTGCTTAATGATTAGCCCGGATTGATCAAGTCAAAGTGCAGTAGGACAGTTACAGTCCTAGCTCTGCAACTTGGGAGGACACAACTGAGATGCGTCATAGCTTTCAATTTTTATTCTGAACTTCGGGACGAAGTTCTAAATAAGTAGGTGTGTATGTAGTGCCCCTAGACTACTATAGACATTGAGGGCACCTGCTGAGTCACCTGACTGTGTGAAACATTAATAAAATAACCCTATGATTTTATTTTGAGTATATTTATGATTACGATTGATTGATATATGTGCATTTGGGTAGTTATTGTGAATGGACAATTTCATGTTGTTTAACGATTAACTTTGATATGAAAACTATACTGATGCTTAACGACTAGCTGTGCAATTGATTATGTGATTAGACGAAAGAGTAATGATTAAGTAAATTATAGATGCTTAATGAAACAACAGATTTATAAACCAAATTGTGATTATTGAGGACAGTGCTACTAATTTACGTTTGTGAGAAACGTGTGTAGCGATAGGTGAAACGGTTCACCAACGGACACACAAAGGAATATGAAGGGTCGTAGAGTACGAGTTAATCACACACAGGGAGAGCGACAATGATGTCGACTTCCGACGGAATACCACGCTTGAGCAGATAAGCACTGATCCGCTTGCTCAAGAGGAAAGCGTGAGGGCGTACGAGGTGGGCCACGACGGAGCTGGTCACGTACGAGTTGGGGGGCGCGCAGTGAGAACGGACTCACTCCTCAACGCCATTAGTCCCTAATAGCATGTAGACGGAGGATGGAAGGTAACGGCTCCTGAAATCCCTACATGAAGCTCCCGCAAGTCAAAACGGAAGGATAACGGTAGAAGGGCTCGACGGTGCGGTACCCTGCCGAGAACGGAAAGAGTGAATGCAAGGACCCAACGATGTGGTGCCTTGCCGAGGAATGGAAACTATGGATGACTGGACTCGACGGAGTGGTGCCATGTCAGAGAAATTAAATTAAGGAACAAGGAGGCCCAACAGCGCGACACCGGGTCCCTAGTAAAAGTTGATTGCTAAACTTAACTGCATTGAAACGTATAATTTTGCACCTAGAACTTTACTTAGAAATGCATTTGAGTACTTTAGGCATTTGCACATAAATGATTACTTTGGCATTTAAATAATATTAAGTGTTATTTAGGCATTGCACATGAAAGGATATTCGTGATTACGTAAAAATATTATAAATATTTATTTAGGAGCAAAATGGAATCCTAGGCATGGACACCTAGTCAACTCCACCTACACCACAAATCTAGGAGTTAAGTGAAATATCTAGGGGACAAACATGAGCAAACCTAGGGATGTTGGTGCATCTCCTAGAGAAAGTGACACTTGGATGGGTGAGTTGTTTTTCATTAAAGAATTAATTAAATAATTATTTATGCATGAAGCGACATGTGTCGCAGGGGATTTTCCTTTAAAAGGGAGACTTTGGGGATGGGTAAAGGACCCAGACCGTGGATGACTATCGTAATATTGAGTTACCTCATGACTTGCTGCTATTAAGGGTTTGGCTGGAAATCTTGGTGGGGGGGAATCCCAAACTGGGTTTCTTAATTGTTTTTTGTGTGTGTGAGCTCTATGACCCAAAGCTTGGGGGAGGCCATGCGACTGAAAGCATGAGCCTATGGTTGGGTGGCGAAGATAACGGTTGCATCGCCAATGGTTAAACGAGCTTTGCTGGAGGGATCCTACGGAAGACGAAGGCGACAATGGACCAACCGGATCGGGTTGACAGGTTAAAGTTTTGCTTATTTTTGTTAAGTTATTCACGCTTTTGATTTTATTTTTCCAATAACTATGATGGCTAATTTGTTTGGATGAAGTTTTTAAAGTTTCAAGTTCAGTTCAAGGGGACCCTAAAGGAGGGGTCCTACATAGTACTTATTCATGGTGAAAGAAAATGCACCAAGTATTGTTGGAAGTTAAACTAATGAAAGCTACATGGTGTCAACAATAGAATGGGAAACCTGAAGGATTGTTTAGATGGATTTTAGTAAACTAAAGGAGAAGAGATGGTATGTGTATTAAATGATTTGTTTGAAGTTATGACTTAAAGTAATTAAATCATGAGTTATGATTGTTATTCTAATTATCGTTCTATAATAACATTGGATACGAATGGTGATAATTGTTTTCTAAGCTAAGTTTGTGACATACATTTGCTACAAAGATTGACGTAGAAAGATCAAAGCTGCGATTTTTGCTTCTTCTCCTTCGGCAAGGATACTTCCAGCTTCTCGAACAGGTTAGAATTATTCTCCTCTAAATTTACTAGTATGAAAGTATGAATGGTATTCAGGGTTCATATACTTTGATGGGGGGTTTTACATTAAGGATTTTATCGATTGGTTGTAAATGCTTATTCTATGAAATCAAGGCAATGGCTTCGCAGGTATGCACTACTAGTTTGAAATCATGCTTGGGATTGTGAAAAGAGAGAAGTTAAACTTACATTGAATTATAGAATCTTAGCTGTACTTGAATTAGGAAGAGGAGAAAACCTTACATAACTCTGTTTATAAAAATCTGAGATTATACTTTTAGCTATACTAAGTAAATGGCACTCTAGTATTTAGTTATACTTTGGATTATGAAAAGAGAGAGGTTGCATGTAAGATTAGTTTATGAATGACTAAGGTATGTGTTGAAGAATAGAATTTGGAAGGGTTAATTCTTACCTTGAAAATTCAGATTCTTTGTAACTTGGGAGGACGCAACTGAGATGCGTCATAGCTTTTTGCATTTATTCTGAACTTCGGGACGAAGTTCTAAATAAGTAGGGGTGTATGTAGTGCCCCTAGACTACTATAGACATTGAAGGCACCTGACTGTTTGAAACATTAATAAAATAACCCTATGAATTTATTTTGAGTATATTTATGATTACGATTGATTGATATATGTGCATTTGGGTAGTTATTGTGAATGGACAATTTCATGTTGTTTAACGATTAACTTTGATATGAAAACTGTACATATGAATGATGCTTAACGACTAGCTGTGCAATTGATTATGTGATTAGACGAATGAGTAATGATTAAGTAAATTATAGATGCTTAATGAAGCAACAGATTTATAAACCAAATTGTGATTATTGAGGACAGTGCTACTAATTTACGTTTGTCAGAAATGTGTGTAGCGACAGGTGAAACGGTTCACCGACGGACACACAAAGGAATATGAAGGGTCGTAGAGTACAAGTAAATCACACACAAGAAGAGCGATGACGATGTCGACTTCCGACGGAATACCACGCTTGAGCAAATAAGCACTGATCCGTTTGCTCAAGAAGAAAGCGTGAGGACGTACGAGGTGGGCCACGACGGAGCTAGTCACGTACGAGTTGGGGGCGCGCAGTGAGAACGGACTCACTCCTCAACGCCATTAGTCCCTAATAGCGTGTAGGCGAAGGATGGAAGGTAACGACTCCTGAAATCCCTACATGAAGTTCCCACAAGTCAAAACGGAAGGATGACGGCAGAAGGGCCCGACGGTGCGGTACCTTGCCGAGAACGGAAAGAGTGAATGCAAGGACCCAACGATGTGGTGCCTTGCCAAGGAATGGAAATTATGGATGACTGGACTCGACGGAGTGGTGCCATGTCAGAGAAATTAAATTAAGGAACAAGGAGGCCCAACGGCGCGACACCAGGTCCCTAGTAAAAGTTGATTGCTAAACTTAACTACGTTGAAACGTATAATTTTGCACCTAGAACTTTACTTAGAAATGCATTTGAGTACTTTAGGAATTTGCACATAAATGATTACTTTAGCATTTAAATAATATTAAGTGTTATTTAGGCATTGCACATGAAAAGATATTCCTGATTACTTAAAAATATTAAAAATATTTATTTAGGAGCAAAATGGAATCCTAGGCATGGACACCTAGTCAACTCCACCTACACCACAAATCTAGGAGTTGAGTGAAATATCTAGGGGACAAACATGAGCAAACTTAGGGATGTTGGTGCATCTCCTAGAGAAACTGACACTTTGATGGGTGAGTTGTTTTTCATTAAACAATTAATTAAAGAATTATTTATGCATGAAGCGACATGTGTCGCAGGGGATTTTCCTTTAAAAGGGAGACTTTGGGGATGGGTAAAGGGCCCAGACCCTGGATGACTATCGTAATATTGAGTTACCTCATGACTTGTTGCTATTAAGGGTTTGGCTGGAAATCTTGGTGGGGGGGAATCCCAAACTGGGTTTCATGATTTTTTTGTGTGTGAGCTCTACGACCCAAAGCTCGGGGGAGGCCATGCGACTGAAAGCATGAGCCTATGGTTGGGTGGCGAAGCTAACGGTTGCTTCGCCAATGGTTAAACGAGCTCTACTGGAGGGATCCTATGGAAGATGAAGGCGACAATGGACCAGCCGGATCGGGTTGACAGGTTAAGGTTTTGCTTATTTTTGTTAAGTTATTCACGCTTTTTATTTTATTTTTCCAATAACTATGATGGCTAATTTGTTTGTATGAAGTTGTTAAAGTTTCAGGTTCAGTTCAAGGGGACCCTAAAGGAGGGGTCCTACACTTTAGGCATTTGCACATAAATGATTACTTTGGCATTTAAATAATATTAAGTGTTATTTAGGCATTGCACATGAAAGGATATTCCTGATTACTTAAAAATATTATAAATATTTATTTAGGAGCAAAATGGAATCCTAGGCATGGACACCTAGTCAACTCCACCTACACCACAAATCTAGGAGTTAAGTGAAATATATAGGGGACAAACATGAGCAAACTTAGGGATGTTGGTGCATCTCCTAGAGAAACTGACACTTGGATGGGTGAGTTGTTTTTCATTAAAGAATTAATTAAAGAATTATTTATGCATGAAGCGACATGTGTCACAGGGGATTTTCCTTTAAAAGGGAGACTTTGGGGATGGGTAAAGCACCCAGACCCTGGATGACTATCGTAATATTGAGTTACCTCATGACTTGCTGCTATTAAGGGTTTGGCTGGAAATCTTGGTGGGGGGGGGGATCCCAAACTGGGTTTCTTGATTTTTTTTTTTGTGTGTGAGCTCTATGACCCAAAGCTTGGGGGAGGCCATGCGACTGAAAGCATGAGCCTATGGTTGGGTGGCGAAGCTAACGGTTGCTTCGCCAATGGTTAAACGAGCTTTGCTGGAGGGATCCTACGGAAGACGAAGGCGACAATGGACCAGCCGGATCGGATTGACAGGTTAAGGTTTTGCTTATTTTTGTTAAGTTATTCACGCTTTTTATTTTATTTTTCCAATAACTATGATGGCTAATTTGTTTGTATGAAGTTGTTAAAGTTTCAGGTTCAGTTCAAGGAGACCCTAAAGGAGGGGTCCTACAATATTTTGAGGAATATTATCACATAATCAACATTGAAAATGGTCGATTTTATGAATGTTAAATAACATGTACATTTATATTTCCCACTAACTATATGTTATTCAAAGATAAGTTACTTCCAAGTGATAATGTCTTTCCCGGAAGTTGCGAAGAGGAAAAACAAATGTTGAAAATGTTGGGTGTTGAGTACATATCATATCATGTGTGTCCCAATATTGTATTATATATAGAGGTGAATATGCAAACAAAGAGATGTGTCCAAAATGTGGGCATGATAGGTACAAAGAATCGAATAACAAGGCTAAACCACATGGTATTCCTCATAAGATATTGAGGCGCATGCCTATAATCCCAAGGATTCGAAGGCTCTTTCATTGCAAAGAATTAGCTATGCTACAGGGACATCATTCCTCACACCAAAGTGGATAGGGAGTTATGTGAATCCCAACTGATTCAATAGCCATGAAGCATATAGAGGATACATGGCCTGATAAATTCAAGAATTAAGTACGGAGCCTTCGATTGAGCATATCCATTCATGGTGTCAACCCATTTGCCCAACCAAATACCAGATATATTGTTTGGCCTATAGTAGTGATCAATAACAATATCCCCCCATTGTTGTCCATGAATAATGAAAATCTTATGTTGGCTCTTATAGTCCCTCGTAGAAGACAAGCGAAGAATATAGATGTTTACCTACAACCATTGATTGATGAATTCAAGGAATTACAGGAAGGGATATAGGTATATGACGTATCAAAACCCATCCCAACAGAGAGGAGTTTCAAGTTGTATGGCATATTTTCATATACCACACATGATTATCCAAGGTTAGGAGTTTTCTCTGGTAAATATGTTGTTTGATTTTTTTTATTGAAAGAAATATTTCTTGGCATATTTAATTCGGTGCAACTGTATTGATATTCAACACTAATGTGCTCTATATACCATAACACCATATGTCTTGCAACAAAAGTTTATCATAAATGTTATGAGCCCTCTTTGAAGGCTAGATGATCTAGAGAGCTATGAAATACAATGTCTAACTGATCGATGGTATTCCTCATAGAAAAAACCTTTATAGAAGAGCAACATCCACTTTCAATGGTAAACTAGAGAGAACGCAAAGGCCTGAAATAATGACACCAGCTGACTGGCTTAGGGAATATGACAGAAAGAGAGAGAATGAATTTGCATATATTTTTGAATCAAATGGGGAAGCTATGGTCGTTGATCTAGAATTCTTCGACACCTATGTTGAGAAAATCCCACTAGGATGAAAAAGAAATTGGTATTTTATGGGCTCCCATATTGGGATCATCTTAAGATTTCCCACTTACTAGATCCCATGCATACATTCAAAAATGTTTCATCTTCTTTGTAGTGGCACATATCATCAAAAAAAAGTGACATGTTGGAAGTCAGGAGAGATCTAATTTCTTCAAATACTAAAAAGAAGCATTGACCAAGACCAAAAAATAAAGGAGAGGCTAGACCCTCTTGGACATTTAAATAAGGCGATGTCCCATGGGTTTTGAAGAAAGATGATCATTTGTTGGAAAATGAAGTTATACTGGGTTTGAAGGTTTCTTCTTTATATGGGTCTACTCTATGGCATTACTTCATTGTAGACAAAAATTTGTCGGGTTTGAAATAGCATGACCATATCAACCTTCTAAGGGTACATATAATGTCAACAAAATGTTTTTATTTTTTATTTATTTCTTTTATCATGCAAGTTCAATTAAAGAAAATATTTATTTCTGTTTACTTTTTAGTGTCATTATCCATTGTTGGTGTGTGGGTGTGTGAACAACGACTTTGTCGATGACCTGTGGTGTGCCATATCTAAATTATTTGTACATCAGATCACATCAAAGGATATTTCCAGCGCTAGCATTCCATGGTGGCATTAAGAGATACCTGAGATTGTTTGTATGTTTAAGAAGGAACTGTCGAAGATTTTCATGGAATTGCAGGTTCATCTTCTAATTCACCTAGTCGATGAGGTTAAATTAGTCAAGGTGGTATCATTTCACTGGATGCACTTCTTGTAGAGGTACATGAAAAAATTGAAGGGATCTATTCAACAAATGGAAAAACCCAAGGGGCCTATGGAAGACAGGTACATAGTATATGAGTTGTTATATTATTATGGTGAGTACATCAAGCAAATCGACCACACACTGGGCATAATCACTTGGCATGATGAACGTGATGAGGACAAAAGGGAAGGGGAGATACTACAAATGAAAGGAGATACTAACTATTCACAACTAACTTCAAAATCTATATTTGATTGCATATGTACTGAATGTGGTTTTGTTTCGATGAATACAATAGAAAATTTAGAAATTGATGCCATCAATCAATTTATTATTTACAACGTGCAGGAAACACAATCGTGGATCGCATTATATGAAGAGAAGAGGAGGAAATGGGACATTGATAGAAAATAATTCAGACAGATGCAAGGTAGAAGCATTCATTTTCTAGATCATTTAAAAGAAAATATACCAATGATTTTTCCCAATAGTCGGGTTGCAGACCAAGTCAGAGAGAAATATGGTGCATCTAGCCATTACCCACCTGAAGAGGAGGATGCAATAAACATTGAGATCGGGTGCAACAACTCGTTAATAATATTTTTCTATACATTTCTAACTTTATAATGCAACTTTGAATTATAATATCTATGTTTATTAAATTAATGGTTGGGTTGTAAGACATATGACACCATCATTTGTTAACATTTTTTATAGGTGCATTATTCCCATCTATGTGGGCTTATGGACATAATTTTCGCACTGAGGATGCTAATGGTGGACATTGGACTTATCATATTTCCAATGTGTTATTTTTAGTGCAGGCGGTGGGACACATTCGATGAGAATAATGTAAAGGAATATTTTGAAAGTGGGTTCATATGTATCAACTCTAGAAATATGTGGGATGAAAGTAAGGAGCCTTATGTTTTCCCAAAACAATGCAACAAAGTGTTCTTTCACCCTAATGCATTGGATAAAGATTGGTGGTTCATATTAAGACACGACCCGAGAACTAAACATGTTTATGGGAACAATAGTGCTATCATTCCAACGGAGGAATATAATGAGGGTGATGGAAATAAAGAGTGATATGTCCATGTTTTTGTTCATCATTTACAAAATTGATATATGATTTTGTTATTGTTATCAAGAAGGGTCTAATTATAATATTTATTTTTCATGTTATGATGGTGGAAATGAAAAGTTGATTAGTAGATGCAGTGTTTAAATAATTTGAGTTGGTTAAAAACCAATCTGATGTGAAATATGTTCCATATTTAGAGAAGATATTTCTGGATTTCCATTTAGTTCATATGGATATGCATATTCATATCTATATGTATTTGAAGTTTCATTTATGATGGCTTGTCAACCCATCAGATCAAATCTTTATGTAGCAAAGTTTCCTTTCAATTAACTCAACTAAACTTTTAGCAAGAAAGAGTCATATGTGTGGCTGTAAGACCCCTCATTTAGGGTCCCCTTGCACTGAACCTGAAACTTTAACAACTTCATACAAACAAATTAGCCATCATAGTTATTGGAAAAATAAAATAAAAAGCATGAATAACTTAACAAAAATAAGCAAAACCTTAACCTGTCAACCCGATCCAATTGGTCCATTGTTGCCTTCTTCTTCCGTAGGATCCCTCCAGCAAAGCTCGTTTAACCATAGGCGAAGCAACCGTTAGCTTCGCCACCCAACCATAGGCTCATGCTTTCAGTCGCATGGCCTCCCCCGAGCTTTGGGTCGTAAAGTTCACACACAATTCTCAAGAAACCCAGCTTGGGTTTCCCCCCCACCAAGATTTCCAGCCAAACCCTCAATAGCAGCAAGTCATGAGGTAACTCAATATTACGATAGTCATCCAGGGTCTGGGTCCTTTACCCATTCCCAATGCCTTCCTTATAAAGGAAAATCTCATGCGACACATGTCGCTTCATGCAAAAATATTCATTTTATTAAATTAATAAATTAATAAAACTCACCCATCCATGTGTCAGTTTCTCTAGGAGATGCACCAACATCCCTAAGTTTGCTCAAGTTTGTCCCCTAGATATTTCACTTAACTCCTAGATTTGTGGTGTAGGTGGAGTTGACTAGGTGTCCATGCCTAGGATTCCATTTTGCTCCTAAATAAATCTTTATAATATTTTTAAATAATCAGAAGTATCCTTTCATGTGCAAATGCCTAAATAACACTTAATATTATTTAAATGCCAAAGTAATCATTTATGTGCAAATGCCTAAAGTACTCAAATACATTTCTAAGTAATGTTCTAGGTGCAAACTTATACGTTTCAATGCAGTTAAGTTTTAGCAGTCAAATTTTACTAGGACCCCGGTGCCACACCATTGGGCCTCCTTGTTCCTTAATTTAATTTCCCCAACATGGCACCACTCCATCGGGTCCAGTCATCCATAGTTTTCATTCCTCAGCAAGGTACCACATCGTTGGGCCCTTGTGTCCGTTCTTTCCATTCTCGGCAGGGTACCGCACCATCGGGCCCTTCTGCCGTTATCCTTCCATTTTGACTTGCGGGAACTTCATGTAGGGATTTTAGGAACCGTTACCTTCGATCCTCCGTCTACACGCTATTAGGGACTAATGGCGTTGAGGAGTGAGTCCGTTCTCACTGCGCGCCCCCCAACTCGTACGTGACCAGCTCCGTCGTGGCCCACCTCGTACGCCCTCATGCTTTCCTCATGAGCAAGCGGATCAGTGCTTATCTGCTCAAGCGTGGTATTCCGTCGGAAGTCGACATCGTTGTCGCTCTCCCTGTGTGTGATTTACTCGTACTCTACGACCCTTCATATTCCTTTGTGTGTCCGTCGGTGAACCGTTTCACCTGTCGCTACACACATTTCTCACAAACGTAAATTAGTAGCACTATCCTCAATAATCACAATTTGGTTTATAAATCTGTTGCTTCATTAAACATCTATAATTTACTCAATCATTACTCATTCGTCTAATCACATAATCAATTGCACAGCTAGTCGTTAAGCATCATTTATATGTACAGTTTTCATATCAAAGTCAATCGTTAAACAACATGAAATCGTCCATTCACAATAACTACCCAAATGCACACATATCAATCAATCGTAATCATAAATATACTCAAAATAAAATCATAGGGTTATTTTATTAATGTTTCAAACAGTCGGGTGACTTAGCAAGTGCCCTCAATGTCTACAGTAGTCTAGGGGCACTACATACACCCCTACTTATTTAGAACTTCGTCCCGAAGTTCAGAATAAAGGAAGAAAAATATGACGCTTCTCAGTTGCATCCTCCCAATTCACAGAGCTAGGACTGTAACTGTCCTACTACACTTTGACTTGATCAATCAAGGATAATCATTAAGCAAGAACTAATCAAACAATTATACCACTCCAGACATATAATTTAATTGCTTAATTCATTTATCAATTATTGTCGTCATTCACATCTTCAAGTTTTCCTCAATCATTTAAGACATATCAAGGCTTAAGAGACCACTTTATCGAAGTTGTTCATCCGGGTCACTCGACAGGTGCCCTTAAGGTCCACAGCCATTTTAGGGGCATTACATACACCTCCTCTTAAATAGAACTTCGTCTCGAAGTTCATTTTTGTTCTTGTACTTTTGACGTTAGGCTTTATCTAAATTTCCATTCTCATCTTCTTGTCATTCTCTTCTATCTTTTTCCATCAATCATGGCTATAAGCACAAGTGGTTCTAGTCATTAGTTCCTATATAAATCAGAATGGTTCCAATACATCCTTAGGAGCTTAATCGTAACTTCACATAATATTAATTCAATAATCCTCAGTCCCAACCAGGTTTTCCATATATCTTATTCATTCACGAGGGTCTACGATGTTCAAAATTTTAACAAGCTATATTGCGTCATTGGCCACCTAATAATTTATTAACATAACAAATCTAAGCAAGGTTTAAAATTTATGTGCTTATCCTTCCTTCAAAACAAGTCATTGTTTTAGCAAATCAGGAGAGACCCTCAAATAGTCCAAAAACTAAATCCCATAAGACTGCTTCCAAACCTCTAAATGTTTTTAATAATGTTGGTTCTCAATAAAAGAGGATTTGAGTCGTCGAAATTTAGTGACTTAGTCAAACATTTGAAATTTAACTCTTAGTCCTTTCTTCAGTAATATCATGTCTAGATCAATGATGTTATCACATCCTTACTTCACTTCATCATTTATGTTGTCATAGGACCGCTTCATCGAACTAATCAATTCGCACTACGTGTTTTCTTTACCTCATCTAGTTCCATCTCAGGTTAGTCATATTTTCATCAAGGTCTAACCATGGCCAAATGTAGTGTAGTGTCTCATCATGTAAGACTTGTCGTTGTTGCTAAAAAATTTTTATTTTATTTTATTTTATTTTATTTAAATATTTATGTCTCTCCTTTGCTTCCTTGATCTACCATCGTCATAAAGGCCATGTAATTAAGGGTCATTTACTGATGTTTTTATCAACAAGTCAAATTCATTCATTAGCCACCTAACATATACTCATACGTATGCTCCGTCACATAATACCTTACTACTAACCCAATTTAGAGTATGCATATGTATTCGTATATTTTATTCATCACAATTCTTATACCATTATCATCTTAAAAAGAAAATGTGCATAACTATATGCATATTTTCTTATTCCATAGTTCCTTTTCATGCTCTATATATTCATATATTCTATATAAAGTATCCATCCCATATCAAGGATATGGGTTATATACCAAATGTAAAGCCTCTTCACGCAGCTACAACTTAACCCTTTTTAAAATATCCCAATCCCACGATAAGTTACATTGTAAGTATAATAGCCCTTTAACCTTCCATATTCATTGAAAGAATTATGAATTAAAACAAGTCATTAATTTTTCTCATACTTCTAGCTTTCTCAAATGCCTTCCCCCTTTTCATTCGATTCATGTTACCATATGACGAAGTATAAGTTAAAATATGACTTGTGGAATATAATGTAATATCTTTTCACTTAGTCCAAATCATTATAATATGAATTATAAATTTATACTTAATAATCTCTTTTCACTAATTCCTATCATCACTTAAAATATCTATATAATTAAACACTCTATTTATCTTTTTAACTAAATAATTTAACCCGTAATATCTCTTGAACATCAATAAACCAACATTTACAATTTACATTCCTTATACGCATTATGCGATTAAAATATATCTATATATATTTTAAACTACACCCTTTAGCAAATAATATCTCTTGAAAATACATGTTCAAAGGATAGTATATAAATTTCTTTAAAGAATGTGCATATCCATATTCTATTTTAAAGGAACTACATATATACTTTCTTTAAAGATATAATTTCAAGAACGACAACTAAATTCATTAAATGATATCTATATATATATATTCTTTTCCATTCTAGGAAAACTATAAAAATGCATTAAACTGTATCCTTATTCTTTTTCCAGAATTATATATAACATCAAAATATAGATTCAATTGATTAGCATCCAGATCCAATAAAGGAATTATACATTCTTTTCTATTCAAAGACAATACAAGGGTTTATTAAATATACATTTTCAAAGATCACTATATCAAATCCGTGAAAGGCATAAATCCAAGGAGTAAGATGCATCTCTAATTACAATATAGAATATAAAAGGTATCGACTGGTCCAATATCTCGGAAGGATGTTCTCCGTTGGAATATAATCAATTACGGTTTATAAGGTAATGTGTAATATATGTAGGCCAAACTCTACCCTACTCTATGTTATCATATGGTAAAAGTACAAACTAAAACTACCATAGTATAAACCCGAGATGTACGCATATGGTATCCTATGATAAGTTCAGTTAATTAAGTGCAGGACACAAAAGATGCTGAATAGTTAAATTAACCGAGAAGCTAGCCAAATCGGCGCAAATTCTTATAGAGATCTTTGCAGGGAAAAGACCGGCATAGAGGCCTTGAGTTAGATCAATCTTGTGGCTGAGTTCTTGGATTAAGGGTATCATTCGAGTTTGATTGGATTCAGAATTTGATAAAGAGAGGCAATACTTAGATTGGCACGGTGGAGGGTAATGGAATAAAATAAAAGAATTGTGGATACCAGAACTCGGATCAGATTCAACCAACAGGTGGATTGACACAAGTATAATGCGTAAAGATCGATTTGATTTGAAGTTGAGATAATATATCAAAAGTAAAGCAGATCACAGAGCATTGGTTATGCAATATTTATGATTCTGGACATTGAGTGCATGTAACAAAAAGGTACAGGGTTCATAGTATCGGCGATCACATACTCAAACTCTTGATTTGGAATTTACGGTTTTAACAGGCATAGGTTGATACATACTCAGAGGTCTTGCGAACATGACTGGAGAGTTTACATCCATTGAAGTTGAAATTACTGTGTGTGGAGTGTTGGTCATAAGCAATGTAAATCTCGAGGTGGGAAATAATGAGGCACCGGGCGGAGGGTCAGTGACTCCCAGACCAGACAACTCAGTTCAAAGAGTAAAGAGTAGAGTCCAGGAACAATCGTTTGCAGAGGGCGTTGTTCGATGGAAATTAGAAATGGAAATATTACAAACTCAAACATGGAGTGAGGTAATACGTCAAGACAGATCCGTGAGGTACTGATCTAACAGGATCCGTATATAAGATTTAATAAAATTTTGGAATCGATAATACTTCATCAATCTGAGATTCCTGAACATAATACCACTATATGAGTTCAATGTGTTTGGGCTATGACATATCGAAATCGGCGGTTGTACTGGACAGAAGCCCCAATCAGCAAGATTGCACGATCGATGAATGCATCGTTTGATATCAATATCAACACGTGTAGCGTGGATGCCGATTGTTCAGGGCTGCGTGATTCATGGGACAGGTCTGTGGCAATTAGACTAGTTAGATGCAGTTAATAACAGAATGTACCAGTTTATACTTGTTCCAATATTGGGATTGGATATCCTGGCACCGGATTCATATAGTCGACCAAATTGGTTGAAACATAAAACAATTAACTTATTATTCGTAAAAGGATTTATGAACTGTGACAAGTAACATAATCCTTGAACAAAAGGGTTCATTGGGCTCAGCGCATAACAACCTGCATGTAGATGTGCATAACCGTCAGTTGAGCACGTGGACGATGCTGCCGTCTCGGTAGAAGGGTTGGCGGTAGTACCTGTTGCTCAAATTTTTAACTCTGCGAGTTTAGCAGAGGGTAAGGACTGATTTTTGATACGCTACCCAGAGATAAGTTTCAACATCAGTTGATTTGAGAGAATTCGGCATAATAAAAAAAACTAAGTGGTAGATCTTTCATCAAGCCTAGAATGTGCTCCGGATAGTAACGAAGGGAGGATCAACAACTAGACAGCAATTTATCCAAAGAAATGAAGGACTGTCGATCCATCAAAGGTGGTTGTGCTCAGTTAGGTGAAACTGAGTGTAGGTTACTGTTCGCGCAGAATTCGAGGTTTAAGAGCAGAGGTCGGATATCGTGGTACAGTGGTCGATATGCTGGTACTCCAATTGATCAGGTTCACAAGATAGACATGGGGTCATAAAATTCGCTAAATTTGCATTTACTTACACTTCATCATATGCTCACATTAATTACCACTCCACACGTCTATGTGTCACTAGGAAGAATGTATTCGTTATTCAGAATAGAATTATTGTTTGTATATAATATTCTACTCTAAACAGTTTAACTATATTACTCCCACAACAGAACCGAGTTTGCACTTGAAGAAGGATATATAAGAACCAATGTTCTCGTTTCAAGAGTGACACGTCTGAGGCGGTGGTCTCATAGATACCAACAGCAACTCTGTCGATAAGGAGAGGATCCAACTAATAGATACAATCTGTGAGGATTCCGTTCAACAGCCAATGAGGGAATTCGGCTCGCTGAGCAGGAGAGGGACTCAATGGCGGGCTTCTCAATCAGTAACCATCTTCGAGGATTATCCAAACTGGATTCACGTTTAGTTTACTCTCTGAGATTAGAAGCGTAAGCGTAGAGGAAGGACAATGAAATAGAAAGTGAAGTAGTGGGGGTTTTCTCACCCCAGCCAATAAGATCTGAATATGATACCAAATTGCTCGATGTATCTGATGCGTAGAATATAATAAAAAGAAATAAGATTAAGAAATTGTCTGCCAAGATTCTGGATGGGTTGACAGAGTTAAACGGACCCCAATATTTTTACTCGGTCTAGATAGCATGGCAGACGACAAGTTGTTTGAAAGAAAAGTTGAGAAATTAAGGATGCGAAGAAGTATTTTCTCAGCCAACTCTTGTGAATGCTGCCATGCCAAATATGAACTTGCTAGTAAGGGTCCGCACGAACTGATATAAAAGTATGCATACAGAACGGATTTCTGATGCTAAAGAATAATAAGCCAGAATGAAACTGATTTCCTACTCGAGCAGGAAACTATATTTAGAATTCCAAATAATAAAACAGAGGAAAGCCTGATCTACCATTCTGAGGAGTTTGGAGCTCGACAAATCTAAATTCCTGCTATAATCATCACGACACTTAATTACAGTCTATCTCTTCATAATACAAATTTTCTTAAGAGTTTTTCTAGATGATGTGGCTTCTTAACTCGGCGTTTAACTTGCATAACTCCCTTTAATATAGCTATATGCAGATTGCATAATGACAGGTACCACTCAGTTGACAAATTGTTACAGCTAAAAGTTAATGGCTCAGGTGAAGACGAGTTTAAGAGATAATTAAAATACTTCCACATCACCCATTTGGAATAAGAAGATGAACCGTAGATCCTAAAATTCTGGATCTATAGTTGGTGTTGGTGGTTGACTGTCTTTCGAATACCTTCTTTGCAGCATTGCATCACTCTTGGACTGTTGAAAAACTGGATGACTTAGAATGAACCAGATTAGAGCTTGAGTAATACGGTTGAGAGCAGGATAAAGATTCGATTAGATTTCCAGAGAGGTTATAACTTTTAACTCAAAAGACGGGTATCGATACTGTGTTTAGTTGTTGGATTCGTCCTCAAGGCTCGGAATTAATGACAAGAGTAACAGTCGAAATACGACCTGGGATTTACAATCTATCACAGTGAGCATTGAAATGAACGCCAGTCGAGACTCGATGCGGACAGTAGCATTTGTCCATGGTGAAGATTTAGTAAAGGGTTAATACCCAAAAGAACTGGTGTCCAACAGATCGGAGTAATTAAACTGCAAGGAGTTAAGATCGGTCGAACTGGAATTTAGAATGTCCACGGTAATGTAAATAATAAGAAGTTACAATCAATGCAAGAGAGTTTTCACCAAGGCAATCAACAGCGAGAAGATCAATCCGTTCTGCATGTTTGTAATTGACTGCCGTGTATAAATATCAGAGAGCGGTGGTTGAGATCCGTTCTCAACATTGAAACTTTAAAATTCAGGGAGGCGATCTCGGTATCAATGGATCACTAAAGAAAAAAAAACATTTTGAGAGACAAAAGTCGATCTAACTATTTAAGCTAATCACTGTAATTCAAGGCAGACAGAAAATCGATCGGATAATTAAACTGATCACTGAAAATCAAAGGTAGACAGTCGATCTGCGTATTTAAAACTGCTCACTAAAAATCAATGGCAGAAAGTCGATAAACTGAACATCGACGATTAAACACAGGAAATTAATCTCAAGGAGTCCATCTGTGTATAATTGAATCGAGCACTGTAATTAATATACAGAGTCGATCTGAGTGTAAAACTCATTACTGAAATAAAGTATGAAGCCGATCGGAATATAAAGAATGAACATTGTAATTAAGGTACAGAGTCACACCTTAGATTTCCGAGTTGTAAATAAGACAGAAGCATGACATTCGATTTTAGTGTTTTAGTAGAAACAGAGTTACACCTTCGATTTCAGATTTGTAAATAATTCTCTATATTAAAATATTTCAAGGTACAACTTTCGATCCCAGTCATTATCACCAGAATAACAAAAACAAATTGCAAATTAATCCTTGCTGGAGGTATATCACGGCTAAGCTCCGTTCAAAATTCTTAACTAAACTCTGTTTAAAAATTATATTAACACAACCATAAACTTGCCATAAAAATTTCATCTAAAAATTCTGAAATAAATTTTTGTCTAAAAATATATAACACAAGGGTTACCTCTCCGGCTGCTATTTGGAAATGTGAATCTCCGAATAATATAAGTTTAGTGCCCTCAAGGCTCGACCGGCTCTGATACCAAATGTAAGACCCCTCATTTAGGGTCCCCTTGCACTGAACCTGAAACTTTAACAACTTCATACAAACAAATTAGCCATCATAGTTATTGGAAAAATAAAATAAAAAGCATGAATAACTTAACAAAAATAAGCAAAACCTTAACCTGTCAACCCGATCCAATTGGTCCATTGTCGCCTTCTTCTTCCGTAGGATCCCTCCAGCAAAGCTCGTTTAACCATAGGCGAAGCAACCGTTAGCTTTGCCACCCAACCATAGGCTCATGCTTTCAGTCGCATGGCCTCCCCCGGGCTTTGGGTCGTAAAGTTCACACACAATTCTCAAGAAACCCAGCTTGGGTTTCCCCCCCACCAAGATTTCCAGCCAAACCCTCAATAGCAGCAAGTCATGAGGTAACTCAATATTACGATAGTCATCCAGGGTCTGGGTCCTTTACCCATTCCCAATGCCTTCCTTATAAAGGAAAATCTCATGCGACACATGTCGCTTCATGCAAAAATATTCATTTTATTAAATTAATAAATTAATAAAACTCACCCATCCATGTGTCAGTTTCTCTAGGAGATGCACCAACATCCCTAAGTTTGCTCAAGTTTGTCCCCTAGATATTTCACTTAAGTCCTAGATTTGTGGTGTAGGTGGAGTTGACTAGGTGTCCATGCCTAGGATTCCATTTTGCTCCTAAATAAATCTTTATAATATTTTTAAATAACCAGAAGTATCCTTTCATGTGCAAATGCCTAAATAACACTTAATATTATTTAAATGCCAAAGTAATCATTTATGTGCAAATGCCTAAAGTACTCAAATACATTTCTAAGTAATGTTCTAGGTGCAAACTTATACGTTTCAATGCAGTTAAGTTTTAGCAGTCAAATTTTACTAGGACCCCGGTGCCACACCATTGGGCCTCCTTGTTCCTTAATTTAATTTCCCCGACATGGCACCACTCCATCGGGTCCAGTCATCCGTAGTTTTCATTCCTCAGCAAGGTACCACATCGTTGGGCCCTTGTGTCCGTTCTTTCCATTCTCGGCAGGGTACCGCACCGTCGGGCCCTTCTGCCGTTATCCTTCCATTTTGACTTGCGGGAACTTCATGTAGGGATTTTAGGAACCGTTACCTTCGATCCTCCGTCTACACGCTATTAGGGACTAATGGCGTTGAGGAGTGAGTCCGTTCTCACTGCGCGCCCCCCAACTCGTACGTGACCAGATCCGTCGTGGCCCACCTCGTACGCCCTCACGCTTTCCTCATGAGCAAGCGGATCAGTGCTTATCTGCTCAAGCGTGGTATTCCGTCGGAAGTCGACATCGTCGTCGCTCTCCCTGTGTGTGATTTACTCGTACTCTACGACCCTTCATATTCCTTTGTGTGTCCGTCGGTGAACCGTTTCACCTGTCGCTACACACATTTCTCACAAACGTAAATTAGTAGCACTATCCTCAATAATCACAATTTGGTTTATAAATCTGTTGCTTCATTAAACATCTATAATTTACTCAATCATTACTCATTCGTCTAATCACATAATCAATTGCACAGCTAGTCGTTAAGCATCATTTATATGTACAGTTTTCATATCAAAGTCAATCGTTAAACAACATGAAATCGTCCATTCACAATAACTACCCAAATGCACACATATCAATCAATCGTAATCATAAATATACTCAAAATAAAATCATAGGGTTATTTTATTAATGTTTCAAACAGTCGGGTGACTTAGCAAGTGCCCTCAATGTCTACAGTAGTCTAGGGGCACTACATACACCCCTACTTATTTAGAACTTCGTCTCGAAGTTCAGAATAAAGGAAGAAAAATATGATGCTTCTCAGTTGCATCCTCCCAATTCACAGAGCTAGGACTGTAACTGTCCTACTACACTTTGACTTGATCAATCAAGGATAATCATTAAGCAAGAACTAATCAAACAATTATACCACTCCAGACATATAATTTAATTGCTTAATTCATTTATCAATTATTGTCGTCATTCACATCTTCAAGTTTTCCTCAATCATTTAAGACATATCAAGGCTTAAGAGACCACTTTATTGAAGTTGTTCAGCCGGGTCACTCGACAGGTGCCCTTAAGGTCCTCAGCCATTTTAGGGGCATTACAGTGGCCAAGTGACTATGGTGAAGTGTTCCTTCACCTAAATGTTTTAGAGGGTATAAAATGTGTTCCTTCAATGTGGACTAATGTTATAATATATAATGAATATCATAATTAATAATAATAAGTTTGGAGAATGCAACTTTTGGTTTTACAATTGAGAGAAACGGGTGTTCTTTTAATTAAGTATTTGTTTTACTTCCTAATAGAGATTTGATATTTGTCATTGTAAAGTGACTTATTGTCAAAAAGATAAAAATATTGAATGATATATTGATAGGTCATATTGATATTGATATTTACATTTTTTGTGATGTTCATATTTATATATTATAATAATATTACATGGTAATACTTAACTTTTTGTTATTATGTTTGGTTACACTTATAAAAAATGATTATTTTATGTTTATCATTTGAATAATTAAGTTATATACAACATTATATGATGAAGACTTAATTTCCTTTTTAAAAATCATTATCTATTATTTCGGTATGCTCGACATAAAGTTACAACAAATTAATAATAATATTATTATATATAAGTATAACATTAGGACAAATTTTACTTCATTATTAAGAAATTAATTACAATAAAATATAATATATAAATATATATGAAAACCAAATTAAAAAATGTATAAATATATTTCATAAACATAATACTATGACTGCAAACTATACAACAATTATAAACATGATACTATGACATATTATACAACATTCATAAATCATAGTGTTGCCACAAATTCATCCATTATCAATACATAATTCATAAAAATATGTAATTCAGTGATAATTTTAATTCAATTATATTACGTAAAAATACAAAATTTAATCTATATTAAATTACTTGAAACATTTTTCCACATTTTCAATTACCATTACTCCAATCCATATTTTAATGTTTATGATGACCTAACAACCAACCATACTTTTAAATTCATTTTCTAACCAATATATCAAACTATATATGAAACCATACTTCAAATTGTCTACAAAATTTAGGTTGGAATTATTTAATATGAAAAATGGTCGAAAGGATGCTAAAATTTTTACCAAAATTAAAAACCCAATAAATGTCTTTACAAAGGTCTAAAATATTGACTTGTGCTGTAGTGATAGTTGATAAGTTATGTTTATGAGCATTAACTATATGTAAGTTATTCTCAAATCAAGAATTATTTAATTTGAAAAATGGTCGAAAGGATGCTAAAATTTTGAAAACTTTGAAAACTTTCTAATGCTTTCAAAACTTGTTAAGCCATACAATAGCTTCTTTTGTAACATAATTTACAATGCAAATTGTGATGGATTTTTTTACCAAAATAATTAGTGATTTAAAGACCCACATTTTGAATAGTACAAATTTATTTTACATAAGCATATGATCATCATCATTTCCACACCTAACAAACATAAACATAAAAACCATGATCATACCATCATAAACTTAACCATAAGCATAAACATAAACATACCATCATCATCATCATTTGAAACACAAAATAAACATAAACATACCATCATTACCATAGTCACCATCTAACAATCACTATTTTAAACACATGATCAATCAATCACATGACATTAATAAATATCCTAATTTATAATTTTAAATATATATCATCATACCACCTAAAAACATAAAGATCAACATCATCATACCATAATAAACATAAACATCATCATACCATCATCATTTTCACCACATAAACATAAACATACCATCATCATGATCATTTTCACCATCTACCATAAAACATAAAAAATCATCGATATAGCATCATAAACATAAACATGAGTGTAACATCTTAAACATTACATTTCCATCGTATAACTTAACACAAGCCACATTATATTATAACATGCATAACCATCACACACATCTAACAAACATCATCTAACCTGAGCTAAGATACACATCACCATCAAGTACATATAAATAAACATCAACATAAACATGAAAAGTGCAGTATATATATAGATATCAACATATATAACATCAATATAACGATACAATATGCCAAATATATATCTCCAATCCAGTAACTACTATAACATACTGGATCCCCCTTCTCCTACAGAGGCATCATTAGTATCTCTCCAACCAGAGCCAGATGCATCATCACCTCCACCAATAGAGATAGAGGCAGTATTAGCACCTCTTCTATCAGAGCTAGAGGCATCAAAACCTCTACCAATAGATCCAAAGGCATCAATACCTCTACTGGGAAAAAACGAGCTAGGAGAGAAGCATGGATGGGTCCATTAAGCTGAATCGTACGACCCCTTATCATGAGCATCTTTGTAATATATTTGAGTGGGCATGAAATGGTGGATGGTTGTGTTGATCAGTAGGATCGGCAGGTTAGTGGAGCAAGAGTAGAGGAGATGATGAAGTAGAATCGGTAGGTCGATCGAGTAGGAGTAGATGATATGATGAAGGAGCTAATGGAGGAGGAGGTGGAGGAGGAGTTGGTGGCTGAGATGTCGATGAAGATGATGGAGGAGGAGGTGGAGTAGTAGATGTAAAATATGACGTGGGAGGAGGTGGAGTGATGTTGAAGATGATGGAGGAGGGGGTGGAGGTGAAGGAGTTGGAGGAGGAGGCTGGTGGTCGTCCCTCCTAGCAGGTAATTGAATGCATGCACCGATAATATGATGCTTCAAAAACCTCATATCACGAGGAATAATCCTCCATATCCCTGCAAGGTGAGGTTGTCAAACAATGTCGTGCACCTGTACAGTCTAAACCACCTCATCTGCCAAACATCTCACCAACCTATTTGTCACATCTCGGTGATAACTATCTTGGGGCTTGTGTGGACTGTGGCTAGGATGTCTATTAGCCAATTATGGCTCAGTATGATCAGGTTCCTCCATATCCTCATCCTCCTAAGCAGCAGCATATGGCCTTACCTCACCATCGAATGTGCCAATGTCTGCAAAAAATTATAGTACACAATAATAATTATACAAACTCATTAAATAATTTAATATGTAGAAGATATTTCATTTGCATTAAGTATAAAGAGAATAAAATAAAACTAGAATAATTTAAACATAATGGAAATATTACCTCTCTCTTCCAGTGGCTCCTCCAGTGTGAATAAGATCTTGGGGAACCCTCTCCAATGTAATCCCACATATGGATATGGCACGATGTCTGGTGCATGGTCCTCCTCACTAGGTACCATATCGAGCACATCTGGCATGATCCAATATGGGAATTCTGGTTTCCCCCTCTTGGGAATCATTTTCCCCCACATGTACATGATTTGCATCTCTATCATCGGCCTATAAGGGAGGCGCTAAAATGATGACCCGGTGGCCGAAAACCTCTCAAAAAATAGACAAAAAATCTATTGAACAGAAAGGTAGTTTTGACCTCCTATCAATCACTGCACGACATATATCCAAAGCATAACAAAATTTCTACAAAAAAATGGTAGACCACCTAATGCATCTAGGTCTCTACACTAAAGAGTCAAAATAATACATTAGAGGGAAACTAATATGTTTCCCATCACTGGTAGAGTGCACCATTGTTCTATGAAAAAGAGAGAGTCACCTAACCTCCTCTCGAACAAAAGCATAGATCCAAAGCTACCCACTACTCACCTGAAAATCAGAGGGATAGACGGCCTCATCTCTAATATATCTCAAAGAGTAACCTAGATGACTCTCTTCTACAACACTAGCTAGGACATCAGGGAACTGGGGAAAATACTCCCCTCTTGTAGGTAGCCCAATGATGAAATAGATGTGCTCCTTAGTGGGATGGAACCACTGACCAGGACCAATGTGAAATGCCTTCCTATGATGATCCCAACGTTGGATGAACTAACACAACAATGAAGAGTTACCCTTGAAGGATGTATCTCCTGATATAAATTCAGGATGCCAATATCCCTCACGAGATCTCTAGTCTGAGAACTAGTGGGTTGAGGGTACAAATCCCTCCCCCTCTCCTTATCCTCCCATTATCTAACCATGTTGGACTGGTCCACCTGTGCACACTATTGCTGAGCAGCTTGTCACTACTCATGTCTCTATTTCACATATAACATGAATCAATTTCATATATATATATATATATATATATATATATATATATATAGAGAGAGAGAGAGAGAGAGAGAGAGAGAGAGAGAGAGAGAGAGAGAGAGAGATGTAATATTTCATTCAATTAACATCATATTTAATAACATCAATAAAAGATTTTTCTCTCAAACAAATATTTTTTTCGGTGCAGTGCGCCTAAATAACATAGGTGCACCAGAAACGGTGTGTTTAGACACACACTGCACCACATATTGTGTGTTTCTATACACACCACACCACCCAACAGTGCACTAAAATAAGTATCTCACATCGTTATTATATTTATATATATCTAAATTTATTTAAATGGTGCGCCAAATATTAGATGCACCGAGATGTTTTATAAAATTGTGTTCACGGTGTGCCTAAATCATGTTAGCACACCACACTCATGTGCACTAGAAGCATCGTAAATCATGATTTCCTACACTCTTAAAAATTTATACATTGTAGTTTTGTTGCATTTAATTCAAATATACACATAGTAAACGGTGCACTTAAGTGATCTAAATGCATTGTTGTTTATTAAATTTAATGATTTTATGGAAATCTATTCACGGTGCACCTATATCACGTCAGAGCACCAAGTACCGACGCACTAACATTTCCAAGGAACACCCTTAAATTATTATTTCCAAGGATTCAAAGTTCATAATATTCATATGTTTGTGCATTTAGATATATTCAACGCACCCTTATCGTCGCGTTTACGTGATTTAAAAGCACCATTGTTTATGAAATTTTAATTTTTTTATGATAACATGTCAACAGAGTTCCTACTACACATCAAAGCACCGTAAACCAGTGCATTGACGTGCACTAGGCACACCGTAGAATTTATTTTATTTTTTTCGAGGGTTTGTTATCTAGTGTGTTCAATACAACTAAGTGTATCGAACAACCGATGCTCTCCAGTGTCCAATGCACCGATAAGCAGTGCAATGTTTTTTAAATAATTTTTCACCATGCAGCGGTGCATTCGTGTCATTCGGATCGCACCGCTAGTGGTGCTCCCTGTAAAATTTTACAGGGTGCATCATTTGGCAGTGCGAGCCGAATGTCCTGAATGCACTGTGCAATTTTTTTTTTTTAAATGGGACAATTTCAAACTCAATTTTCAAAAATAATTTGCTAAAATTTTAAGTTATGAAGTAAGAATCAATTTACCTATTGAATGGCCCGTCAGGAAGGCATATTGGCGATGTATGGAAAATTTGAATTTGTTCCCACCATTTGGAAAAATTCAAACTAGAGTTAGAAGCCAATAGAAGTGAAAAATTTGTCCATGTGCACCACAAATGTGAGGGCGTCCAGGTGGGTGAAGTGCAGCACCAGTGCAAATGGGCTAAAACGCACTGAAGAGGGTAAAAATGAGTTTGACATTGTGGTTATTTTTTTATCAAAACCATGTTTCAGTGTGCCTAACAATCACCGGTGCAAGCAGGTTTTAAAATAAAATAATATTTTTTTATTTTTTAATAAATAATTTTCTATGCGTTTGTGTCTTTTACATGCACTGGGTCATTTAGTATCATCTAGCGCACCAATATTAGTTTTTAAAAAAATTGTGTGCTAATAAAATGATAATTTTTTATTTTAAATAAAAAATGGGCGGTGCATTAAGGTCTATTATACGCACTGAGGTGTTTATTGATTAACGCACCTTTGCTAGGATTTCATTAAAATTTTGCATGATTTTTTAATAAAATATAGCTCGGTATGTTCATTTTGATAAGATGCACCGATTGGTTTATTATTAACTAACACACCGAGAGGAGGTTTTGACCTAAAAGTTAACATGTTTTTTAATAAAATAATATTTTATATATATATATAAGATTATTTAGTGCATTCATTTCTAATACACACATCGGGGCGTTTAGTGTTTGGTAACATGCCATTTTGGTTCTTCAAAAAAAAAAAATTGACACTGATGTTTTTAGGTTGCAGTGTGACATGATTATGAAATGCACCAGTGCTAGTTGTTGACAATGAATCGATGCATCTAATTGATGAAACACACTGAAATAAAAACAAAAACCTCCAGTCATTCACCTCCACTAGTGACCTTCGCTATAAATGGATATTTGGGCTCCTTTGGGAGAAGCATACGCTATAACCTCTACTCAAGGGCATTTTCCTTGTAGTGGTAGTGGATAAAATGAGCAAGGTTTCTCACTTTATTCTGGTCAAGTCAATTTCTAAATCTATCAATATTACTGAAATATTCTTAAAAAAAATATTTAAACTACATGGAATCCTTAAACGCGTCATTTCAGAAAGAGATGCAAAGTTCACATCAAAGTTATGGAATATTTATTCACAGGATCAGGTACTCGGTTGGACATGATTATGGCCTATCACCCTCAAAATGAGAGGACAAACCAAATACTAGAATATATGCTTCAGATGTATGTCATGAACAACCCCAAGAAGTGTGAATATTACTTACACCTAGAAGAGTTTTCCTACAACAATGGACACCAAACCTCAACCAAGATGAGCCCCTTTGAGATTATGTATGGTAGGAAATTCCACACTCATGTCTCTTGGGATAACCCAGTGGACAAAATCATGCTTTAACCTGATATGTTAAAATAATTCGAACAAAATGTCAACAAAGTTAGACAAAACATGAAGATTCCTCAAGACCACTCGAAAATTTATGCAGACCTAAGTAGAAGGCCACAAGAATTTGATATAGGAGACCATGTCCACCTTAAAGTAAAATCCAAACAAAACTCATTGAACCTAGGAACATGTGTTAAATTGGATCCACAATACTATGGACCCTTTGAAATTCTAACTAAAGTGGGACCTATAGCCCACCATCTAGCTCTAACAATAAATGTTAAAGTGCATAATGTGTTACATGTATCATTATTAAATGAGTATGTACATGATACTAAGAATTTCCTAGATTGGCATGTGATACAGGTGTAACTAGAAGGGTATTTCCACCCATAACCATTATGCATCCTAGATCGGAAAGAGGTTGTGCTATAGAACAGAACAATCACCCAAGTAAAAGTGTAATGGGGGCACTATGAGTCTAAAGAAGCTATCTGGGAGATGGAGGTTAAAATGTGAGCTGCCTATCCATCTCTATTTCAACAGTGAGCTAGGCAGTTTTGAAACACCAAGTATGGTATTGACTTAAGGGGGGGGATGTAATACCCCATTTTTCTAACCCTTGTATGTGGATAAGTACTGGAAACAATGAACTTATGTATTTTACATTGATATATGTTTAATCTATTTATTGAACTATGTGAAAATATCTACTTTTGTTGTGGGGGCTAACCAATGAATGAGGGGTACTCTTCTCCTTAGGAAAATAATTAATAAAAATAAAGAGATTTTTTAAAAAGAAGATAAACAAAAAGAGGAATTATAAATAAAAATAGAAATTAAATAAAGGAATAAGAAGAGAACAAATAAGTAAAAAGAAAATACTCTTCTAAGAATTGTAACTCCTACCGAGGTGGCATCACCTAAGGGGTTAACTAAGAATAGTAAACACTTCTTCTACAAAAGAGGAGAGAAAAGAATGCCAAGGGGTTAATTTCTCTTGGTGTAAGAAAGAAAACCAATATAATCTAAAAATAGAAGAGAGAGAGAGAGAGAGAGAGAGAGAGAGAGAGAGAGTAATCTAAAAATCTAAAAGAAATGATGTTGAAATGAACATAAAGAGGAATAGCTAAAGGGGAGGAGATGCCAATGGTATCTACATGTAGATGACCAAAATTATGCCCAAACATGGTTGAAAATTACTATGTCCATAGAGGTGTTGTGTACCAACTAGTAGGAAACTACCTGATACTAACCATAGCAGTATTGTCTATATAAAGTGGGGGTACTGGATGAAATTTCGAACCAATATTGGTTATATATGTTGGAGTAATGGCAGGTTGTAATGGAAATGGGGATTCTTGGATTAACCATGGACACTGACAAGTGATAGGCTGAGATGAGACCCTAAGATGAAGAGCAGATCTGCTAAATATAAAGGAAATATGAACAACAAAGAACTCCTAAAATATACCCTAGAGAGTCCAGGACTTGACTTGGGGGTGACTGTGGGGAAATTGAGACTGGAGTTTCCTACATATCTACAGTTAGGTGGATTAGGGAAATCCCCGCAGCTGTTGTAGATAGATCAGTAGTACCTAAAAAAGATGATTTCCTGGCCCTAAATATTATATTTATGAGTTATGAATCTATATGATTGATCTTATGAACTATTATGAAAGCATCTAATGTATAAATATGTGATATGACCTAGGGTTAAATCTAGAAATGAAGGATTGATGATGAGATGATGAATGCATGCATCCTTGTTTAGATCTAATGGATTCTAACTTGAGATTATATCTTATGCTAATTTCTATACTGTTATGCATGTCCTATCTACTTGGATGTATGAAATGAATATGAGTAATGTGATTATATGACATATCTAGAAGTGTGATATGATCCTATGTATTGTAACTAAGAAAGATTATATTACTCTATGTTATTCATAGTAGTGTACCTATTATGATAGATAAAGCAAATAGTAAATATCTCTAGCGATCTATGTGTAATCTGGTTAATGATTGTAATGATAGTCTATACCTATGCATGTCTAGATGCACAATAACATAAATAATGTTATGATATGGTTATTATTGTAATTATATATGTTTAAGTATGTTTTTATATTAGATGGTTAGCCTATGTGTTGCATTGGGCAGCAAAATCTAGTACACATGTATTAGATTGTATGGTTACCCTAATTGTTGCATTGGGTAGAAAAATCTAATACATATTTATTAGATAATGTGTTTATGCCTAACTACTGCATTGGGGAGAAGAGTCTAGTACAAATAATTATTAATAAGTTTGTTGGGATTGTAATCCTAATTGTGGCATTGGGACACAGACTATATACGAAATAAATTGTAAACAAAATTGAACATAATGGCCTAGTACCGAGCTGTGGCATTGGGCCACGGAATCTACTTACAGTACAATAGGTAAACAAAGAAAATATGATAACAGTGAAGGGTGAAAACACAAAGTTGGGTAACACTTTTGGCTTGTTTTTGACAAACAAAACTGCTAAATTTTATGTTTTTCAACTTCAACCTCTTCAAACCCATATCTACCTTAGGAAATTCAACTTGAAGTAAACACAAATGTTTTAGAGAATTGAACTAGATTTCTACTCATATTTTTTTTATTTTTTTATGGAAATATCGTGGAACAAATTTGGTGCACACCAAAGGCATATACTTGAAAATTTTAGGTATGGATAATGAGTGACCTGTGTGGACATCGATTTTTTGATAGATGGTTATTCATTTAGGGAAACAAAATGTATGCGCATAATCGACACACACTAAACTTCTGCATGGACTATATTTTTAGGTTTTTAAGACTTGGGAACTATTTTTTATTATTTATCGAAACACCATATGTTCAGAAAATGGTGCATTATCGACACACGTTGGTGAGCTTAAATTTTCTTTTTAGTGTGACTCTTATTGGAAAAACTAAAAGTACCATTTTGAAGAGGATGAGCCAATTATGATATCTGTGAAGATTTCAAATTTTTGGTGTTGTTTTTGTTATGATATTGAATTTTTATTTTGGGTGATTTTTAGAGTAATAAAATTCTTAAGGGATAAGGTGAAGAAAAAATTTATTAATAAATAGAAATTCAATTCGAAATGAAACAATTATTATATCATTAGAAACTAGATTCAGAGATGAATCCATTGCTACCAAGTCCGAGAAATAATATTTAAAATTTGCAGGGGTTTGGGCTTGTTGAAGTTACAGGTTCCATAAAGATTCCAGATATTTTTGTAGTTTTGGTTGACTATAAACTCTCGGCCGAAAAAATATCTTCCAAACTCTCGGCCGAGAGTTTAGTTCAAACTCTCAGCCAAGAGTTTTTTAAAAATACAGCCCGGTGATTGGTTCAAACTCTTGGCCTAGAGTTTTTTTAAGCTCTCCACCGAGAGTTTGAACTCTCAAAACTCTCAGCCTAGAGTTTGAGGTCCTTTTTTCCCCTTTTCATCTGTGCGCCCTCTTTTTTTTCACTCTGTTGTCACGGAATTATTTTTCGTCTTCGCGTTTTCACCCTAAAATATACAGATGTATGATTTTCTTAATGAAAATATAAACTACTGATTATTAAGAAATGGTACTAAGACATCTATGATAAAGATAGCAGAATGGAAACTAAACTAAAAGTGCATGTAGGCTATCTATCCTATACTACATGCCTACTATTCCCAACCCACTCAACTGCTTTAGTGTGGGTAAACTATTATCCTTTCTCAACTGGTGTTGGACCAGACGATATAGTCCTGGGTTTGGTCCCCCCAGGAACTCATGAATAGAGAGAATATTAGGACCCAACAAAAAACCCCAATAGGAGTTATAAAGAAGAGAAAAATCCTAACATGTAATATCTCAACCCGGATCTGAAAGTAATGAGATGCAGAATGTTACTCTAATAAAATAAATAAGGCCTCCCCAGTGACAAAAATGACTCATCACAATAATAATAGTTTACAATTCTTAATAGTCCATTAGAGATCCTATTAACATATTGGTACAAATGATAATGATTAATCCTATAATAGAAATAATATAAATGGCTTGGGAATCCAAGTACTTGACTTAAATAAGAAGATCCAGATCTAGCATGAAGATCCACTGATGCAGTCATGACCTAAAAAAATGGATCTCATCAGTTTGATATAGAATCATGTAAATAAAAAAAAATTACTTGCAGGGTGAATAAAATACATTATTTACCAAGAATTCATGGGATACCCTCTCAATCATACCTGCACACGACATGCAGCATGGGGTTAATCCAAGGGTAATGTGTCCCAATAACAAGATCTAATAAACATGTAACTATAAGTAAAAATGATTGTGCATTGTGAGTGTTCGATTCCTCCACCCGCGGGGAGGATCGAGCCATGATAACAAACATTGTACATGATCGAACATAATATATGTGAAAATTTTGATAATATAGGTGTAAAATATGATAATATTTGATGTACCTAAGCCAATAGTTGCAAAATAAATAGGTACACTAGCTCAATGAGACAAGTAAGATACTAAAAATTGACTTTCGGGAAGGTAGGATGCTCTGGAACTCAGGGAGGGTTCTGGAACTAGTCTCTAGTCCTTGTTATGACAAGGTCTATAGTGGGAATGTCTGCAGAAAATTGTATAGGTCGATTTGGTCAATTGGATCTCTAGGAGTGAGATTTCCCAATTCGGAATTACGAAATTCCCTAGTTTTAAACTCAACTCAAACACTTGTAAAGGCTCCCAAATGTTAGGTATGAAAGTAGGGATTAGACCGATTTTCTATCTAGTTTCCTAATATTGCTTCATATTCCAAATTAGATAAGCATAAGGCACGTTTTAAAGAGGATTACAAAAACAGGTCAGAATTGGCACACAATGAGCATAGGTAGATTAAAGTTTACACAGCAGACCAAAAATTGCAGAATGAGATCTAGAGATTTATTACAGTGGTACTAAAGAGAGTCCAATTACATTATAGATGTATTGATACATACCTAGTGGCCCAATGGTTTTTCCACAACACCAAATGCTTCAGAATATCACCTTAAATAATCTAAAGATGCAATACTAATAAAATTGTGGCATATGGTTTTCCACCACCATACAAATCTGATAAATACTACTATAAATTACTATGGCAACACTCATTGCATGAATCCATATTCTTCACTCCTCAATCAAATGAAGAGAGGGGCACATCTCCCAAGCACTAGAATTTGCTCAAGCAAAACTCTCAATAAGATTCAAACAAACTACTAGACAACCTCATAAAGTGCACTTGATTTTTTTATATAGCTTCATATAAACCCCAAAACCACTTTCAAATACCATGGAACCCAAAAAACCATGCACAAAAACCATCGGGGAGTAACATAACCCTTGATTTCTTCCACATTGACCACATTCAACGTACCATTTGACCACTTCCTCATGTAATTCGCCCTCCAATAACCTCTTGGACCATTTTCTAACCAATATTTACCATTTCCACAACCCACAGTGCCCTCCTAACCACTTTTGACCACTTCTCTCCATTGTTTGCACAACAAATCCCATCTTAAACATAACATAGGAGCCCCTTTTATTTCTTATTTGTTTGGATTTCTATTTTTTGTAGTTCACCATTGACTTGATCATTTTCCTAGATCTTTTATATTATTTGGATTGTTTCCATTTTATTGATCTCTAGCTGGTATTTGATTTTTGATTCATTTCAGTTGGTTCCATGATCTTGGCAGTTAACTTACCATGTTATCCTTCACATTCGCCACCTAGATTTGGTTTGAGATGATGGATGGTTATTACCTCCTCGTGAGTTTAGATATTGTATTAGTGTGATATTTGAGATTGATGGAGTTTTATTTTCACTTTTGCATGCCTAGAATCATAATATAAATATTGTAAATAATCTTAGTCTTTTGATTTGTTTGCTTATATTAGTTTAATATTTTTAATGTTTAATTTGAGCTTATTTAAATCATTTTTAATATTCATGATCATGATTTGGTTTTGATTAGATTACTATGTGAATTTGAAGGAATATTTTCACCAAAGCTATAGTTTAAATTCACGTACTTTAATAAAACCAACATTTTAATATTTCCAATTTTAATATGATTTAGAAAATCTATAAATTTTGGAATTATATTTTCATATGAGAAATATAAAACATTTTATCATGGATTTTATTCTTTCATTTAAGTTTAAATTGATATTGAAAATATAGAATATCTTTGGTTTCTTTCTCAAATTAAAAATATCTTATTTATCAAGGATTTTAGGTTTCCGTGGTTTGCAGAGTTCGAATGGGTTTATGGGTTTACGGATAATCCGCATTTATCATTATGCAAATTGAAATATTAGAATAAAACTAAACAAGATATTATATTGTGTTTTTCTATTTCTTTAAAAATGTGTTATGTTGGAAAACCTATTTATGGGATTTATATAACTCTCATATTATAGGAGTGATCATTTTCCTATACATGTAACTTATTTCCAACATTTGTTTTCTTAAGAATTAACTAGTAAATTGTTTTCATTTTTACTTCTAGGTTTTATGTTTTACTGTTGTTTTCCAATATTGGATTTTCTTTCAGTTTGTAAATATTTCTATGTTTTTTATATTTTCTCCATTTGTTATTTTACTTAGTTCAATATCAAAAATTATATATATATATATATATATTATAAATTTTAGATCATTTTTATGCATTTTTGCGGATTGCGGAACCTTTAATTTTAATGGTTAAATTTTTATGTTTCCGCAATCTACTTAGAGGTAAAAAAATTTCTCATTTTTTTACAATCATTTCCACAATCCGCATTGTGAGGTCCAATAGAAATTTAGTAAATGATTGAATTTGATTCTGCAAATTTTTTGAGGATTGCGGAAACTACATAATTTCTAAAATCATTTCCGCATTGCCGAAGTCACCCTCCCTGACATTTGATTTCCGATATCTTGGGAATATTGATTTTGGATTTTTGTTTTGGTTTTTCTTTGTTTGGTTTTATTCTTTTGGAAAATAATTAGTATAGGATAATGGATTTAATAGTTAGATCAATGGCCATAATTCACCCAACAATGAAATCAACGGCTGCTAAGCCTCAACTTCCAAGAGCAATATCTTGATATTTATGAATCCAAAGCAAGCCTGAGATAGCTCGTTGGAAATCTGGAAGGATGAGGAATGGTTTGGGAAGATTATTTTTTACAATTGAATAGCTTAACCACCCCTAAAATCTGTCTGAACAGTCAATTTTGGAATTGGATCAGATTTATCTATTTTCATTATATTTTGGTTTGCAAATGGATTTTTATTAATTTGGATTTCTTTCATTAGCTTTGGATGGATTTTTTAATTTCTCTTTTGAATTGTATAGGTGTGGATTTGTATTTGGAGGAATCAAAATAAAGAATTTACATCCCAAATTTGGAGCAGTCAAAACATGCCAAGTGGAAAGAAGTGATATTTGGACGTGATTTCTGGAATGATGAAGATGAACCTGAAAAATCTAAGACGTGGGTTTTCTGCATAATATGCCCTATTAGATTGTTAATGTGCAGAATCCTCAGAAAGTTCTTCATTTGGGAGATCCAACTATTTTTTCAAAACGAAATTTTCCATATTTTTCTCATGGACGGATTTGCTAAATGGAACAACTGAACTAGTTAGCTCAACAATTGGGGAAACTAATATTATCTTCTCCTGTCATTTATTTTGTATAAATACCTACCTTATATGCTCAGGATAGAAGGGCGGATCTCAGGAGAGACAAATTTCTTTCTTTCTCTGTAATATGAATTGTTATGCATTTTTATGCATACAGTTTGTTATTCGGATCAGTGGATGATACTCTGATTTTTCAGCAAGCTAGTTCATTGGATCTGGAGATCTTCTGTAAGGTTTTCATCGATATATTTAATTAATTGAATTTGTTTTGTTTTCTGTAATTTATTCTCAGAATATGTTGATTGTCATCTTATATTCACACTATGTTGCCTATGTTTAGACCTCAGAAGTTATTTTCAATTGTAGCATAAATCATTTTCAATTTGTGATGGGCAAAATTATTGATTTATCTTAATTTTTGTTCATTTCATAACCTCTAAGGTTTTCTAACACGCCAATTGATATGAATGTGATTTGTCAGCTTGAGGATCAATTGAATACTAATTAAAACTATTATTTTTCCCTTTTTCAATAATCAGTTTATGAAAAAGGCATGTTTTTGTTTTCATTATGTTAGTTCTATTAGATGATTATTTTTATCATTTATCATAGATTGACAGATTGACATGAACTGGTTGTCACGCTCACATTTAATAAATTGCATACTAATTTTAGGTTTGCATTTAGGATTTAGTTTCAATCATGATTCAAAGTCTCCTCTTTGAGGAGCAACCAACACTTAGTGGCTAACGGAGCCGTAAAACTCATCGGAGTTAGCTATACCAAACAACTTGAGGATAGGGTAATCCTTGCGTAGGATTATTCGAAGCCTTTGATTGGGCTATCTCTTTTGCGTTGTTTCCTAGGACATTTCCAGCATATCTGAGGCTTTAACACTCTCCCTTCAAATTTGAATTTGGTCCAACCTTCACTATTGATCTCCACTAGCTTCCCCTATTTTAATGAAACACTCGTTTACATGGGAGAACAGTTCTATTTTCCCCCAAAATGTCCCTTATACTTGGTCAAACATTAATGCACCTTCCTTAATCATCATTTGGCCCCATTCACACCTTGGACCAACTTTTACATCAATTTAAATAATTAGCCTTAGGAAATTTTACCCAATTTTAATACAAAGGCAAACTTAGGATAAATCTAAATTCCCAAATAAAATAATTATCCATTTTAACTTTGGATTTGGAATTTACTCTTCATGTGACCCACCTTGTCCATTTGGCTCTAATTTTGCATTATTACTAACTTCGACATCATGCTTTAAAAATTATTTGACCCTTAGCACCAATTTGACAAACTATCATGAACATGGCCAAGTGGCTTAGGCCATTGTGATCTAATGCAAAATTTGGGGACATGACAAGTCCTCCCCTCCCAAGATTGTTTTTCCTCAAGAAATAATAACAACAATGAGTAAGTACTGTCAAATCAACAATGCCTCCATCCTTAGGGATGAACCAAGTCACCACCATGTGAAACACACTGAAAATGCACCATGGGTCATATATAATACATCAATAATATGAAGTGTCATCACATGCTCCAAGGAATGCGACTACAAATGAACTGACATGGAGACTCATAATCAAAGAACTTCAAGGAGAACAATCTTCACCCACAATTCTCAACACATAGAAGATCATGAATGAATCATAGAAGTGTGCATCAACTATATCTCTGAAAATCCCCAACTATACTTTAAGAATCATCCTCTCAAAGTATAGATCCATCTATTCCACCCTCAAACCATGTACTTAGAATGAAAACTAAGCACCAATACTAGGATCCCAAATGATCCTCAGAAACGCAAGGTACAAAATACATTCTCATATGTAGTGTAGATCTACATAAGGAGTCACATGAAGGAACTGAAAATTCCCTGCAAAAATATCATAATTCCATTCATAAAATTGGTTCCCATGTAGGGAGACATCACCATCTACTGCAAATATGGCCTCATGAATAAAAGAGGCTTGTTTCATCAAGCCAATGACCCAAAATGTGCTCACAATGAGCTGAAAATGATCAATGATGCCTAGTTCCCACTGCTTGTGCACGCTCCTAGTGTACAATGTCAACAAAAACAAATCTAGAATGTATGGGATGTCAGGGTCCCAATACTTGCACATCCCATCAATACATAGTGTACATATAAGCAAATCAACCAAATAGGGGATGCCAAGAGTCCCATGCTTTCACATTCTCCCCATGCAAAAGGTTCCATGAAGCAATACATCAGAGGAGGAGATGCACAAGAACCTTGAACACAAATAACCCATGTACGGAATTCCATGATCCCATAGATGGCGCATTCCTTCAATATATAACAATACGTCAATGTGAAGGATTCCAGGATCCCGTGTTTTAATGTGTATCATCCCATACATCAGAAATACATGAAGAGGTATGTCATCATGAAACATAAGACAATCATACAATGATATACCAAAGAGATTCTTCAACAAGAATCCACCAAGTGTTTGTCCATCCAAGCAAAGAGATCATCATGTGCTCCATACACACAAGCATCAAGTATCATAGCAAATGTGCCCCAATGACATAGGTGAGGATCCCATGTCCTATAATGAGTCTCCAAACAAATTTAATATGCATCAAAATAATCAGCCATGTGTTCTTTCATCGAGGAATTGAATGAAGGACCTCCACCAAAATTTGAACCAAGTAAGGAGCAAAAAAAACAAGGAGACTTCAAGTGGCTCAAAGAAGTCTCATCAATACAGCCATGGATGTGAGAGTCATCAAATAAGAGCAATGGATGCTTATACAAGGAGGTGTACAAGGTGTCAAGTAATTCTTCCATGTGTATTTTCACCCAAACAATGCATGAAGGAATTCTCTCACCAAGTAAGGAGAAAAGGGAATAATGAGCCTTCAAGGGGCTCAAAGGAGTACCATATGTGCATCCATGAATATGTGTATCATCATAAGGTAACAAAGGATTCTACTTTAAATGTAAAGAATAAGGTGATCTAGTCATGTCATCATCTAAAGGATAGATATGATTTTCATACTCCTCATGTGGCACCATCAAAAAGAAACCTTTCGCCCATACTTCATTAGGATGAATGCTGCAAAATGTGGAAGTGTAGGATGTAAGAGAATGAACAAACTCACCCAATTGATCAAAAAGTGTGAAAGGTTCATCATGTGAAGGCTCCATAGGGGAAGGATCATGCACCTCCCTCAAAAGTGTGAAACTTTCCTGATAGGTTGGTTCCAAGGTAGTGGAATCATGCACTTCTTCAAAAAGTCTGTAACCATCATCAAGAGGCAACTCAAGTTCCTATTCCACCACAACAAGTTCTTAGCTCTCATCAAGCTCATATTCAAACACACCAGGCACATGCAAATCACCATGTTTCTCATTATCCATCATGTCATGAGAATCCTGCAAGAAATCTACCATATGACAATCTAAAACATAGGAGGAAGAACAAGTATCTTGCAGCCTCTCAAGAATTTGATCATTTTGAATTTTGAGCTTATGAATATCCTCATTATTCTTCAAGTATGCCTCATGTAACCATTCATTAATCTCAACCAAATTGTTTCTATCTAAAAGAAAAGACATGAAATTACCTTCGATGTTGCACATTGCTCTTTGAATCTTCTCCATGTCTTCAAGGAAGGATGGCTCCTCCAATGAAGAACCTCCCCAACAAGAATTTGACACCAATGCTTGAGTGTCATGGATTATGATAAGGGCCTCATAGATATTCCTTTCACTCATCATCAAATACCCTTCAATGAAGGATGGTTCATGAGAGTGAACCTCCTCTTCTTCTTTTTTCTTGGGATCAACTTCACATGGAAGCTCAAGTGGTGACTGGGAAGCTGATCTTGGTTTATATTTTGATGCTACAAGGTATTTTTCTTCATGCTCAATGGAGTTGGGACTTCAGAAAGCTCATCAGGGCTGATCTATATGTAACCAATATAGATATGAGAGCATCCATCAGTATATTCCTCATAGTGTCTTGAGCATCTATCAGTAGATGCTCTACTATCCATGTCGATACAGTCATATGTCTCTCTGGAATGGTATTCTTCAGTAGCATGTGTGGTGGTATCATCATGCTCATGTGATGTACAACCCTCATCAGTACAGATTGTGTCTTGGTCCTCCTTGCGTTCTCTAGCAAACCATGACTCCATAAGCACATATATCCTGGCCTCCTTTGGCCACATACTATGCCCCACTTCTTTGCACACCTTTTCAAACATATGCGCAGTATTTTATTTATTTTATGTTCTATACAGGTCCGGAAAAAATCTCTTGATATCCAAATCACATTACTCTCTGAAAGATAATATCTTCCAAACCTCTTTCTTCATTGCATAATAATGCACTAGCTACCGAAAGGCCTCCGTTGGCTTCTCTTGTTCAACAATTTTAGAACTTGAGGAATAAGGCCCAATGTATCCATTATATATTGGTTCAAAATAGTAACCATCATCCCTTGGTATGCCTCCATCTATTTAGATGACCTCTTTGTACTCATCATATTGCTCAGAATCATCCTCTTCTGCTCCAATTGGTACCAACCTCATGGTTGAAATTCTTCTTCCAACTTGATATTACTTTCCATAGGAGTAGAGGAAAGAGCTTCAATACCACTGTAATGTACCTAACCCAATATTTGCAAAATAAATAGGCACACTACCTCAATGATACAAGACACTAAAAATTGACTTTCGGGAAGGTAGGAGGCTCTTCAACTTAGGGAAGGATTCTCGAACAAGTATATAGTCTCTGTTATGAAATTTTCTATAGTGGTAATGTCTGAACAAAACTATATAGGTATTTTTGTTCAGTTGGATCTCCGGGAGTGAGATTTCCCAATTCGGGACTACATAGTTGCCTAGTTTTCAACTCAACTCAAATACCAGTAAATGCTCCCAAATGTTCATTCTGGACGTGGGTTCTGGACTAATTGTATGTCTAGTTTCCAAATATGGATTCAGATTCCCAAATAGATAATCAGAAGGAACCTTTTTAAAGAGGATTACAAAAACTAGTTTGAATTGGAACACATTGAGCATAGGTAGATTAAAGTTTACACAAAGGACCGAAAATTGTTGAACCAAATCTGAAGACTTATTAAATTGGTACTGAAGAGAGTAAAATTACATCATAAATGGATTGATACATCCCAAGCATCCCAATGGTTCTTCCACAACACCAAATGGTTCACAATATCACCTAAAATAATCAGAAGATGCAATACAAATAAAATTGTGGCATATGTTTTTCCACCACCATACACATAAGATAAATACTATTGTAAATTACTGCAAAAACACTCAATGAATGAAGTTGTATGCTTCACTCCTCAATCAAATGAACAAAGGGGTACATCTCCCAAGCACCAGAATTTTCTCAAGCAAACTCTCAATAATATTCAAACAAAATATTGGCCAACCTCATGAAGTGCGCTTGCTGCTATTTATATATCTTTAGAGAAACCCCAAAAACACTTGCAAATTGGATGTGACCCAAAAAACCATATACAAAATGCATGGGGAGTAACATAACCCTTGATTTCTTCAACATTGACAACATTCAATGTACCATTTGACCACTTCCTCATGTAATTAGCCCTCCAACAATCTCTTGGACCATTTTCTATTCAACACTGACCATTTCCACAACCCAAGGCACCCTCCTAACCATGTTTTACTAGTTCTCTCCCTTCAAATTTAAATTCAGTCCAACCTTCATTGTTGATCTCCACTAGCTTCCCCTATTTTAAGGAAACACTCTTTTAGATTGGAGAACACTTCTATTTTCCCCCAAAACATCCCTTATACTTGGTCAAACATTAGTGCACCTTCCTTAATCATCATATGCCCCATTCACACCTTGGACCAACTTTTACATCAATTTAAATAATTTTCCTCATGGAATTTTACCCCATTTTAATACAATGGAAAACTTAGGATAAATCTAAATTCCCAAATAAATTTAACTATCTATTTGAACTTTGGATTGGGAATTTACTCTTCATGTGACCCACCTTGTCCATTTGGCTCTAATTGTGCATTATTACTAACTTGGACATCATGTTTTAGAAATTATTTGACCCTTAGCGCCAATTTGACAAACTATCATGAACATGGTCAAGTGGCTTAAGACATTGTGATCCAATGCAAAATTTGTTGACATGACATAATCTATGTGCATACCTGTGATAATCTATGTGTAGATTTGTGATAATTTGATGCGCATACATAGAGAGCAGATTGTCCCTATCTCTATTGAGATAGAGGACTACTGCATAATAAGTAAAAGCATTACACAGGAATAATAACAATTGGGAAAAAGTGGATTGAGTTCCACCTACTAGATGCATGGAGGATTGTCGTTACTTTGAGGAGTTAGGGTGTGGGAGGTAGGTCAAATCCATGTCAAAATAAAATTGTCTCTCCCATGTGAACTCGACCCTCCCTCCTCTGCAACGATTAAGAAAACATAGCCATGGTTCATCCCTCTCTAGCAACATGCTAAGCCTACCTCCGCGAATTGGAAAGGAATGGAATTGTGCCAAACCCTATATGGAATGGGAATGGCTTGTTGTTATTTCCATTAAGGAAAAATCATGTGGAAAAGGTTGTAAAGGAATCCTTGACAGGTACCCACATGGGGATTAAAAATAAATAATTTTCTTTTCATTTACCCAAATACCACCTCCAAAGGAGGGCATGGACGACTATTGCTATGTCGAGGAACATGGAAAGAGTAGCAATCGCCCCACATGGAGGCCAACGTGGAAGGTAAGTCTAAGTGATCAGCTAATTTCGTGATCACCTAAGTTGGAAAATGTGCCTAAGCTCTCATGAACTTAGGCTACCATAGCTAGCCAAGGTAAGATTAAGTAGTTAATAGATAAATACAATAATTAAAAATAAAAGAATAATGGATAATGGTTAAATGTAATAATAAATTAATGGACAGTAAATAAATATCAATTAATGGTTGCTTAAGTGTATTATTAATATGAGTTATCTTGGCTAGCATATTAATAGTGATAATAATAAGCATGTAGCCTATGTAATAACACTTGGGCTAGAAGAGCAATTGAGTGAGGTATGAATAATATGAAGTGTTGGTCCCGTCACTAATAATAAGGACTGGTAAGTAAACGTTACAATGTGTAAATAACTTATGTCCTTGGTACTATGAAAGGTGTACGCTGGGGACCTAGTTCATAGGATGACTTATATGCAGAGTGTTGGTATCAACAAAATCTTATAACCACACACATTAACGAGAATTGAGTTGAAAGCTCAAATTTAATCCTAAAGACCTGTTTGTCAAGATCAGGAAAGGGCAGATGTGTAATAATAATAATAATTAATAAAATAACAATTATTATAAATATATGGATACATGACAACATGAATGAAATACACCATAAAATATAAGAGAGAGACTTGGAAAAGAAGGATTATATTAAGTTAAATTATTACATGTGATTAAAGATCAATTTTAGAACCTTTATGCTTGACCTTGACTATCTTCCTGCCATCATTTTATAAGGTGTCTTGTTGAATTAATAAACTTTATTAATCTTGACTCCATAAACTACATCTCCATCACGTTACATTTTATATTTAAGATCGTTTTGTGACACTTACATTTGAATTTAGACTATATTCCCCCTAAAATTTAAATCAAACAATGAAGGTATTGCAATAAATATTGAAGATAATTATGTTATATATATCCGTGGCTATGGTTGGAAGAGAATAATTTATAGTCACTATTGAATATAATCTAGCAAAGAATTGAACATGTATTTCAAAAGGGAAGGAAACGACACCTTTGGTATCATATCATTTTAACTTATATAATATATGATGGTATAATATATATTGTATATAATTTGTACATAGTGTCCAAAATATTGGAGACTATTTACTTGTTTTTATTGTAGAGACATATCATCGAGCATTGTTTTTAAAAAAGTTATTACAATAGAATAATTGGAATGGATCAACAGGAAGGGTTGGAATGGATAACAAGAAGGTGAGTGATGTTATCTTTAAAGATTAATATGTAATATATTTTATACTCTCCTTTTTTTTAAGTTATGAATTTATAGTTGTTTAGTTATTATGGAGACTTTGCTTTTATTTTATTTATTTTTTATTAGTATTTTTAATCATTCATATCTAATGTGATTTTCATGAAAAATATAATAAAAAAATGATACAATTTCATGAATATGAAAAATAATAATTTATATTATTTTTAAAAAGTTTAGTATATTTTAGTTATTTTTATTTAAATATAAAAAATAAAATTATATATATATATATATATATATAATATTTTTTTATAATAAAATTGGAAAACATAGAATACCTAAAATGAAACATCAACACTAATGACCAACATAATCATAATCACTTTAAATTTTTTTTAAAGGTACAATATAATATGTAATAGATTTATTAGAATTATGCTTTTAGAACTATACTACCTTATGTAATAGGTTTATTAGAAATCATATCTTGTAATGTGGCTAAAGTGGAATAGGATTGAAAGGAAGGGTTTGTTTATGAAAATTAATGGAAGAAAAAACACATAAAAAAGTAATTTGATATTTGTCAAGTTTGATAATACATGCACTATAAATAATCAAGGTCAAATTATTAATGACTCATTATTTAGAACAAATTTAAGAATGAATATTTGAGATAAATAATGTGGAGAGTAATCTTATTAAAGAGTCAGTGTAATTTCCTTGTTATAAAACCTTTTGATTCATCTTCGAAGGAAGAACATAATTTGTGTGTTGGTGACCTGTTAGTGTATCGTATTCATTGATATGACAATAGTGGGACTTGTTTCAATTCCTATGTGACATCCAATAACATGGTTGGCATGTTCATCATTATGCTTGTAAATGTAAATAAAAATAATTTTGGCATGTGCATCATTACGCTTTTAAACGTAAATAGATAAAATATTGTATAAGCTTTTACTTTTAAAGTTTAAATACATTAATAATTTATTTTTAATTAAATTTATGTGTAAATGTAGAAAGGGGATTCCTCCATTAGAGGTTTTCAATGGAATGATCCATTTTTGGGAATGGTTTTGTTTTTTTGTTGTGGGTTTTGTCAGATTTATTTGGTTTTGGTTGGTTTTTGGGAGTTTTAGGTGTTTTAAGCTAATAGATGGTAGTGATTTTTGTTAGAATAAATTAATCATCTAGACCTTAGTATAGACCTTAGTATATGTAATTATTTTGATTCTTAGTGGTTTAGAACTATGTTAGTTAGCTACCTAGTGCATAATTTGTCCGCTATGTGATAGTTTATCCACTATAGCACCCCCACTGGATGCTTTTACTCTTCTTTTATTAAGTTAAAGTGCCCATCCTTCTTTTATCCCTCTTTTGTGAGTTAAGGCATCTTTATTTTGCTTTTCACTTGTATTAGGATGAACTAGGAGTGCTAGGATGACTTGGGAAAGTTTGCCACATTTTTCCTCAACATCTTCCTTCCTTTTATCTTGAAAAGGCACCCATTAGTTGATTTTTGGTCACTCGTGGTCTACCTAGGTCCACCTAGCCAATTCGTGACCATCTACTATGATTTGGAGTTTGATACTTGCCATAGATGGGGATTTGGTCTATTCTAACCCTACCACATGTGAGCTACTCGAGTTGCCTCCAAGCCTCTCGAATTTTCTCTATAAGATGTATTATATATTGTATTCATGTTATTGAATAATCAGAGATGAGAGAGTTTATTCCAATTGAGTTTTATCTCATATGTTTTATAGCTCATTCTTCTTGTCTATTTTCTGCTAATCTCTATTGCAAATCTAAGTGAATATTATATTGGCTTTAGATCCTTAGATGTAGAATTATTGCATGGAATCAAGGCCATAGAATTTTGACATGGTATCAAAGCTTAGGGAGCTTAGGTTGAGCATAGCTGCTTGTGGTAATGTACCAGAAGCAATGGAGTTACCAGAATTATGAGGATCGTGTCTTGAGTCCTTTGGTTTATCCATTGGGGTCTTCCTAGGTGTGATGCACTCCCGAATGTGCATATTGACTAAAGCATAGATCATTAATCAATATTCCATACAAATATTTTGAGTTTGTTTTACGGATTAAGAAGAACATATAGCAGCAATATCAACACAAGTTCAAAATGGTGAATGTCTTCTTGAAGTGACTCCTTCTCATGTTGCTCTAGAAGTTCGAGAGAACTTTGATTTCTCATCTTCACATGCAGCTGATACAAGAAAAGAAATATGAACCTCCATTGTTGAATAATAACTCTCTCTCCATATCTCATCATTGTTCTCCTCTCATACTTTAGATACTAACGATCATATGCCAGTTATTGCTCCAGAAGTTAAAGAGGAATTCAATTCCTCTCTTTCCAATGACCTCACTAGTGTGCAATATGGTAATCTAATGGTTATTGGGAAGTCCAGTATGTTGTGTGAAGCTTTCAGTTGCGCTCTCACTTCAACTGTCCAGGTTCATTCAAGTTGTTACATAGTTGCTGGCATATTTCCTCAAGAAGTTGGAGACACCCCTTTATTATCCAATCATTCTTCAGATTGTGAGGATGATAAGCTTGTTGTGGAAAATCTGTCACGCCTTGATCCTTCTTTAGAAGATGAAGAGGAATTTGATTCCTCTCTTTCTCGTGAGCATTTTGGTTCAATGTTTGGTGTGCAAATTGGTGTTTGGGAGACTATGACTTAGTTTGAAGCTACATTGACTTTCATTGCTTTGCTTCCTATCCACTACTACATGATGGAAAGCGCATTTTCTTCTAAAGATGGAGAACCTCAAGATTCATGAGGACCTGGTATCAAGAAGTTCAAGTATAGTGAGCACCTATATTAGCTCTTCTATTAGTGTATATTAGTTTCTCTACATGGTTACATTGTCCATGATGTAGTTGTTCATGTTCCTGATTTAGTTGAGCACATTCGACTTATTCCCAAGAAGAATATTCCTCCAAACATCTAATCAAGTTCACACTTACTTGGAGTTTGGAGCAGTTTTTTTGTGGGAGGGGCAGTTCTTCCCATGTGGTTTTCTCTCTTTCCTTAGTTTACATGGACTAATAAATTGTAAAGGATGACCATAGCCTTTGTTGTTGGGCCCTATATATTTTTATATTCAACTTGCATAAGTCAGGCTTAAGGGGGGGTGTTAGAATAGATTAACCATCTAGACCTTAATATATGAAATTATTTTGCTTCCTATGGTTTAGAACTATGTTAGTTGGCTACCTAGTGCATAATTTGTCCACTGTGTGATAGTTTATCCACTATATTGCCCCACTGGATGATTTTACTATGCTTTTATTAAGTTAAAGCACCCATCTTCGTTTTATCCATATTTTGTGAGTTAGGGCATCTTTATTCTACTTTTCACTTGGACTGGGATGAACTAGGAGTGCTAGGATGACTTGGGCAAGTTTTCCACTTTTTGCCTCAACATCTTCCTTCCTTTTCTCCTGAAAAGCCACCCACTAGCTTATTTTTAGTCACTCATGGTCTACCTAGGTCCATCTATCCAATTTGTGACCATCTACTATGAGTTGGAGTTTGATACTTGACATAGATGGGGATTTGGTCTATTCTAATCCTGCCACATGTGAGCTACTCGAGTATCCTCCAAGCCTCTCAAATTTTCTCTATGAGATGTATTATATATTGTATTAATGTTATTGAATAATCAGAGATAAGAGAATTTATTCCAATTGAGTTTTATCTCATGTGTTTTCTAGCTCATTCTTCTTAGTTATTTTCTTCCAATCTATGTTGCAAATCTAAGTGAAGATTATATTGGCTTTAGATCCGTAGCTGTAGAATTATTGCATGGAATCAAGGCCATATAATTCTGACATCGTATCAGAGCTTAGGAATCTTAGGTTGAGCATAGTTGCTTGAACTAACACACTAGAAGCAATGGAGTTACCACATAATTCCCGGGTACATTGTCTTGAGTCATTTGCTTTATACATTGGGATATTCCTAGGTGTGATTCACTCATGAATGTGCCTATTGACTAAATCATATCGCATTAATTAATATTTCATACAAATATTCATATTTTTTGTTGCATATGAAGAAGAACATATAGCAAAAATCTCAACAAAAGTTTGAAATGGTGAAAGTCTCCTTAAAGTGACTCCTTCTCATGTTTCTCTATAAGTTCAAGAGAACTTTGATTGCTCATATTCACATGCAGCTAATACAAGATAATACATTCGAACCTCCATTGTTCAAGAATAACTCTCTCTCCATCTCTCATCATTGTTCTCCTCTCATACTTTAGATATTAAAAATCATATGCTAGCTATTACTCTAGAATCTGAAGAGGAATTTGATTCCTCTGTTTCCAATGAGCTCACTGGTGTGCAAGATGGTAATATAATGGTTATTTAGAAGTCCAGTATGTAGTGTTAAGTTGTTATTTGCTCTCTCACTTCAACTATCCAGGTTCCTGCAAGTTCCTACATGGTTTCTAGCACATTTCCTCAAGAAGTTGGAGACACCCCTTTATTATCTTATCATTCTTCAGATTGTGAGGATGATAAGACTGTTTTGGCATATTAGTCACACCCTGATCCTTCTCTATAAGATGAAGAGGATATTGATTCCTCTCTTTCTCATGAGAATTTTTGTTCAACTTTTGGTGCGCAAATTGGTGTTTGGGAGACTATGACTCAGTTTGAAGTTGCATTTACTCTCACGGTTTTGCTTCATATCCACTGCTACATGATGGAAATTGCATTTCCTCCTAAATATGAAGAACCTCAAGACTCATTTGGACTTAATCTCAGGAATCTCAAGTCTAGTGAGCACCTTTATTTGCTCCCCTATCAATGTATCTCAGTTGCTCTACCTGGTTACATTGTATATGATGAAATTGTTTATGTTCCTGATTCAGTTGATCACATTCCACTTCTTCCCAGGAACAAGATTCCTCCAAACATCTAATCAAGTTCACACCTACTTGGATTTTGGACTAGTTTATTTTTGGTGTGTTTCATGTCCATTTTTTTTTTGGGGGGGGGGGGGGGGGGGGTTCTTCCCATGTGGTTTTCTCTCTTTTCTTAGTTTACATGGACTAATAAATTGTAAAGGGTGACCATAGAATTTGTTTTTGGGCCCTATATATTTCTATATTTCACTCACATAAGTCAGGATTAAGGGGGATTATTAGAACAAATTAACCATCCAAACCTTAGTATATGCAATTATTTTTATTCCTAGTGGTTTAGAACTATGTTAGTTGGATACTTAGTCCATAATTTGTCCACCATATGATATTTTATCCACTATAGCACCCCACTTGATCCTTTTACTGTACTTTTATTCATCTAAAGCACCCATCTTGCTTTTATCCAGATTTTGTGAGTTAAGGCAACTTTATTCTACTTTTCACTTGGATTAGGATGAACTAGGAGTGTTAGGATGACTTGGGCAAGTTTGCCACTTTTTTCCTCAACGTCTTTCTTCCTTTTCTCCTGAAAAGCCACCCACTATTTTATTTGTTTCACTCATGGTATACCTAGGTCCATCTAGCCAATTCGTGACCATCTACTATGATTTGGAGTTTGATACTTGCCATAGATGGGGATTTGGTCTATTCTAATCCTGCCACATGTGAGATACTCGAGTATACCACAAAGTCCTAGCTAAACTAATTTTAGATGCTCTTTGTAGCAAAATCATTTTTCTAAACTCACTGGTGAAAGGGATCGTTTCCTGTGAAATCTTAAGGATTTTAAAGTTAAATCAGGGGTGGAGGATTTTATTGTTGGTAGGGATATTACTTTGGATAGAGTGGAAGGGATTTCTCAGAATTATCTAGTAGGTAGACTAGAATATTTGAAGATGAATCATAGGGAAATGATAAGTTGCGTCACGGATTTTTGGAAGCCTCTAATTAAACATTTACCACAAATTCATTTGCTCTCCAATGGGTGGTTCTGCTTCATTTTCCTCTCTAAAGAACATGCTCTAACTATTCTTAATAGTTTTTGGGTGATTGGAGAAGGGTTGCTTATTCTTTGGCATTATTCTATTAATTTTAACCCTCATGGGAAGAAGATTACAAAGTGACATTTATGGCTTCTTTTGCCTGGTTTCCCAATTCAATTTTTGTCCAAAGATATTTTTATTAACTTGGAAAACCACCTTGGTGTGTTTATTGTTGTTGATAAAGAGATGTTGCATTCTGGGGACAAGCAATTTTCTAGGGTTCTGGTGGAATTTGATACTGAGGAAGGGATGCAAGATAAAATAAATATTAGATGGAGTGACCGTATTTGCTGTATAACTTGGATTATAAAGGAATTCCATTTAGATTTTTGCGTTGGAGAAATCCGATACATTTGAAAAATAATCGTCTGGGTTTCAAGGGATATTTTACAGATGATTTATCTAGTGAGTCTCGGGATCTAGTTGACGGGTCGCTTCTTCACATTTTATAATCCATCCCATAACCAAAAAATTGCAAATGAAGCTGATACTACTCAAGGTATTCCACTGGTAACATCCCCAACCTATTATGAGTATTTATCTTTGAAAGAATAACTATTCATTAAATTTGTGGAAAAGGATCGTGATTGTAGATTGGGGAATTTGTCCTATGACAAAAATAAATCTTTGGGTGGGGTTGGTTCTCCTTTATTGTCTAAAAGGATTCTTGGGGTCCCCTTCAAAATACAACTATAGGTTTTTTTCTAGGGGTATGGATTGTAATATCCCCATCCAAATAAATTTCATGAAGGAAAAATATCCACCAATCTACTAGTTCCCTAGGTTTGGGTGGAAGCATTTAGACTTGGAATAAGGGATATATAAGACCCCAAATGAACCTTATATTGGAAAAACACATTAAAGGGGATAAAAAAATAATAATAATGGAAAAATAAGGTGGAATTTGGTCATGAAGGAGCATAAGTAGTGTGGGACCCACACAAGGCTATATTATCCATTCCACATGGCATCCTTCTCTCACCCATTCGAATCCAAGGTGGAGTATAAAGTTATTGGAGGCGTTGGAGAGGAATCATCCATGGAATGAATCTAGGAAGGTCGAATTGGAGTTGAAGAGTAACTCCCATGGAAGAGGAAGAGGCATCATGGAAGAATGGTGGCACTTGGAGCTAGATTCCCTAATCTCTATGACAACAGTGATGAAGATTCTATGACACCTATGAAAAATTTCAAACTTGATTGCTGAAATATGACACTTATTACATGTCAGGGCTAAAAATATCCTCCAAGAGGGCGCACAAGGGGGATTATGGCAGCGAATATTCCCCCATTCGAATTGATGGAAGAGGGAGGCTAGGAAGTGAGGGACAAGTGTCATTCATGAGAATATTTCCCTAAATCGAGTTGGGAGGAGTCTCTTGATTGGAATTTGAGATATGGATTCCATTGAAGTTTAATAAAATGTGAGTAAGAAGGAGAGAATATTTTGATCATTTATCATTTGGCGCATTTGGAGAGCTTAGCTTGTCCTTGCACGGTGGATGTTCATCCTCCCTGCCTTAGAACCAATTTCGAGGGTGAAATAATACCATCCAAGTTAGTTGATGGAGAGGCCATTCATAAATCTCAACAGAGCTTCATGGATATGTTTTAATGTAGGTTAAACCCCCATCTAATTTTGAGTTCATATTTAATCTCTCTTCTTTATTCTCATTCTACTACATTTCTCTCAATGTCATGTAAAAGTGTGGTGGCACACTCCTTCTTGCATATAGTTAATGGAGGATTTCTATTTAGACATAATGAACATGTTAGTTTTTACATAAATCTGTAATAGATATATCATGAGATCTGTAACTTGAAATATCCATTGCTTCATGTAATATTTCTCCAAGTAACATTGATATTCGGGCTAGTTTCTTTACCACATTTTCATGGTGATTGTAGTATGTTTTGTATCAGTTGATATCATATGTTTATGGAGATATTTCCTATTATTTAAGATGAATATGGAAGTTAAATGTACTTCAAAAATATTGTATTCATACTCCTAAGGTCATAATATAGTTTGTGACATTAATTCATGCACCTTTGTCCGCCATTTTCACATACATTGTAGACCTTAGAAGTTTTTTTCCTTTGGGGGACCTTCCGACCCTAAAACCTGATATAATACTACACTCATGTTGAACTTAATGTCGTCTAACAGATTCAATTCTTAGACTAAATATTAGGGAAGTCCATACAGTGATTGAAAGGGAAGATAGTGTTAGACCTAGGGGGATTTTCACCAATCCAATTGACTAGTTTTGTCCCAAGAATTCTCTCCTTGAAAATTGCAGACTATGAATGTTTATAATAGAGGTTTGAGTGTCTAAATGGTGTAATAGAGTGTCCTATTTCCTCCCAATTCCCTCCTTCCACAATTCGAAAACATTTGGAGGTGTTTGGAACAATTTGTGTACAACATTCCTAGAATCGAAATTGGGTGAATTTGAGCAACTTTCATAGAGGGGATATTACAGTGGTATCAGATCATGGTACTTGCACCTGATTTGGGTGAAAATTGATGAGGTCAAGAATTCATCCCACACCCCTAGAAACCAAAATTTAAATTACATTTGGTGAAGAGGAAGAAGCAGGAGAAGAGGTGCACTTTTCTGAAACTATGGCTAAGGATGAAAAAGGAACCTCAGAGATAGAGGAGAAAGAGAAGTTTAGGAAATCCATGAAACCATTTTTTGAGGAAATGACAAGGCAAATAATGCAAGGTTTCGAATTGATGGCTAGTCAAATTGGAAGAAAATTGGTGATAGGAGGCAGTAGTAGTTCTCATTTCGAGGGAAAAAATACAGTTGGTGAAAACATTTTATCAAGGACTGGGCCTCACAACCGACCGAATGAATTCCAAGGATCAACAAGATCCACTAGAACCAATTTTATTGAGTCCAAAGAGGATCCTACCACTCAATTTGAAATGAATTAAGTTGTAGCAGAATGGTAGCAGATCAGTGAAGAGTGTAGGAGGACCTTACCGTTTGACCAATTCTTTAATGTCTCAAGCAAGCTCAAAGCTAGAGGAGGTAATACAGCCTCTTTCCAAAATAAAGAATTGAAGTCTACAATATTAAAAGTGTCCCTTCACACCTTTGATGGCTCACCCCAAAGTTCTGCAAATACTTGGGTACAAAAGTTAGATGTGTATTTTCAGTTGAATTTAATGGTTGAAGAGGATGCTTTAAACTTGGCTATTCTGGATCTTGAGAGAGAAGAAAATTATTGGTGGTTCTGTGGAATTAAAACCTTGGGACATGATCAAATAACATCATATGAAGATTTTTTTTATAGGTTAGTGGAAATATTTGATCAAAATGACCTTGAAATGCCTTTCAAGGAACTAGCGCAGTAGAAGCAAACTCGAACCCCTAAGGAGTGCATGTTGGAATTCCAAAAATTGTCAGTTATGGTTGTTGATATCTCTATGGTTCGATTGGTATTGCTCTTTACTAAAGGATTGGATGAACCTTTGAAAGGTTTGGTTAAAGATCACAAGCCTATTTCGTTGAAAGATGCCATGAATTTGGAAAGAGATCTGCAAAATGTGCTACCCAAGACAAAGTATCCTCCCAAGACCAATTTTCCTTCCAAGTTCATATATGAAAAGAGACCATGGAAAAAATATTCATTTGGGAGGGACCAATAAATGAATAACTCAAAAGAAAGTAACTATGCTTCACATGTCATCAACCATGGGTGCCAAGGCATAAATGTGTTAAAGGTAAAGCACACTTCATTGAAGTAATTTATGATAATGAAGAGGACATGGAGGAAGAAGCACAATATTTATCCCAAGAAGAGGGATATGACATAGCATAAGAATATCATCCATCACCTGAAACAAGGAAGCTGGCAATACTATCAGGAGTACCTCATTTTCACACCCTTCAATGCAAGGGAGTGGTACAAGGGCATAATGTTTTGGTATTGGTTGATGGAGGAGAAACTTATAACTTCATTGATGCATCCTTGGTGGAGAGGAGAAATTTTCCTACTAAAGCATTCGAAGGATTCACATTCATTATTCCAGGTAACCATTTTATGGATTGTAACACATGGATTCCAAAGCTACAACTTACCATAGGAAATTACACCTTTACTGATAGATTTTATGTGGTGAATGTTGCTGATACAAATGTGGTTTTGGGAGTAAAATGGTTGTACTCTATAGGAGAACATACAGTGAATTTCCAAATACCTGAAATGAAGTTCAAATATTCAAAAGGAAAATAAATTTTAGTGAGAGGAATGCACACCTATCCTAACCAAGTGGTGTCTTCCCACAATATGAGGTCCATATTGAGACATGGGGACATTGAATGGGTTGTAGAATGTTTAATAAATTCCCCCAAACCAAGCATAAAGGTTGCAAAACATCCAAGGGAGATAAGGAAGCTATTACACAAGTATGAGAGGTTTTTGGAGACCTTCCTCTGGAAGTCCACCTAACAGAGGAGTTGAACATACCATTGTTTTGGAGGTAGGTACTTCACCTATCCAAATACCTCCATATAGACACCCAAAAAGGTTCAGAGATGAGGTTGAGAAGGCTATTAAATAACTATTGGAATTGGGGCTCATCGGGCCAATCTCCAGTCCCTATGCTTCTTCAGTTGTGTTGGTGAAGAAAAAGGATGGAACCTTAGGGATGTGCATTTATTTTAGAGCCTTAAACAAAAAGAAAATAAAGAATAGATATCCCATCCCTCAGATAGATGAGCCATGGATGAGCTATTTGGAGCAAATTTATTTTCCAAAATTTATCATAGATTTGGTTACCATCATATTCGAATGAAAGAGGAGGATGTTCAAAAAACTGCTTTCAGATGTCACTATGGACATTTCGAATTTCTTGTCATGCCTTTGGTTTGACCAATGCTCCAACAACCTTCCAATCATGCATGAACAAAATATTTTGCAAGCAGCTTCGTAAGTTTGTTTTGGTTTTTTAATGATATTTTAATTTACAGTAAGACATGGGAGGAACATTTGCATCAGTTATAAGTTGTATTGAAAATATTGCATGAACAGTCTTTGTTTGCTAAGTTGTCCAAGTGTGAGTTTGGGTTGACAGAAATTTTTTATATTGGGCACAACATTGGGAAAAATGGGGTAAAGATGCACTTGGAGAAAATAAAGGCTATTCTTGAATGGCCATCACCCAAGAACATCACTGAATTGAGGGGCTTTATTGGGATCTGTACTTACTATAGGAAGTTTGTGAAGGTGTTTTCCAAATTGACGTCTCCTCTCACTAATTTGACCAAGGAGGATTCTTTCCAATGGGATGAAGAGGCTAAAAGGATTTCCAAAGAATGAAAGAGGTAATGAGTAGTTGTCCAGTACTTGCATTACCATATTTTTCTAAACCATTTGTTTTGCAATGTGATGCATCAAGGGAAAGCATAGGGGTAGTGCTAAAGAAAAATCAACACCCCATAGATTTTGAGAGCAGAAAATTGTAGCCACATGAGAGGCTCTAATCCATATATGACAAAGAATTCTTATCCATCATGCATGCCTTGGCCAATTTTAGACAATATCTGGCGGGGAACAAATTTGTGGTCAAAACTTATCATAATAGTTTAAAGCATTTCATTACACAAAAATACCTCAATGAAAGGAAACAAAAATGGGTGAGTAAGATTCAAGCTTTTGATTTTGACATTGAATATGTAAAAGGGAAGAATAATAGTGTAGCAGATGCAGTGTCTATAAGACCCTCATTTTCCCTTATGGACATCTCAAAAGATTGGAAAGATGTGCTCATAGTAGAGTATGCCAAAGATAGATGTGCTTGTGAATTGTTCTATGGGGCCAAGGGAGATGATAGGCACAAGATATTGAATGGCCTAATCTACTATAAATACCGAATACAGTTAGTTCATGGTTCAAATTTAAAGCCAAAAATATTGAAGGCGGCTTATGATTCTCCTTTAGCAGGCAATCCTGGTTTCTTTAAAACATATAGGCAGCTAAGACAAAGGTTCTCTTGGAAAGGTTTGAAGGAATATTTTTTAAAGTATGTGAATGAATGCAAGATATGTCCTCAAAACAAAGTTGAGCACAACCATCATGTTGGTCTCTTACAACCATTTCCTATTCCAGAACAAAAGTGGGAAAGCATCTCCATGGATTTCGTCACAGGTTTTCCCAAGGCACTTGGTAAGGATTGTATTTATGTTGTGGTGGATAGACTCACCAATTTTTCTCATTTATTTTCTATTGCCTCATATTTATTGTTGCATAGGTAGCTGAGATATTCTTTAGAGATGTTTTCAGATTGCATGGACTTCCCAAAAATATTTTCAGTGACAGGGATAGTAGATTTATGAGTGATTTTTGGAAAGAACTCTTCAAGTTGGTGGGAACACAATTGACTCCTAGAAAAATCTATCATCCTCAAACTGATGGAAAAACAAAAAGGGTGAACAAATGGTTAGATGGGTACTTGAGAAACTATGTTAGTGGGTAGCAAAAATCATGGGTTAAATGGCTACATTTGGGTGAGTTGTGCTACAATACTACCTTTCATATGTCCATTGGCATGTCTCCCTTCAAATAAATTTATGTTATGAAGAACTCACCTTTTTCTATCACATTTTTGGTGATAGTAGACCCGAAAATCCAAGGATTGGATTGAGGAAAGTCAAGATATTTTGAAGCTCTTAAAAGACAATTTGCAAGTTTCCCAAATCAACAAAAATAATATGAAGATCAACATAGGAAAGAAAAAACTTTTCAAGTGAATGATTTGATTTATTTCAGGCTACAACCGTATAAACAAACCACCTTAAAAGGAAGAGGATCAGAAAAACTTAAACCAATATTTAATGGTCCATACAACATAATTCGAAAGGTTGTTGAGGTAGCTTATGAAGTAGAACTTCCAGAAGGTAGCAAAATCCATAATGCATTTCATGTTTCATGACTCAAGAAGGTGATTGGACATCAAATTTCTATTTAAGAAACACTCCCTCCATTAGATGATGAAGGACAAGTCATACTCATTCCGGAAAAAATTATGAAAGCAACAGAAAGGAAATTGAGGAGCAGAACCATAAGAGAATATTTAGTACAATGGAAATATTTTCCAAGTAAGAATGCCACATGGGAAGAGGAAAAAATTTTGTAGAATCCCAATTTGGAATTGCTTGGGGACAAGCAATATTAGGTGGGGAGGATTGTAATGTTCCCATCCAAATAAATTTCATGAAGGAAAAATCTCCACCGATCTACTAGTTCCCTAGGTTGTGGTAGAAGCATTTAGACTTGGAGTAAGGGAGATATAAGACCAAAAATGACCCTTATATTGGAAAAAACATATTAAAAAGGATAAATAAATCATAATAATGGAAAAATAAGGTGGAATTTGGTCATGAGGGTGCATAGGTGGTGTGGGACCCACACAAGGCTAGATTGTACATTCCACATGGCATCCTTCTCTCACCCATTCGAATCCAAGGTGGATTATAACGTTCTTGGAGGAGTTGGAGAGGAATTATTCATGGCATGAATCTAGGAAGGTCGAATTGGAGTGGAAGAGTAACTCCCATGGAAGAGGAAGAGGCATCATGGAAGAATTGTGACACTTGGAGCTAGATTCCCTAATCTCTATGACAACAATGATGAAGATTCTATGACACATATGACAAAGTTCAAACTCGATTGCTGACATATGATACTTATGATATGTCAAGGATAAAAATATCCTCCAAGAGGGCGCACAAGGGGAGTTATGGCAGCCAATATTCCCCCATTCGAATTGATGGAAGAGGAAGGCTAGGAAGTGAGGGACAAGTGTCATTCATGATAATATTTCCCTAACTCAAGTTGGGAGGAGTCTCATGGAGGGAATTTGAGATATGGATTCCATTTAAGGTTAATAAAAGGTGAGGAGGAAGAAGGAGAGTAGCTTTTGATAATTTCTCATTTGGCAAATTTGGAGATTTTAGCTTGTCCTTGCACTGTGGATGTTCATCCTCCCTTCCTTAGAACCAATTTCAAGGGTGCAAGATTCCCATCCAATTTGGTTGATGGAGAGTCCATCCAGACCTCTCAATAGAGCTTCATGGAGATTTTTTTATGAAGGTTCAACCCCCATCTGAGTTCGAGTTCATATTCACTCACTCTTCTCTATTCTCATTCTACTACATTTCTCTCAATGTCATGTAAAAGTGTGGTGGTGCACTTCTTGTTGTTAGGATATTCCTATACTCCATCCTAGTCCCACCAATATTTTGATCATTTACATTTTCAGTCATGCATGCACCTTTAGGGTTTGCATGCATCCTAGTCATCAATCCAGCACCTAGCCCTCAGTTAGCCAGCCCCTAGGAGATTCTCACTATTCAGTTTTATCCCTCTAGTTGCTTAATGCACCCTTCTTCCTTGATTTTAGGGAGCAACTCGCCCTTCTTCACCTACTAGTCCAGTTGTCACTCAGTTACACTCAGTTACACCTACCAGACTCAGTTTGACTGATGGTTGACAGTTACTTGAGCATTCATGACTCCACTAATGATGATGAAGACTTCCAGTTGTGCTTCGATGATCATGAGGACACCTAGTTGTACTCCGATGATAATCTATTGATCTTATGATCACTCTAAGAGGCTAATTCGAATTTCCACCTTAGGCATTCGAATCCTCTCTACCATTGTACTATTTATTTGTCCATATTGTGATTAATTAATTAGTGTGTGTGAAGTATTATTGCTTCTATCTGAGTTCTACTGTACCATATTATTCTATTGCTCATTATACTGTATTGTTCACTCTTCTTCTATTTTCTTGCTTAATCATAATTACTCTTGTGAGGTACACATCATCTCTTAGATTTGCTGTGAGTATTTTCACATGGTATCAAAGCATGTTGAGAGTATTGTTTATCTCCATTCTTGAAAGTTTTTTGCAGGTTATTACCAAGATTTCGAGTGCAACAGTTGCAGTAGTTTCTGTATTTTTGCAGCAATAGCAGTTGCAGTTATTCTATATTGTTTTTGCAGGTCTTCTACAACTTCAATGAATTCAGAAGAAATTACTCCTCTTTCTCCATTCAACTATGATGAATGGAAACCAAGAATGATAGCATATTTGAAGAGCCATGATCTCTTTGATTGTTATTTTGAAAGAGAGTTCGAATCCTCTGAAGAGAAGATTGACTGGTTGAATAAAGGTGACATGCACATTTGAAGAATGAAGCTTACTATGCTGGATTACATATTGCTCCCAATCATTATTTATATTGAAACTCCACAAGAGCTATGGGCCCATCTGGATGAAAGATTCGGCAAACAGAATGAAGGTTTTGGTCCAAACCCCTTCAAAAGAAAACAAAGCGATGCATTCGCTCCTCTTAATGGTCTCTCAGTTCATGAACCAGTATCATCTCATATTGCAGTTGTTGACAAAGAACTTGCAGATTCTCCACTCATGCTCCAACTTTCTTCTCTTTCTGTGCCAGCTCACACTCTAGATATTGCAGAAGGTCCTAAATCCTCTCTTGCACCAGAGTCTGTTGGTTTGCATCATGATCACATGATTATTTCAGAGGTCAAAACAGCTTTTGAAGGTAATGCATTTGCTCCTCTCCAACTATCTCCTATTTTATACTACTATATGATCATAATTCCATGCTTTCAGAAGGTCATTGAAGAATATGGTCATTGCCAATCGCTTGGGATAATTTCTCATGCATCTACTAGTTTTGATCTCACCTCTCATGGTTCAAAGGAGATCTCAAGAAACCATGATTCAAGTCTTGTATCTAAATTGGGTTCTAAGCAATTACTGCTTGGAAAAATTTCTCATGCATATGATAGTTTTGATCTCACCTCTGCTGGTTCAAAGGAGATCTCAAGAAATTGTTTTTTAAGTCTTAAATCTGATTTTGATTTCAAGCAAACATGTAAGAGTTCTTTTTGGCATAATCTCACCCATGGTGGTTCAAAGGAGAAGACAAAATACTATATGCACATTCAAAAATTTGATCCTACCTCAGTTGATTCAAATCACAGGTTCAAGGATCATTCTCATACTGTTGGATTTGTTCTCATCACATTCGAACTTAAGAGCAAGTACAAACACATGCTTTTTGAGCATGATCCACTTCTTCCCAAGAAGAAGATACCTCCAGACATATGACCAAGCATCACACCTGCTTGAGTTTGGAGCATTTATTTTTATGTGTGCCTTACAGTCTCTTTTTTTAGGAGGGCATATGTTTCCCATGAAATTCTCCCACTTCCTTGGTTTATTGACTGTTATTATTCATTGTATTGGGTGACCTTTGGTCTTAGTTACCAGGGCCTAGGAGGGATTAAGGGGGGGTGTTAGGATATTCCTATACTCCATCCTACTCCCACCAGTATTTTGATCATTTACATTTTCAGTCATGCATGCACCTTTAGGGTTTGCATGCATTCTAGGGTTTGCATGCATTTTGCATACATCCTAGTCATCAGTCCAACACCTAGCCCTCAGTTAGCCATCCCCCAGGAGCTTCTCACTATTCATTTTTATCCCTCCAGTTGCTTAATGCACCCTTCTTCCTTGATTTTAGGGAGCAACTTGCCCTTCTTCACCTAATAGTCCAATTGTCACTCAATTACACTCATATACACTTAGTTACACTCAGTTACACTTAGTTACAGTCAGTTACACCTACCAGACTCAGTTTGACTGATGGTTGACAGTTACTTGAGCATTCATGACTCCACTGATGATGATGAAGACTTCCAGTTGTGCTTCGATGATCATGAGGACACCTAGTTGTGCTCCGATGACACTCTATTGATCTTATGATCACTCTGAGAGGCTAATTCGAATTTCCACCTTAGGAATTCGAATCCTCTCTACCATTGTACTATTTATTTTTCCATATTGTGATTAATTAATTAGTGTGTGTGAAGTATTATTGCTTCTATCTGAGTTCTACTGTACCATATTATTCTGTTGCTCATTATACTGTATTGTTCACTCTTCTTCTATTTTCCTGCTTAATCATAATTACTCTTGTGAGGTACACATCATCTCTTAGATCTGCTGTGAGTATTTTCACACTTGTTTCATATAGTTATTGGAGGATTTCAATTTATAAAATATGGAAATGTTATTTTCTACATAACTCTGTAATAGATATATCACGAGAGACACAACTCGAAATACCCAGTGCTTCATGTAATATTTATCCAAGTAACATTGATATTCGAGCTAGTTTCTTTACTACATTTTCATGGTGATTGTAGTATGTTTTGTATCATTTGATATCATACATTTATGGAGATATTTCCTATGATTTAAGCTGAATATGGAAGTTAATTTTATGGCCAAAATATTGTATTCAGACCCCTCCATTCATACTATAGTTCGTGACATTAATTCATGCTCCTTTGTTCGCCATTTTCACATACATTGTAGACCTTAGAAGTTGTAGTCCTTTGGGGGACCTAGCCAACCCTAAAACCTGATATAATGACGCACCCATGTTTTCCTTAATTTCCTCTAATAGAGAAAATTCTCATACTGAAGATTAGGGAAGTTCATATAGTGCTTGTAATGGAAAATAGTGGCAGACTTGCGCGGGATTTTCATCAATCCAATTGACTAGTTTTGTCCCAAGTCTTCTCTCCTTGAAAATTTGAGACAATGAATGTTTATAATAGAGGTATGGGTGTCTGAAGGGTGTAATAAAGTGTCCTATTTCCTCCCAATTCCCCCCTTCCACAATTCGAAAACATTTGGAGGTGTTTGGAACAGTTTGTGTACAACATTCCTAGAATCGAAATTGGGTGAATTTGAGCAACTTTCATAGAAGGGATATTACATGGATTTAGGGGATATGATTATCTTGGTCCCAAACTATAAGGGGGATTATGTTGATACTTCAGATTCTTGAGGTCATGAACATTATGCTTTGGAATATTCGATGGATAGGGGGAGAATGCTATCGTTCTCTTGTGTATATTTTTAGACTTCAAAACCATTGATGGGTAACTTGGTTAAACTTGAGAAGGGTTTGGAATTGAATGGACCCCCACCAGACAAGGAATTGTAATTTTATTCTTTTGATACTGCAAAATCTCCATTGATGGTTTTTGTCAATAAACCATCAAATAAAACTGGTACATTCCCTATAAATTAAATTCGCCACCAAAATGTTACTATTAGGAAAAAGAATAGAAAAATTGATGTTAAGGGTAGTGGGGATGAATTAGAAAGGAGTGAGGATGTATAGGTGGGGTTTTATTTTCCTTTATCTTCAAGACTTCGAGAAGTAGATGAGAGACAATCCAAAGGGTTCAATGAATTTGGGGCCTTTAGAGCAAAGATTCCCCCTAAAATTGTTTCTTAATGTATTGGATAGGGGTCTTTATCCCCTTATAAAACATGTGTTGGTGTCCTGCTTGAAGGAAATATCAAAGGGTTTGAACAAGCTATTAGTCTTATGAATATTTATGCTTTGTATAAAGATAGGAAACCCTTTTGGAAAGGATTGAATCCAATGGACTTCTTAGTATTCATAATTTGATCATTGCAGGAGATCTTAACTTTACGTTGCATTCGAATGAGAATTGGCGAATGCAGTCCTCTATGGAATCGCTAGCAAATTTTTTTCAGGACATGTTTCAGAGAAATAAGCTAGTAGATAGTGTACCTCATAAAATGTATCCTACATATGAGGTCAAGTGTAGAAGGTATTGGTAAAAAAATTTACATGTATCTGATGTATGAATCCTTAGTTGGTACTTGTATAAGGCACAGATCTTGGAATTTAGTTTCCAATATTTATGATCATATTCCTATAGCCCTGCAACTAGAAGGGGGAGTTGTTTCCACAAATTTCCCATTTAAATTTAATCAATCATGGCTGAAAGATGAAGAATTGTGTCAAATGGTAAGATATTTTTTGGTAATTTAGAGATTCTGGATGGAATGTTCGTATTTCAAACATAAAAAAATTGAAAATCTTTGTTGCTATGTGGATAAAAAATAAAGAGAAGTAGGACAAAAAATCTATGTGCAAAATTGAAGGAAATATCAATGACATCATGATGAACAATCTGATTGGAAACCTTTCCATTGAAGAAAGGGATTATATAATAAAGCTTAAACACAAAAAAGGCTTATCTGCTTGAAAAAGAAGAAGAGGCTTGGTAATTAAAAAGCCGAGTTGTGTGGCTTGTTGCTAATGAGAACAATGAAAAAAAAATCATAGATATGAAAGTTATAGAAAAATCCTAAATACTATTTGGGATATCAAAGCTACTCAAGGGGATTGGGTTTCTTCACAAAGGGATATTGAGAAGGTGTTTGTGGATTTCTTTTGCAATCACTTCAAAGACTCTGGCTTGTCTGATATAGGTAAACAAATGAAAGTGGTGAGACATTATCCTACATTTTGTTCCATGGAGGAAGGTATGCAAATTTGTATACCTATCAGTATTGAAGAAGTGGAAGGTGTTCTAGAAAAATTTGCAAAGGACAAAGGTCTCGGGCCTGATGGATGGCCTATGGAAATGTTCATAATTTTTTTGTATTTAATGGGAAGGGATCTTCTTGTTGTTGCTTCGATGTATAGAATTCAAGTTTTAATTTAAAGGTCTTTAAACTCTACCTTCATTTATCTTATTTTGAAGAAAGATAGACCTGAATTTTTCTCTAATTTTAAGCCTATTGCTTTGTGTAATTTGGTCTATAAATTGGAGACAAAAATCATTGCGAATCAGATAAAACCAAATCTGTCTGAAGTGGTTTCGAAAGAGCAATTTGGGTTTCTATCCAATAGACAAATATTGGATGCCATTGGGGTTTCCCAAGAGTGCCTTCACTTGGTGAAATTCAAAAAACTTAATGCTTTAATCTTGAAGATGTACCTTGCCAAATCCTATGACAAATTCAATTGGGTTTTCCTTAAATTAATTCTCATGCAAATTTGTCTTCCTATTGAGGTTACAAATTGGATTTTGGCTTGTGTCTCTTCAGATACATTTGCTATCCTTGTCAATGGTTGTCACTACAATTTTTTTTAACAATTCCAATGGTCTTACACAGGGGTTCCCTCTCTCCCCCTTATTTTTTTATTGGTAATTGAAGGTCTGAGTAGGATGATTTATGAGGCAAAGATGAAAGGTAATCTTTCAACAATAAAAGTTTCTTCTGTATTGAATATCACACATCTCCTCTGTGTGGATGATGTGATATTATTTGGTTCCGGCACTCTAGAGGATTGGAGCACCTTTCATAAGATTTTAACAGTATTTTTGTATGCTTCAAGTATGGATATGAGCTTTGAAAAATCTATCGTTTATCATCATAGCGTCTTGGATGAGTTTCTAGCTCAAATTTGTTTGTTCTTTCCTTATGAATTGGAGAGTATTGATTCAGGTTTTAAATATCTTGGATATATATTGAATACCAACAACTACAGGACTGTTGACTGGATGTGGCTGGTAAAAAAAATTGAAAAAAGAATAGAAAATTGGGCCTATAGATCCTTGTCTCTAGGCGGAAGGCTTACTTTAATTCATGTTGTTCTCTCGGGCATCCTTGTTTATTATTTCTCTTTGATTTTGATTCCTCAAGGCATTATCAATCTCATCTAGAAAAATATTTTTCATTTCTTGTCGGTTGGATCAAGGCTGGAACATAAATTTCATCTAGCTTCTTGGGATAGATTGTCTTTGCTAAAATCCCTGGGGGACTAGGACATTAAGAATCTGAAATGGTTTAATATGGATTTATGTATGAAGAGTATGTCACGTTGTATTTTTTACAGTGGTTTATGGATTTTGGTCACTAAAACAAAATACCTCGGGGGTAAATCCATTATAAGCTAGTTCAGGTCTACGAAAAAAGTTTGCAATGGGGTGTCTATAATTTGGAATGGGTTTAATAAAAAATTTCATTGGATAAGCAAATGGACTTCTTGCTTTGTTGGGAATGGTAAAAAAATTCATGATTGGCATTGATCCCTTCATTAGTGACAACAGGAAATATCTATTGCCCTTAGATATTCTAGAATATCTGGCATAATTTAGTTTTTTTACTCTTGATCAAATTAGAAGGCCACCATGGCTAAATCATGAAGGTGGATATTGAATTCAACCCAAGGACCTTTGTATGCAATATAGTTGGGTAGATATTTGGGATAATTACATAAGCACGCTGAATAATGCAGGTATTAGACTTGGAGAATCGGATGAAAATATAGTATGGAGGTGGAGTAAGTCATCGGGTCACATTACTACCAAGGACACATATGAAGCAATTGTGACCTCTTAGTTCCAAGTTGAAAGTAAATGGTGGTTTTGTAATTTATGGAAATGGAACCTTCCCGAAAAAATCAAGTGCTTTTTTCTCGTTATCTCTAGAAAATCAGATGTTGACCTACCATAATTTAATGAAAAGGGGCTAGAGTGGTCCTGGATGTTGTGTTTTATGCAAACATGATACTGATTCAGTTGATCATCGGTTCATCTTTTGTGATTTTAGCAAGGCTATGTGGAAAACTATATGTAAAGACCTCAATATTCTTTTAAACTAGGGTTATATAAATTTGTAGGAAAGCTTCAGGCAATGGGGATTAAAGGCATGTCATCATAAATCACTGTCACTCTTTGCTTGTTGGGAAATTTGGGATATGAGGAACAAGGCTCTCTTCGATAATATATCTCCAAATATCCATTATTGAATCATGAAAAGTAGTATATTTTACAAGGAATTTTATAAAGAAGATAAGCCAAAAAGGCCCAAAGTTGTAATTGCTCCTAGTTACTCTTCAAATTATTGAATTGGCTTCTTTGATGGAGCTTCTTCAGTTGGTTGTTGTATATTTGGTATGGTCTTAAGAATAAACAAGGATCACCTTATTAAGTTATGGATGGGATGCAGGAAAGGGAGCAATACAAAGGATGAACTTCTTGCATTATGGGGGTTACTTCAGTTTTCATCATCAAATGGAATTGTCTCTTTGCAGACTTATGGGGATTCAAAGGTTGTTATTGATTGGGCTAATGGTAGACTCAATCTTAAGTTTCTCCATCGTGTGAGCTGGTGTCAAAGGATTTGAAATCTAATTGACTCATTTTCTATGATTTCCTTCTCTCATATTTTTAGAGATTTCAATGTAGAAGTTGTTCACTTTCGAAGAAAGTTGTCTTATGTGAAGAGGGATCTTTGTTTTTTGAATAACATCAGGAAGGATCGGTTATATTTGAAGGTGTAACAAGGTTAAATGTTTAAATTTTTCTCTAGAAATGATTATGGGGTAGTTCTTTTGGTACTGTCAGTATTTTAGACTTACCGGATTTTTTGTCTTTTAACTTGAGGGGTAGTTTTCTAGTAGTTTTTTTTCTAAAAGTTATGTATTGAAGTAATTTCCAGCTTTATATATGTGTAACCTATTTTGGAAATTTTGGAAATTTTGGAGTTGTTACACCTTTTGTTGACAGTAACTTTGTCTAGATGATTGATATGTTGTAACTTTTTCATTTTCTTTGATTTAAGGTAATAGCAAAAAACTGTCTTTATATTTTTTGGAAAAAAAATCATAACAATTCAAAAAATTTAAATATTATTATTTATTTAAACTTTTAAAACATTATTATTATATTTAAATTTTTATAACAATATTACAATAATTCAAAATTATTAAATATTAAATTTATTTTAAAATTTAAAACATAATTATTATATTTATTATATTTAAATTTTTATAACAATATCACAATAATTCAAAATTATTAAATATTAAATTTATTTTAAAATTTAAAACATAATTATTATATTTTAATATTTTATAACCATATCACAATAATTTTGGATGACATCAATTATAATTATAATTAATAAATGGAACATTGTCGTTTATCATATACATGTTATAATTATCAATGAGATATATAAATTAGGCAATTACTTGAATTATGTAAACAATAAAATATAGTAAAAAGAAGATTTTGTAAACTATTGTTTATTATTGTTATTAAATTATGAATGAAATATCTAAATTAGGCAATTACTTGAATTATGTAATCGGTAAAAAGAAGACTTTGCAAATTAATGTTTATTATTATTAATTAATAAATAACCAACAAACTTTAAATGGTTATGCTAATTGTGGGAAAATGTTTAATTGATATAATCTTTGATCATTCTAAACTAATAATGTAATTTTTTTATTTTTTTTAAGAATTTGAGTTATTAAAACGAAGTTTAAATTCCAATGAAGTATTTTTTTTTATAGAATTGGAATATTGTTAATATCTATGTAGAAGTTACTTGAATGTGGGTGTATGAAGAGGTAGAAATGGCTAGTGAGAATGATGGGACACCTGGCCCACGACTTGCCACCTAAACTTTTCATAGTTATAATAGGTGTCATGTATGTGAAGAGGGAAATCAGTTTAATGTATAGGGAATTTAGTAGGACAAGGTTTGATGTGAGAAGGTACCCTTTGATCTACCAAGGGAAGTGGAGGACTATGGAAACTAGATGTGATGATGGTATGATAGGGTATCTGCCTGTGGAGACCGTCACGCCAATGGAGCTCAAGATGGAGGCGAGATTATGGACGCAAGGAAATGTTGGGTAAACATGTCGATCTGTGCTTATCATTTCACAATGTTAGTGGTGAATTTTATTGGCTACCTTGGGAATGACATGTCATATGGGAGCTTCACGAACTACTTGTCCACTGTGACAAGAGGAGAGAAAGTGAAGAAGAGGTTGTTAGCAGGGCGGGTTTGGGAACAAGGTGGGTTTTTTGTGAAGGGAACACATAGCATGGAAAATTCTAGGGTTTTGTGGGGTTGTGGAGGCCATAGGTGGGGCACCCACATGCCCAGAATCAAGCATGAGTTGATAGAATAAAGCAAGAATATATTCAAGAGGTCTCAAGAGTCCTACGAAGTCGAGGAGAAGCAAATGGAGTGGATGGCGAAGATTGTAGACGATGGCTCATCTCGAACCCACAAGATGAAGCATGCAAAAATAACATTGTTATATTGGAAAATGAAAATGATTATGGCGAAGTCCCTAATGGATGCCTAGGGGAGCGAACCCGAGTCAAACAAGTGCTTGGTTGTGCTTGTAGAATGGAACAAGGGTCATATTTTAAAAATTAATGTTAGTTTGAACATGATGGTGGATGCAATTAAGGAGCTTTCTTAGCACATCAACACTCTGGCACAACTCAGGATAGGCAGGATATTCAAACCCAAGACCCCAAAGAGTTATCCATGTGACCTGCATCCTGAAGTTAAGGTGCATGTAACAACTATATTTGATGAAGCATAATGGTTGTTGTTTCTGCTGATTTTTATTTTTATTTTCTATTCTAGAGTAAGAGTCGGAGGATAAATGGTATGACTTGCCTCTCTCAAGGGATTTTGGTAATGCTTTGTTTGGGATTAGACTGATGGATTCTAGATAGTTGGTGGTATATACTTTCAGGTTGGCTTTGTTTCCCTTTGGGAAAGCCAACCTTGTAACATTTGTTTGAAGGATACTTGCATGGCTAACCTTTATATGGTTTTTTATATCATTCAATATAATATATGTATGTATGTATGTATGTATTTATGTAGAATTTTATTATGCCAAAGTTAAATTTTAATTGTTTTTTTGATGTGATAAAAATATTGTTAAAAAAAACAAAGTTATTAAAGATAAAGGGAAATAGAAGAATATTTTTAAAAAAGAGAATTATATGAAATGGATAACATGTTATTGTTTATGGAAAAATATGATTTAAATCATAAATAAAAATAGTTTAGATTGTAAGGGGTGGTATCTGCGAGGGGTGGGGGGTCATTTATGTATCCTACCGAGAACTTGAAATATTTTATGTTATGGAAAAACATTACTTTAAAAAAAATATTGTAAAGTTTTATGTTATTGACCAAGGATGGTCAAGGATGACTGTAATTGAATATTTTTATTATTTAATAATTAAAATAGGAGACACCTATCCAAAGAAGATTGTTGAAGAAGTGTTCACTGACCCACTAGGAGGAATGAACTGGTGTAGAAGGAAAATTGACAAGTGGCAGCAACTGCACTCACTTTCTAGCTAATGTAGGAGGCAACTTCCCTAAAAATGTGGTCATGTTCCCCAAGGAAGGTGGAACTGAGCAGGTGGCTCATTAAACGATTAAACTAACCCAAAGACCTGGGAAATCTTTAAATCCATCGAATGAGCAGTAGGCTCACTAATTTATTCCTTGTGGATGGCTGCATACTGAAAAGTTAAGCACGCAAGAGGATTTGATGAGGGGAAAGCTAAAGTGAGTTGCTAGTGTAAGGACTGCAAGTTTATTCTGTTGAGTTTGCAGAGAGTGTATTGTCTGCAATTCTTTGTGATTGTTGAGATACAAAGAGACTATTGCATGCTTCTACACAGTGTCTTCGTCCTGGTGGTTCAGTGAACAGGCTTGGGGGTCCTGAAGCAAGTAATCTTGGCTACCTCTAGGAGACGGTTGGGAGGAATGGTCTTCTTTGGGTGCTTTTCCACCTCAACTGTTAAACAGGTTCTACATTGTTTTGGTTTATTTACTTCTAAATTGTTCTGTATATTTCTGAAAGTGTTTATCTATAAGTTATCAGTTTTCTAATGCTTCTGGATTTCTAATAGCTATTAAAATTATTTGAATATAGAACTGATGATTATATTCTGTATAAAATTTGGTATGATCAGAGTTGGATGTAGAATAATGAAATATAAATCATCTCTGTATTTTTCCTTTCACCAAAGTGATGTACTCTAGTACAAAGAGTTTGTTTAAATAGGTAGATCAGAATGATATCAATATTGTAAGTAGAATGTTGTTCTTTACAATGTATTAAAAGTAGATATATATATGCTAGAAGAATTTCACTGTTTTCAGTAAATGATATATGCTAACTATAAATTCAGTAGCTATATAGATGTAGATTATATAAATAATTATCATGCTTTAAATAGTGTCTATATTACAAACATAATACTTTAAACAATATTATATTAATCAATATATGCACAGTAGTATAGAAGCCGAATGGCTTAAACAATATATATATATATATATATATATATATATATATATAGTATTTTTATTACAGAAATCTATTATGTATATAATATCTATATAATAGTTACTATTTCTATAAATCAATGTTCATGCCTTATCGGGTACATTACAAACATTTAGCATTATTCAAATATATCACCAAAATCAAGACAACCTAACCATCATCGACAAATATTGACAGGGGTCTTTTAGTATTTTCTTTTAAAACTGAACACAATCAGAATTTCATCCTTAGATGAATACATCGAATTCCATAACTAATCCAGTAAAAAATTATTGGCATAAATGACAATCATTAGAATAAACTAAATCATCGATGGCACCAATGGCCATTTCGTTATTAACCAAGAATACAATTATAGTTAGGGCTTTGTCCACAATTTATAAACTAATCCTTTGAAATATTAACATCAAATCAATAGAGCCATATCAACATAATAGAATATTAATTCACTGTATAGTCGATTCCAGGGTTAAACCCTTTTTATACAAACTATGATAAGACAATCCTAAAACGATTCTACCAACACAGAGCTATTAGCATCATATCCATTATAACATTGAATCTACAGAACATACATTACCACGGTTTGGGAATGACCCAGAAAAACGTTAACATCTTTTTAAAAACAAAAAAAAACTCATTAATGAAGTGTAGGTTAAAAGAGTCATTAATAGCGTCAACGAAAATCCACTACCATTGAATCCCTTAAACTTAAAACATAGAAGTAATTATTTTCTAAAGCTTTTACAATTGCACACAGCACAGTAATTGTCACAACTAGTAATCTTTATATAAACAGGGTTTTAATACAGCGTAGAGAAAACATTAACTCTGCTCCTCTTTTAATAAACTTTCAAACTTAAATTTTGGCGAAACCCTAAGTCTCTTAGCCATAAAACTTACAAATACAACGAAGTTGTATGGGCTGCCATTATATCTCCCTTCAACAAAAGTAATCCTAAACAGACCATTAAAGGCAGCATGTAACATTGTAAATGGTTACAAGTCGAAAGAGGTCAACACGTAACCAAACCCACACAATACAGGTAACTTGAACAGAGTGTTCCAAGGACGGCTCGTGGCTTACCGGGGTTGTTCCAAAACCTGAAACCCTGTTCAATTTCACCATTGAATCTTCAACCATGACCAGGAATAGAATGAAACTCTCCTATCTGTTAAAATTAAATATGCTAAGACAGAGAAAATCAATATTACATTCCATTTCACAATGATAGCATATACAAGATCACTGAAAAAACAACAAGCACAACATAAACACAAGAGACACAGATTTATCCTGGGAAACCCTCATGGGGTAGAAAACCCAGCAAAGCTTCCTCAATATAGATGACCAACAAATACAAAGATGTAATCCCCAAACATGAGCTCCTTCTCCTCCATAGCAAATCTCTCTCTCACCTATGCACTAATCATAAGTGAGTGAATGTGTGTTAAATGAGGAACACACCTCCTCTATTTATACACAACTTCGACTTGAATTTTACACTAACTAGGTCGGCCCCAACTTAACCACTTAACATAATGTGACAGGGTCGACCCCACTAGGGTGGTCTAATAACCCTTTGACCCACATGACTCATACAGGGCCAACCCCACTAGGGAATTCTAATAACCCAAGTTACCACATTCTCCACGGAGGAATAAAACATCTCCAGATATATAATAGAGTCTCCACGAAGGAATGAAACATATCCTGAATAATAAAGTACAAATATAATATTCTTAGAAGTTACAACATCTCAACACTCCCCCTTAATGAGAAGGATATTATAACAAAATCTGCAGGAGCAAGGAGTCATCAACTACATGATACACGATACATCTATAAATCATTGTGTTAAATTTTGAGTATTAATTCACAATACTATAGGATCTTTGCTGAGAGAATAACATCTACAGTATATCAATGCATGACAATCATAATATGACAAGCATCACAAGCATCACAAGAATCAAAAGCATAGAGACAAGAGACACAGAGTTTCCGTGGGGAAAACCCTAAGGTGAAAAACCCCACAACTTCCTCAGAGATAGAGAGAGCAATGGCTCAACCAAAATACAACCAAATAACACTGAGATAGTCTCCTAGCAGATGATCCTCCTCCTCCTCACTAGTGCGCCACTTTTGAGAGTGAGAGTGAGTTACTTTTTCCGAGTGAGTAAAATATAGATCTCCTATCTCTATTTATACTCACCTTTTTGCCCAGTGACCTTATGGGGACGACTTGTCTACTTAGATACATCCACATTATAATATATATAAATCAGGGCTGACCCCACATGGTGGTCTAATAACCCATCGGCAAGTACACACACTTGCGACACTTGTCAATCCACATGACGACACTTCCTTATATAGGAATAACACATATCTTATAAGGGTACAATAAATATATATAAAATATACAGATGAAATACATTCCGAAGTTACATATACATCAACACTCCCTCATTACTAGGAAGGTATTTCTCGACACAGATATGCTAGACAAGTCTTCTTCTCTGGATCATCGTCACTGCTGCTGCTATCTCAACCAATCTCTAACTCTACTCATCATAGGAAGTTCTACAGAGCCATTCCTTTTTCATACTGGATGTAGGCCCGCCATTTGCAGGTCTTCATCATCACTAGCCATACTGTGGAATCCTCAGGACTTATTATGTGCGTCACAAAACCTGGCTGCAGCATCCCAGGCTATTACGAGCACACAGCTCTACCTGTAGGATCTCCCAGGAGCACATTACATGTGACCCATCACAAAACCTGGTTGAAGCATCCCAGGCTGTTACGAGCACGTGGCTCTACCTGTCTGATCTCCCAGGAGCACATTACATGTGATCTTACCACAAAACCTGGCTGAAGCATCTAAGGCCTTTTTCATCCTGTCCAGATCTCCCAGGAGCAAATTACATGCCATAGGACAAAACCTCGCAAGAGCATCTGCCAGATATCGCAGGGCACCGAATTACATGCCATAGGCAAAACCTTGAAAGACTATCTACAGATCTCCCAGGGTACAAATTACATGTCCTCCCAAGAAAAACCTCGCAAGAGCATTTTCTAGATGTCCCAGGGCACCGAATTACATGCCATAGGAAAAACCTTGAAAGACCATCTACACATCTCCCAGGGCACAAATTACATGCTTACCTGCACAACCCGATCCACGGCCACAAAGTATCATCTGACACTCATCAAACATCATCCTGATGTACACATGATCATCCTGATCATCATCACTGCAACATCCTGCTACAGGTCATCTGGAGAAGCTCATCATCCACGATCATCCTGATCATACAATGCATCCATCATGATGCGTACATACATATAAATAATCCAACTGATCATATCCAGCATCCAACATGATGCATACATACATACATAAAAATGATCCAACTGATCATATCCAGCATACATACACATACAAAAATGATCCAACTGATCATATCCAAGCAGAAACCAGAACATCATCCTGATGCTCATCATCTAGCGCTTACATCCATAGCCATGTGAAGGGTCCCCCTTCCAACATGCTTGGAATGGCTTCAGAAAATGTGTCCATCACTTCTTCCTCAAAGTATCCTCGATCTGAAGCACGCCAAGCCTCTCTCTGAAGTACTCGAACTTCACCCTGGCTAGTGGCTTCGTCAGCACATCTGCAATCTGCTCATCCGTCGCAACATACAGGAGCTTCACAGCTCCTCTCTGCACCATATCCCTGATATAGTGATATTTGATCTCGATGTGTTTCGACCTGTCATGAAACACTGGGTTCTCGGACAGCTTCACACAACTCTGGTTATCACAGAAGATACCAATAGAATCCAACGGGAGATCAAATAACTCAGACAGTAGCTTCCATAGCCATACTGCCTCACAACTAGCTGAACAGGCTGCAACATACTCAGCCTCAGCTGTACTCAATGCTACGCAGGACTGCTTCCTGCTAAACCAAGAGATCACACCTGATCCCATACTGAAGCAGCACCCATATGTTCTCTTCCTATCTGCAGCACTGCCAGCCCAATCTGAATCAACATAACCCTACAGGTTAAACTTTTGATTCGCTTCATACTTGAGCCCATAATCCACTGTACCCTTCAGGTACCTCAGAACATGCTTTACAGCAACCAGGTGAACACTCCTCGGATCCGTCAAGAACTGGCTCAATGTGTTCACAGCAAAGCAAATGTCTGGTCTTGTGTTCGTTAGGTACATCAAGGACCCAATCATCTGGCGATACATGGAGACATCAACCGGATCAGATGAAGCATCCCATAGAAGCTTCAGATTCGATGCCATAGGTGTGGCCATGGCCTTGCAACCCATCATCCCAAATCTCTTTAGGATATCTACTGTGTACTTCCCTTGACCAAGGAAGATCCCACCTGCACTCTGCCACACCTCCATGCCTAGGAAATAGTGCATCATTCCCAAATATTTCATATCAAATTCAGCAGCAAGCTTCCTTTTAGTATCTACAATCAGTCTGTCATCTCCTGTTACAAATAAGTCATCCACATACAGGAGTAGAATCACAGGATTCCCTTCCTCAACCTTGTAGTAAAGGTTGGAATCCGCTTTACTCTTGGTAAAACCAAAACTAGATAGGAAACTGTCCATCCTACCATACCAGGTTCTGGGAGCTTGCTTCAAGCCATACAAGGCTTTCTTCAATCTGCACACATATGACTCCCTGTCATGTATTTCAAAACCGAGTGGTTGTTCCACATATACTTCCTCTTCCACTACACCATTCAAGAAAGCAGTCTTGACATCCATCTGGTGTATTTTCCATTTCATTGCTGCAGCCAGGGAAAGTACTATTCTGATAGAAGTATACCTGGCTATAGGTACAAAAGTTTCTTCATAATATATTCCCTCTTTCTGAGAGAATCCACGAGCTACGAATCTTGCTTTGTATTTCTCCACACTGCCATCTGCAGCATGCTTGATTTTGTAGATCCATTTGGAAGTCGCAACAAACTTCTCTTTAGGTCTTGGGACAACATCCCAAACATCATTCTTCATTATTGATTGGTATTCCTCAACCATGGCATCCTTCCATTCTTTCTTTTCCACTGCTTCTTCATAACTGGAAGGCTCTTGGTTCATAATGTCACAGAGTAAAGCAACATAGCTTGTCTGTGATCTGGTTCTCTTCTTTGCTCTGTGTTCTTCTTCTGGAATACCAAATCTTTCTACATCTTGAATGAGCTCTCTAGCCCATACAGGTTTCGTCTTGTGAGATTTATCCTCACGGGGTGGATCTACAAGTTCTTGTGGATCTTCAAACTCACGAACAGCTTCTGGAACTGCTTCAGTCATGGTAGTGTCCTGAAATCTTGTTTCCTTAGGTTCTTCATAAACTTCGGTAGGTGCCTTCCTTGATTTGATGAATGCTGAGTTTTCATCAAATGTTACATCCCTGCTGACATCAATCTTCTTGAACCCTGGAAAGTATATTCTGTAAGCCTTCGAGCTTTCACTGTAACCCACAAAGATACCCTTCTTTCATGAAGGATCTAGTTTAGTCCTCTTTTCCTTTGGGACATGAGTGTATGCTGGACAACCAAATATTTTGAGATGACTGACTTCAGGTTTCTTACTAGAGAAGACCTCTTCTCGTGTCTTGTTGTCCAATATCTTGTGAGGTGTTCTGTTCTGCACATACACAGCTGTTCTAGCTGCTTCTGCCCATAGATGCATAGGAAGATCCTGGTCATGCAACATTGCCCTTGCTACTTCCATGATAGTTTTGTTCTTCCTTTCTGCAACACCATTCTATTGAGGATTATAAGGAGCAGTCAACTCCCTCTTAATCCCTGAATCACTACAAAGCTTCTTGAAGTCACTTGAGATGAATTCTCCACCATTGTCAGATCTGAATGTTTTGATCTTCTTGTCAGTTTGATTCTCCATCAAGGTTTTTAATTCCTTGAATTTATCAAACACCTCATCTTTGCCCTTCAAGTAGTATACCCAAGTCTTCCTGGAGAAGTCATCAATAAATGAGACATAGTAAACATACCCACTTAGAGAACTTGATGACATAGGACCACATACATCTGAGTGGATGATTTCCAGGATGTCTTTTTCCTTGCTTTCACTACTTGGGAAATCCTTCTTAATGTTCTTACCTTTTGCACATCCTTTGCAAACACCTTCATGTTTGGTCTTGATTTCAGGAAGACCCTCTACTGCCTTGCTTGCAATTGGAAGTGCTCTATAGTGCATGTGAGCAAGTATTCTATGCCAAAGTTCACTTGGCTCCATGGATTCATGCACCATGGCATGTTCAGGTTGTCCCTTCAATTTATACAAGACTCCCTCTTGCTCTCCAATTATTACTGCATCATCTATGGTCTTTCCCTTTGGCCACATTAGGACTTGGCCATCCACAAATGCAACCCTCATACCTTTTGCATCCAATGCAGAAATGGAGAGTAAGTTCTTCTTGAGCCCAGGTACATAAAGTACTTCTTTCATCTTCAAGGATTTTCCAGACTCTAGGTTGTAGGAAGCTTCACCACTTCCTTTGATTGGGTATTGATAATCATCCCCAAGTTTCACCTTATGGGGTGATTCATGTTCAGATAGATTCACAAAAGATTCCTTAAACCCAGTCATGTGTTTGGAAGCCCCACTATCAATCAACTAATCATTACAACCATGAGAGATGGTACCTGTGAGAGCAGAGATCAGAACATACTCTTCTTCACTTGATGAGTCATCATTACTATCACTTTCTGCCCTAGCCTTCTTCTTTGGGGGTTCATCATCTTCGGCAGCATGAGCATGAAACCTTCTTTTGCTACCCTTCTTCTTCTTCTTGGGGATGTTATTGTCCTTCTTGTTCTTGGGACAGTTTATGGCAATATGTCCTTTCTCATTACAAGTGAAGTATATTCTTCTTTCTTTGAAGTGATGTGAAGATCTCTTGGAGTGAGAAGGCTCTCTCTTGGACTTTCCTTTCCTGGTGTGAGCTGTGAGAGCTTGATCTTCATTCCCCATCTTTTCTTCTCGTGCCACAAGCCTTGCTTCTTCTTGTGAGCATTCTTCCCGTAGTCTACTGAAAGAGATCAACTTCTTCCTTGCACAAATTCCTTGGATAAAGGAATCCCATGATCTGGGTAGGCCATTTAGAGTGGTCATCACCACTTCACCATTCTCCACCATTTCATCCACTGCTTCTAGTTGTTCCTTGATCTGGGAGACCCTTGAAAAATAGGATTGAATGGTTTCTCCATTCTGAAAATTTACTCCTTTCAATTGGTTCCACAAGGTCATCTTCCGATTTATGTTCTTTCCTTCAAACAGCTTGGTCAACGAGTCAAACATTTCCTTGGGTGTCTTAAGAGAAAACACATGGGGTATGAGATGGTCTTTGATAGAATCAGAAATGATTCTCTTTGCCTTGACCAAGTTCTTCTTGTGCAATGCCTTGGCCTCTTCATCCTCTGGGATAGGGATGTCTTCTTTCACATATGAGTCCAACTCATTCTCTTCCAGGATTAACCCAATCCTATACTTCCAGGCTCAGAAGTTATCAGCCCCTTCAAGATTATCCTCAAGCTTGGTGTGGAGAGACATCTTTAAGAGTACTTCAAATGGAAATAGAAAAGATTTAGGACTTACCACTTGAAGTGTTGAAAACTGGATCTAGTCCCAGATTAGGGTTTGTCAGAGAAACCCTAAAAATTCAAAATGCGAATTTCAAATTTTCGAAAGGGTAGAAAGATGCACCTTGGTGAGCTGATCAGCCTAGTACATTCATAATTTGAGATCAGCAAAGTCTTGCCATTCAAAATTGCCTTTTTGTCCTCCCGGGTTCACTAGGGAGAGCCCTGAATTAGGGTTTGAGTTTTCCGGAGATCTACCCAGCCAAAAATCTCGATCCAAAGCTCTAAACTTCGATTTTTGCAAGGGGCTTCCAGCTGTGTCTTCAGATTCCAGAAAGTCCTATTTTTGTGGAAAACCTAATTTTTAGGGCCAAATCTGAAAATGCTCAGAACGGAATTCTGATTAGACAGATAGATGCGCCTTGATGAGTAGAGTCATTCTACTATACTGATTTTCAAAAAACTATGGAGAGAAACCCAATAAGCAAGGAACTCAAGCTTCCGTCACTACAAAATGTCTTCTTCTCAGGTTAGCTCTGATACCATGTTAAATTTTGAGTATTAATTCACAATACTATAGGATCTTTGCTGAGAGAATAACATCTACAGTATATCAATGCATGACAATCATAATATGACAAGCATCACAAGCATCACAAGAATCAAAAGCATAGAGACAAGAGACACAGAGTTTCCGTGGGGAAAACCCTAAGGTGAAAAACCCCACAACTTCCTCAGAGATAGAGAGAGAAATGGATCAACCAAAATACAACCAAATAACACTGAGATAGTCTCCTAGCAGATGATCCTCCTCCTCCTCACTAGTGCGCCACTTTTGAGAGTGATAGTGAGTTACTTTTTCCGAGTGAGTAAAATAGAGATCTCCTATCTCTATTTATACTCACCTTTTTTCCCAGTGACCTTATGGGGCCGACTTGTCTACTTAGATACATCCACATTATAATATATATAAATCAAGGCTGACCCCACATGGTGGTCTAATAACCCATCGGCAAGTACACACACTTGTGACACTTGTCAATCCACATGACGACACTTCCATATAGAGGAATAACACATCTCTTATAAGGGTACAATAAATATATATAAAATATACAGATGAAATACATTCCAAAGTTACATATACATCAACACATTGGAATCTTTCTTCATACATCATCAGTAACTCAAACAGTTACTGTAACATCTTCAAGATCTTCAATACTGGAACATCAACATCTTCAGTACTGAGTCTTCATCTTCTATAGCACTCGAACAACTACAACAACATCATCACGATCATCTCGATCATCTCGATCAACAGTATCATCATCTGGATCATCTCGATCAATAGTATCATCATCTCGATCATCTCAATCATCATCATCTCGATCAATAGTATCATCATCTCGATCCTCTCGATCATCTCAATCCTCTCAATCATCTCGATCAACAGTATCACCATCTTTATCATCTCGATCATCATCATCTAGATCATCTCGATCAATAGTAGCATAACAGCATACTCTGCAATACACATGATCCAATTACAGGATGATCAATCCCGCTCACTTTAGGACATAAGTCCAAGGATGATACAATCCGTATCCGCTTACGGGATGATTAATCCCTCTCAATTTAAGACACCTCTCATGTCTAGGGATGATGCAATCCCAACCACAATGCCAGTCCTTTTTCATACTGGATGTGACCTAGATTAAATCTAGTATTTATCACCATAGAGCCAGTCCTTTTTCATACTGGATGTGACCTAGATCAGATCTAGGATTTACCACCACAGAGCCAGTATTTTTTCATACTGGATGTGACCTAGATTAGATCTAGGATTTACCACCACAAAGCCAGTCCTTTTTCATAGTGGATGTGACCTAGATCAGATCTAGGATTTTCCACCACAGAGCCAGTCTTTTTTAATATTGGATGTGACCTAGATCATATCTAGGATTTACCACGTACATTTTGAACCAACTATTCAGGGACGATGTAGTCCTATCACGTACATTTTGAACTAACTGTTCAGCGACGATGCAGTCCTATCACGTACATTTTGAACTAAACGTTGAGGGATGATGCAGTCTTATCACGTACATTTTGAACCAACTGTTCAGGGACGATGCAGTTCTATCATGTACGTTTTGAACTAACTTTTCAGGGACGATGCAATCCTATCACGTACATTTTGAACTAATTGTTCAGGGATGATGCAGTCCTATCACATTCATTTTGAACTAAACATTCAGGGATGATGCAGTCCTATCACGTCCACTGGGGACCAATTTCTCGGAGACATATGTCTACGGATCTCTTTTAGGACATGTGTCCAGGGATGATACAATCCCTCCTCATCCACTTAGACAAATTCTAAGGACCATATATCGACCTCATCGTCGGAACCAATAACCTTATCATCGACCTCATCGTCGAAACAAGTAACCTCATCGTCGACAACCATATCACTCCCCCTTTCGAGGAGGGTCCTTCTGAACTACACCAAGCTTGTCTCGAAAATACTCAAACTTTACTCGAGACAGAGGTTTGGTCAATATATCAGCAACTTGTTCGTCATTGCTCACATACTCGAGCTTTATATCTCCTTTATGCACCATATCATGTATATAGAAATATCGGATCTCTATGTGCTTTTACTTATCATGGAACATTGGATTCTTATTCATCTTGATACAACTCTGGTTGTCACACAAGATCACAGTGGGGTCCATCTCCAAGTCAAACAATCCTGATAACAATTTTTGAAGCCATACTGCTTCACAATTAACAGAGCAAGTAGCTATATATTCCGCTTCAGCTGTGCTGAGAGCCACACTAGAATGCTTCCTACTAAACCACGAGATAATGGCGGATCCTAGACAATAACATCCACCCGATGTGCTCTTCTTGTTTGATAGACTTCTTTCCCAATCAGCATTTGTGTAGCCATACAATCTGAAGTCATGATCTCCAAGATAACATAGATCAAAAGTCTATCGTACCCTTTAGGTACCTCATCACATGCTTTGCATCTATCAGGTGAACAAGCCTAGGTTCCACTAGATACTGACTCAAGGTGTTCACAGCAAAGCATATATATGGCCTAGTATTCATCGGATACATCAATGACCCAATAATTTGTATGTACAGAGTCATATCCACTAACTTTGATGAGTCATCAGCTAACAGCTTCAAGTTGGAATCCATGGGAGAGGCCATGTCTTTGCATTCCAACATATCAAATACTTTCCATGGTTGAGAAAGATTCCTTTTGGACCTTTCTATACTTCCATACCTAGGAATTAATGCATCAATCCGAGATATTTCATCTCAAATTCTATAGCTAGCTTCTTCTTGCTTTCCATGATCTGTTTCTCATTCCCTTTCAGAAAGAGATCATCCACATATAGTAATAGTATGACAGGTTCATCATCCATAACCCTACGGTAAAGGTTAGAATTAGCTTTACTTTTGGTAAAGCCCAAGCTTGTCAAGAAGCTATCAATTCTCCCTCTGTGATTGAACATCATTCACACTCTGCATTGAGTGATCTTCTACATATCTATTTGTGTCATCTTGTCAGATGGGTCTACTGATATGAGTCTCAAGATCATTCGAACTCTGTGGTGAGTTCCTTCTTGCATCCATCTAAGAGAATAATTTCATATGTATATAGACACCATCTTCAACCTTGTAGCAAAGGTTGAAATCCGCATCATCCATGGTGATCATTAAGCTCATCAAATGACTATCAATCATGGGTGCCCGTACAGAGCTTTGTTCAATTGAATCCTGGGAGTTTTCTTGATTCGTATTTCTTCTTCAATTACACCATTAAGAGAATGGTTTTATATAGCCACTTGGAGCAACCATCTCGTCATGATCCTCTTCCTCTTTGTAAGATAATCTTCTAGCCACGAGCCTTCTATAGTATGTTTGATTTGTAAGTCTTCTTGTTGAACATCCATCACTCGTTCTTTGGAACAGTTGTTCATCATCCTTCTTTTGTAGATCATAACACATGATCTTTTCTACAAATCAAAGTTAATCACATGATTACTAATACTTCATAATCATCAAATTATCTTGACATGATAACCTATTATGCATACAGATATGATTCACATTGTTATGCAACTATCTTGACCAATACTTTGGCACAACACTTTTCCATATCCTGTATGCATAAAGTGGCTATCGAGATGCCTTCCATTTCTACCAAAACATACTATCGAGAGTGTGTACAGCTCTCAGCATGTCAGCAAAGAGGTTTCATTCTAGATAAACAACAATGGAATGTTTTTCCAACTTACCCATCATATGCATATTAGTATTATACTATTCAATGCTATATGAATGGTCACACTATGCATGATATATTCTAGGAATACAAATATGCATACAACTATTACAACCAATATCATTTACTATTTCAGAGATTCAAATAACAACTCAAATACTTATCTTTTATGTTGTGTGGTTACCTCCCGCTTGATCTCTATATGTCTTTGAACTTCTATTCATTCTGTACCACTATGCATGCTTAAGTTTGCACTAGTGCCATCCTCATGATCTCATACATTCATTAGTATAATCTCAATACTATCAAAACGTTATGTATGGTCATGGTCATTTCATACACAGGTATATTTACCTAAGATCCTAACACAAAGTAGGATTCTAACTGATATAGGAAAACATACCTGGATTATCATACCCAAACAATATCTTCTTTGTTCTCTTCAATGATTTAGAGACCTTGTGCTAGAACCTGCATATCTCATAAGTTAATCATAGTAGAACAAAGTCATACATACCTCGTAAGTAGAGCTTCTATGTGGTCAAAGACTATGGATGAGTCTTTTTCTTTATGTCATCATGGTCATCGAACTCGATTTTTCTTTCTTGATGTACCTTTCATGTTAGCAGGCAACATTATCCTCATACAACACCACAAGTGTACTAGTACAATCATAAGTGTCATAAACCTAATCAATGAATGTCTTCTATCACTTCACATGCATTCACTATCAAACAATCATAATTGTACTAACCTCAATACCATGAAGACAAACATACTAGGAACTTAATCAATAATCAGATTTCAAAACATACCTGTATTTCCTCAAGTCATACATGTCGAGATTGTTTGTAGTCTTCTTATGTAAGGCCTTAGCCTCATCTCCCTCTGGAACATCTTCACTTATGCAGGTGTCCAATTCATTCTCTTCTAGGACTAACCCAATCCCCTTTGACTTGTTGAAACTAAATCTGGAGCTGGATTAGGGTTTGTCAGAGAAACCCTAAAAATTCAAACTTTGAATTTCAAACTTCTAAAAGGATGGAAATATGCGCCTTGCTGAGCTGATCAAGCTTATATTCTTCAATTTTGAAATCTCCAAAGTTTGACCCCTCAAAATTGCCTTTGAAACTTTCAGATCTTCTAGACATGATCCCGAACTAGGGTTTGATGAAGCTCGGTATTCTACCCATCCAAAAGGTTCAATATTGTGTTCTAAACTTTTATTTTTCTGAGGAGCTTCCAGCCGTGGTCACGGATTTCAAAAACTCCAACTTTTGCAGAAGCCCTAATTTTCAACCTTTCCGATCAAAATCCTAAACTAGGGTTTGATCAAGCCCAGCCTTCTTCCCAACCAAAAAATTTGATCTTGGTCTCTAAATTCTGATTTTGATGAGGATCATCCAGCCGTGGTCTCCGATTCCAGGAATTTCAACTTTCTCTGAAACCCTAATTTCCCACAGTAGTGACGATCCAAAAATGAAGGTGCTCAGAATATAATTTTTTTGGACAGAAATCTATGCCATATTGTTTTTGATGCAACTCCAAAATTATGAATCCACAAGGTCTGAAACTTTGTCTTGTGGTAGCCTATCCTGTCTTCTTTCCAACCCCATAGGTGTGACCTCAAATGGATTCTCTGAGAAATATTTAAGCCAAGTGTCGCAACGTGACCTTTTTATGGGATGAATCAGGGGAGCTAACTTGTACGGCATGCCATGTGTCACTGGTTCAACTTCAGCCTCTAAAAAACTTACCTGTGAAACTGTAGTCCGTTCCCTACCTGTTACTTGTTACGAAATTTCATTTGGAGCTTTCTAGCTTGAGATATGACATTTTTTCCTAGGTCACCTGTTTATTACTGAGATCTGGAAGAGGCAGAAACCCTAACTTTTACTGATCATAAATCACAAAGTACAGAGAATTAGAGGTTTTCCTTTGGACACAAGGTATAGGGAGATGTTATCTACAACTTGTAAAATTTTCAGATCCTGAACCTTTGCCAAAATGGATTTATAGCGAAATTTCCACGATGACTGATTTTTTTCTATACAAAACCCTAACTTGCAAATTGTCGCAAGTGAGACAAGTGTCGTAAGTGCGATACATTGCCTTCCTTCTGGCTAGCTCTGATACCATGTTAAAATTAAATATGGTAATATAGAGAATATCATTATTGCATTCCATTTCACAACAATAGCATATACAGGATCACTGAAAGAACAACAAGCACAACATAAACACAAGAGACACATATTTATCCTAGGAAACCCTCATGGGATAGAAAACCCAGCAAAGCTTCCTCAATATAGATGACCAACAAATACAAAGATGTAATCCCCAAACATGAGCTCCTTCTCCTCCATAGCAGATCTCTCTCTCACCTATGCACTAAATCACAAGTGAGTGAATGTGTGTTAAATGAGGAACACACCTCCTCTATTTATACACAACTCCGACTTGACTTTTACACTAACTAGGTCGGCCCCAACTTAACCACTTAACATAATGTGACAAGGCCAACCCCACTAGGGTGGCCTAATAACCCTTTAACCCACATGACTCATATAGGGCCGACCCCAATAGGGAAGCCTAATAACCCAAGTTACCACATTCTCCACGGAGGAATAAAACATCTTCGGATATACAATAGAGTCTCCATGGAGGAATGAAACATCTCTGGAATAATAAAGTACAAATATAATATTCTTAGAAGTTACAACATCTCAACACTATCAACACAAAACCAAAACTGAGCATTGAAAGTGGCTACATTTCATTAAAATCAATAAAATATTCGAAAACAACATTTAAGTTGGGTTCTGAATCTCACCTTTGTAAATGGTGGCCACGACTGCAAGCTACCAGTGAGGAAGCTTTTCTCTTAGCCACGATTCAACCATTAAGTCACCTCTGCGTGAAATACTTCCCGTAAATCTTTGTAAACCCAACAAACTTTTACACTGTGTGGAGTTCTCCTCCATAGCCATGGCAACCGAGGGCCGAGATCCCAGCTCTCCAAAAACAACACAAATGAACTTTTGGTGTTTGTTACAACCTTTTTCATAAGGAGTTAGGTTTTGAGCCAGCTTGGCTCCCCACACATGGCCTCCACGTGGTCTCATTAAACTCATGTAGCTATAACCACTACGATATCAATACTTACGCATAATCTATAGTTCTAGTTTATGTTTCTAAAAACTTCAACTCAAGCCATTAAACCCCTAGCTAGGATTTCGATATCCTTAAACCCTTCCACATGTTATGATAAACTTTCAATGGTTAATCAAAGTGAAGCTAGGATAACCTTCTATCCTATAGTGGAAGTCAAATGATAAATCTAGTATGATGCTTTTAAACATCGTCATCAACACCGTAAAGAGATCGACAATCTTTTCAAATTCTTTTACGATATAAGAAATAACAATAGAGTTACATTGATTGGGTATCTTGAAAAGAAACAAGTTAAACTCATACTTTACAAATTATCGCAAGTGAATACAAATAAACATTCAAGCAGCTAACATTTAAGAAGAAATTCTTAAGTATAATCATGGATATTATGGACAATTATACTATATATATAAAAAAATATTTTTTATGGATTTTAGGAGTCGTTGCAGTTTATGACCCTGAGGGACAAGTAGAATAGTGGTATGCTTGGATTTTAGGACAAGAAACCAAAACCCTCTCCCTCTACCTTGGCCTCCACCTTATCAAGGAAAGAGGAACAAGATCTTTGAAAGTAATCGTAGATTTGACAGTGGTCATAAAAGCAATGCATTATGGGGTCAAAGAAGACTCAAGGACTCCCGAAAAACTTCTAAGGAGAGTGATTTATCTACCAAAACCTTTGAGTCAATATCCTTCTACTAAGTTCTCTGGCACAACAATGGAATTAGAGAGGACTCTTTGGAAAGCAAGGGGGGCATTCTCCACCAAGGAGAGTTATAATTAAATGAGGGGGCATAAAAATAATTAAGTCATCCATGATCACAAACCCAAAGTTAATATCACACACACTCGGGGGTACTTCTATTTGGTTGACATAACTTGGCATATCTTGGTTAGTGCATCATCCAATATCTCATTTTCTTGGAGGTGTGAGACAACTCACACGAATTTGAAGGCTATTTCAAGCCCTACTCCTTCCTAGCATCATTTCATTCTCTGACATCTCTCCACTCGATGCAGGTGGGTTTTGGGTACTTTTTGAATGTCTTGTTCGGCTTCTTCCTTGGTTTCTTACTCCTTCCAGCATTGGTGGGAGATGGAGGATAGGTTTGAGGTGTGTTGGAAGGTAAAGAGGGGCTTCAGGAAGATTGGGATCGAGTAAATCTAGCTAGAAGACAATCTCTATCATCTGGTGAAAATGGCGTGTAATTGTTGCATGTCTTGTGATATCTCTAATCTAAGAAGGAAAGTGAGGGCTCTACAAGAAGAGGTGGTTAACCTCCATCATGTTATTACTAATACCTTGGGGGGTCATCAAACACAAATTTTGGAAATTCAAAAGAGTGTGGAAGAAATGAAGCGGATAATGCATGAATAGGGAGGTAGAATGGTCGACTTTAAGAGGACCTCAACGCTCACCTACAGGAATAAGAATCAAACCCGGTTCCTAGAATTTCAACCTCGATAGTGTCAAGGCACCTTGGAAATTAAATAGACCAATAGGAGGACATTCCCATGGAAGGAGACATGGAAACTCACTAGGATTCAGCTCATAACTAGAAGTCTTAAAATATTTCTAATTTTGTGTATGTTCTTTAGATGTTATTATGTCTTAGGCCAATATATAGGGATTAAGACCATTTTTTAAATATTTAATATATGGTATGGAAGTCATTTTACCTCCATCGATTTTGTATTAGACATGGAAAATCAACGATTAGTAATCTACAAGCATCTTTTTGTAATCTTCTATTGTTTAGCATTTAGCCACAACCCTTTTTTAATATAATTGCCTACCTTGTGAAAATAAATGTAGAAATAAATTATATATATATAATATAAAGTAAAAAGAAATTAATTGATTTTGTTTTTTTATTTTATTTTGTATATTTTATTGTTAAGTTTTGTACAAATTTTTGAAGATTAAATCAATCATATATTGATGATGATGATGATACTTAAGAGACTTATTTGGTTTATGGACCTTAAGAAAAGAGATATGAATTATTTGGATTGAAATTTTATTTTTATGATTAAAAATTTAGAAAGAAACTTTCCCAAGTCACTATATTGTTTACAAGTTAAAACACAAAGGAGGTTAGAATTGTAACAAAGATTACTCGTAAATAAAAAGAATCTTAAATCACAAGTTCAAAAAGCTTATTTTATAATTTGTTAAATGTCAAAAATAAATAGAGCTAATCAAACCAAAAATTTAATGTTAAGAAAGAGTCAAACAATTTAAATATTATTTATGATTTAGTAGTATGATTAATTGATTATTGTATTTTTTTTACAATATGTTAATCAAAAGAAATAAATTTGTTATTAAATATATACTATATATAAAAATAATAAATTTTAATACAATTTCAATTTTAATTTTGAAAATTAAATATTTTTATAAAATTAAAGAAAGAGAAATAAATTTATTGTTAATAATATATAAATAAGAATAATATTTTAATACAAATTCAATTTTAAATTTGTAAATTAAATATTTTTTATAAAAAATAAAATAAAAATAAAAAATTTATAAAGATGAAAAAAAATTCTAACACATGTTAATTTAAAATAATTTGAACATTCATTTTATTATTTTTGAATTCAAATAATAAATTGTATATATTATTATAAAAAGATATGTTTTAGTAATTAATATGAATTTAATTGAATATTTGGAGAAGATAAATTTATGAGATAGAAAGTGTGCAAGAGTCATCACCATTTCAACTTATAAGTTTTTATGAAAAAACTATACAAAAATTTGTTAAAAAGCTAATTTATTTTAAATTTCAGATTTGTATTCGATGTTTTTCTTTGAATGTAAGAATAAAATTTGGTTTTTATTTTTCTAACATATAATAATAATAAAAAACTGTTAATTTTATGTACATGTTAAATATTTTTTAATCAATGTTGTTTTATTACTTTCAAAATTAAAAACAACATTTATTTTATTAACATAAATTTGTAAAAATGATTTAAATATTATTTTCATACCATGTGATATGATTGGACATTATCAATATTTTCTTTAAAGTATATTTTTGTTGGTTAAGTGATAATATAGAGACAAAGCTCATGGATCATGCTTTCACATATATGTGCATCATGCTTCATGGATCTTTTTCCTCGAATAAGTATGACGCTCTAATTGCAATGTTTGAATAAGAAAAAGTATGAAGAAAATATAATTGGTAATATCTACTCATCTTAATGTTTTAATTTAACTAGAGTGTTTGTATTGTTTTAATTTTACAATTATTAATATTTTTATTTTTGTTTATATTATTTTAATTTTATAATTATTAATATATTTGTTTTACGTATCTATATGTATCTAGTATTATATCTTATTTTTTAAATAATAAAAATATTCATATCTTTATATTTTTATTTAATTATAAAATTTTGTTTTCAAAATTTTTATTTGACAAATTAAAAAATAGGAAATAAACACTCACAAGTTAAAATGTTTTATTGAAGAAAATATTTAAACTATACATATCTTATATGTTTTATTCCACCTTATTGGCTGTTCACGTTCTTTTATGAGATACATTTTTTATTTATCCCACTTTATGTTTAAGATTTCGTCTCTTACATAAGGTGACATTTTATTATAATTTTTAATGTCTACTTAGTCTTGGTCATTTTGATTATTTTAGTTTTTAATCTATGTACAACTACTTACTTGGTGTTTGCTATTTTTATTATTGTTATTTTTATGAATATGATATTGATATTTTTTATTAATATAATAATGATAATGTTTTGTATGATTTGTTTTATTTAAGATGAATGAAACTTCTGCTACAAAATTGTGTGTTTCTTTATATAATTTTTATAACAAAATCCATTTTTGTATTATTTTTGTTTTTATAAATATATAGATTTTATATTTGTATTTTTTCAATTAAACAAAATTTAGATTTTGTTTATTTTTATATTTATTTTATTTCTATAAATATTTAAATTTTGTGTATATTTTTTTAGTGAATAAAATTTAAATTATAATGTTTTCTTTTATTATAAGCACATTTTTTTAAATATCTATTACACAAAATAAAGGTATTACCATTTGTATTTCCTCGTCCACAAGGCCATTGGTATGATATAGTAACCAAAATATAATATTTATGGAAGAAGAAAAAACCTTTTTTTATTTATTTCCTCGTCCACAAGGCCATTGGTATGATAGAGTGACCAAAATATAACATATATGGAAAAAGAAAAAACCTTTTTTTCTATATTTTAGATAGAAAGAAAAACATAAAAATTAAAATCGGTTAAAAATTAACAATATTATAATATACTTAAGAACTGATAAAAATAGTTTTTAAAATATATAGTTGAATTGTTGGAATACAAATTTAAATTTTAGAGTAAAAATATACCATCTATTATAATAGAATTAAGTAAAGTATAGTGTGAGTTTTCACTTTTAAGATTTGAAAAAAAAAGTAATTTAAATTTTAGTATTAAGTGAAGGTTTATTTGTTAAAGATAAGTTTAAATAAATCTATAATTTTAAATAAATAATAGAAATATTATTTTAATGTTCTATATAAAAAAACATATAGTTTATAATTTATCATTAAATAAAATAAAAATATATATATTTATATTTTTTTAATTAATTTAAATATTTAATTCGATTTATAGAAGGCTTGTAAAGCATTAGATCATAAACCTTTAAAAAAAACATTACATTTTATTATATTATATGTCTATGTTAATATGTAGGTAAATACAAATATAGTTCATATTTTTATACAAAAGTTGTAATTCATTTTTTTTAATGTGTTTTTGTTAAAAAAATATTATTAATATGAATTTGTTTTGAATTTTAATATTAATAATATTTTAATTTAATTATTTAATTTGATTAAATATTTTTTTATTTTAAGATTTCAATTTTAATGTTTAAGCATTAGTCATGATAGTCTGAGGTGCTTTCAAGGAAATTTATGCATGGGTGGAGTCTTCTAAGCAGAGGAGAGTAAATCCCCTTAACTAATCTTAAGGTATCCTCTCGAGTACTTTGATGGAGCATGTCAAGGCATTGCGGGTTCATGTGGAGTTGGAATATGTCTTTTGATGTCTGAAAGTCATATTTTCCTTCTAAAACTAGGAGGTGGTCTAGGATCAAATACATGAGTTGAGCTTGTTGCTTTATGGGATTTGTCACATTTTGCTCAATCCAAGAGTGTGCTTCATTTACAGGTTCTTGGTGACTCAAAAAGGATCATTGACTAGTAAGTGGGAAGGCATATCTGAATGTTCTAAATCAAGGATGGTGGGAGAGGAAGATTCGTTCTCTGCAGAAAACATTTACTGACATTTAGTTTTCTCATGTTTATAGGGAATCTAATGTACATGCTGATACTCTCTCCAAAGAAGCTCTTTCTTTGCAGGAGGGATCCATTGTTTATGAAGAATTGAAACAAGAATTGGTCGTATCCAGATGCTCTTTTTATGTTTATTAATGTTTTTCTTGGACTATCAAGAGAATTTGAAGTTTCCTTGTTGGAAGATGATATAATTGTAATTTGAATGTAGACATTTCTCTAAAAGGGTGCATCACTAATCAATTAGTTTTTTGGACTATTTAAGCCTATCAAAGGTTGGACACTAATGTTTTTGGATTGGATAATCCTTTCAAAGACTATTTTTTAATATATATGATTCACAAAAGTTATACTATCTTGTTTTTTTATAAAATAGTAAATATAAATTGTTTTGGAAAAAAAAATTAACATCTTAATTATAATTTTTTTTATAATTTTTTATTTTAAAATAAATATATCTCTCTCCCAAATATATTACATGATCATTTATGTTGTTTACTTCCATGATCATTGATGTTGTTTACATGTTTAAGTTCACAAACACAATACAACACTATCTTTATTAAATAAGTTGAAGGAATGATTATTAGATTTGGTGTTTGATATTGGTTAAGATAAAAAAAGATAAAGGGATATTAAAAACCGAGAACCACTAAATTAATTAATTTAAATATTAAAGAATATTTATAAAAAAATTTATGTTGAACATCCCTTCCTAATACATTTTTTTAATTAGTATATCTTTATGTTTACTACATATTATATAATATCTGTACATTTTTCTATGATAATTTTAAAATCTTTTTTATTTTTACTATTAATATGATGACATGACACAATCCTTATAAACTTTGGAATATTATAGGGTGAAATATGAAATCCTGGTAGGAAATTTTCATTAGATGGACAACCTTCTTGATTTTAGGGATTAAATTTGTTGATGGTAGGAAATTTTCATTAGATGGACAACCTTCTTGATTTTACGGATTAAATTTGTTGAATTGTTGGATATATTCCCTTGAAGAACACATAGTATTTTCATCATATGCATCACTTAAGATTGTCGAATTAAAAAACCAATTTTCCATGCTCTTGATCTTGGTTGACCAATTTGAACTTCTCTTTAAATGAGCTTAGAGGATTTGGAGATGAGAATATGTATGTAGCTTTTCTATTCTTGATAAATAAAGATTTGGTTCCAATTTTAAATTAAGAAGTTGTGGCAGGGTTTTTGGGACTCCCTTTTGAAGGGCCCACTCAAGGAGAGGACAACACAAACCCCATTTCTTGTTTATTTTAGTTCTTTTACATTCTTGTTTAATTTGGGTTGTTGCATTCTTGTTGGCATAGTTTTAATTACATTACAGATTAGTGGAAAAACTCTCAGTCATTTCCTCTCTTTTTTAGGATGGTATTTAGGGTAAACTTTAGATTCTTTAGGGCAGAAAGCCAAGTCCACAAAAGGGATTAAAGCCAATACAACAATATACTTATTATGAGTGCATCATGTAACTTATAGAAATAGAGCTAGACTCAATTTACATATTTTATTTCTTTTCATAGATTCAACCAATGAATGCACAAACAATAACTATGATTGTTTCCACATTTGTTAATTAAAGTAATGGTATGAATGCACAAACAATAGCTAAAATTGTTGTTTTCCCATTTCTTAGTTGATTAGAGTAATCGTATAAAACATTGACGTCTTGCTTCAAGCAAGTGTGTGAATAGATGATAAGAAGACTCATTTCTTTAAAATATATTTGAATTAAATTATGTTTATTTATTTTATAGTTGGTTAAGTACTCTAATATTGCAAAATAAATTTAAGAATTTATAACTCTTTAACACTATATTTTTCAAAGAATTAACTCTTTATAATTTGCATACACAGTGCACAACGTTTCTAAAAAAGTGTTTCTTTTGGTCAATAATAGCAAGTTATGAAATTTATGATCCACTCAGCAATTGGCATTATTTTCGGATGCCAACATCGACTTCGACAAGTTCATCGACTTCGACAAGTGCATCGACTTCGACAAGTGCATCGACTTCGATAAGTGCATCGACTTCAACAAGTTCATCAACTTCGACAAGTTCGGTGACTTCGACAATTTCATCGAATTCGACATACATCGTCGACATCTGTGACTGAAGAACTACGACAGATTGTCTCTCTGTCTTCCAGTCGACTGTAACGGTTGAACTTCTGAAACTGTTCTAACTTCTCTTGTAACTGAACGTAACGGGAAGACAACCCAAGCATTCTTAGCACTGTATTTAATCATGTAAAATATTGTAATATCAGAGAGAGAAGAATCAAGAAGTAACAGAGTGAAAATAAAGAAGAGATTAGTTCGCATTCCTGCATATTGTTTTTGTGAGTATGTTTATGTGCATAGTTGTTTCATGTTTTTCTTATTATTATGCTTCCACCATAACAGTATAGATTCATTCAATCAAACTATTGTCCTCGTCGTGCAGCTGGGAGCGTATAGATCATTGGTATCAGAGCTTCATTCATTCAAAGCTTTGTTCATGCTTAAGTTGTGCATAGACACTTCCATCGAATTTACCTAACTTATGCATGTTCAAACACGCTCGCAAAATCATCAATCCAAGCAGACACTACCTTCAAAGATGGCAGGAGAAATAGACAGTAGACATGCAATTGACAAGAAAGAGAAACTCATAGAGAAAGCGTTGGCTCGACAACAAACTGAAATGTTTGCCCAGTTCAATGAGATTCCCACGTGATTTTCTTCGACATCTGGAGGATTTCTGACAAGATCTAATTCCGACAAAATCAGTCCATTCAAGGTGCAAATGAATTTGGACATACCGAATCTAGAAGCAAAGATTGACACGGAATCCGTTGACAATTAGGTACAACAATTGGAATCCTATTACTCTATGAATCAACTCTCAGAAACTGAAAAGATCACCATTGCATCCTTAAATATGTCAACATCTGTGCATTGCTAGTAGGAGAACCTATTGACAAATATGGAGAAAAGTGAAGACCCCATAGAGACATGGGACAAATTTGTTGAATATGTCGGAAAGGATTTCTACCCGCCCAAGTACATTGAACAGCAGTATAATAAGTGGCAGCAACTAAGGAAATGGAAAGACTAGTCCGTCCAGAGTTACACCGACGAGTTCTACTGACTAATGGCTAGACTTGGCATTCAAGAAGAAGATAAACTGCTTGTTTTGAACTACGCCAGTGGATTTCCCCCGTACAATCAGTAGGAGATGGAGTTTCTGACTATCAATACGCTTTCAAATGCATTCCACTATGCCAATAATCTAGAATCCAAACAGAAAGTAAAATCACACTTTGCGACCAAGCCAACGAGACGAACACCCAACAAGAAGGAACCAGCAGACTTTAACAAGTTAAGATATTCTCAGCCAACTCTGCCAAAGCAAGATCATGGAAAAATTCATTCTCAAAAAGACAAAAGGGAACGTAGTAAACAACCCCCTTTCAGGAAAGGGTGTGATTACCACAATTCATCATGGCATGATACGTCTGAATGCAAAGCTCGGAAGACATTTTTGGAAAAAGTGTCGACATCTGACTTGTTCGACAAAACTTTGGTAGAATATGACCTAGAAGCAATGACCCTTTCGAAATTGACATCGACCACTCCAGTAGCCTCGACTATCATCGACGAGGAGGAATGAGAGCACCTATTCTATACACAGATACGGATTCAAAACAATCTATTGCATCTGATTGTGGATAATGGTAGCCAGAAGAAATTTGTTTCTAAATATCTCGTGAAGAAACTAGGTCTTATTACCACTCCACATCCTCAACCTTATAACATCAGTTGGATGAAGGATGTACAGGAACTAAGGATCACCCGACAATGAAAACTCACCTACTTCATTAATCATTTTGAACATGAAGTACTCTGCAATGTGGTACCTCTCTCCGTATTCGATGCCTTGTTTGGGAAACCTTACTTATGGGATCGACATGGAAGTTTGCAGTCACGACCTCAGAAGGTGATTGTTAGAATTCAGAACCAATGCTACGGCATACCATAGCGACGACCTACACCAACGATTGCAATGATATCTGCTAAAAAGATGAATAATCTCATCAACCATGCTCATAATTTCGCATTGATCATGATTAAGCCACGACTTTCCTGGAATACTGCAGCAACCAGTCGACTCACTGATCACTGTAGCTCCCGACAGAAGTAGCATATCAACAATATTCTTGATGAGTACCTGAACCTATTCCAAGATCCAGATAGAGTACCTCTACATTACTAGGTAAAACACTCTATTGAACTTGCTCCTGGTTCTTCATTACCTAACGCATCTGTTTACAGAATATCCATTATCGAAAATGAAGAGATTCATAGACAAATTCAAGATTTGATCAATGAAGTTCATATCCGACCCAACTCTTCTCCTTGTGGAAGTCCAGTCATCCTTGTTCCAAATAAAGATAGGACTTGGCACATGTGCATCGACTATCGGGCCCTCTACAAAATTCAAAATTTTGGTAAAAAATAGATACCCTCTGCCATGGATAGACGAGTTCATCGACTATCTGAAAGGTGCTAAATTATTTACTAAGCTCGACCTCAAGTCGGGATATCATCAAATTCCAATCGAGCCCGCAGATGTATGGAAAATTGCTTTCAAGACCAAGGAAGGATTGTTTGAATTGTTAGTCATGCCTTTCAGCTTAACCAATGCACCTGTGACCTTCATGCGGTATATGGATAACATTCTTCGACCTTTCATCAGCAAATGTGTCATTGTCTACCTCGACGATATATTAATTTTCAGTCAATCATGGGAAGAACATGTCGGACAATTTCGACAAGTCCTCGACACTTTCCAACAACATCGACTCTACTTGAACATGGAAAAATGTTCCTTTGCGGTGAACAACCTCAAATATTTGGGGTATGTAATTGAATCTACAGGAATTCACGTCGATCCAGACAAAGTGAAAATCCTTAAAGAGTGGCCCATTCCTCAAAGAATTCATGAACTAAGAATTTTTCTTGGTTTGGAGAATTTTTATCGACAATTCATACTCGGCTTTAGTCACATAGCCTAGCCTTTGAATCAGTTGACCAAGGGAAATGGGAAAACTGTCTTCAAATGGACATCGACACAACAAGAAGCTTTCGAGCAGCTCAAACACAAGCTTTGTACTGCACTAGTACATGTGTTACTTGATTTGCATCAGCCCTTTGAGATTGAGACGGACGCATCGAATTATGCCTTGGGTGCAGTGATCACTCAGTTGGGTCACCCAGTCGCTTTTCATTCTGAAACTTTTAACAACACTGTTAGAAGATATTCGACCTATGAAAAATAGTTGTACACCATTATTCAAGATATTAAACAATGGAGACATTATATTCTTGGCAAGGAGATGGTGATTCTCACTGACGACAATCCTTTACAATTCGCTTCATCCCAGTCGAAGTTACAAACAACTCGACAACTCAAGTGGATTAATCACCTACAACAATTTTAGTTGGTAATTAAGTATTGGAAAGGTAAATCCAATGTCGTCACCAATTGTCTAAGTCGACCACCCATTACTCTCCTTCTTACAGTGATGAGTATGCAGGGTTATGACACCACCACTTGGCCTCAGTTGTATCAAGAAGACAACAAATTTTCATCATTTTATCGACAACTTCAGACCGACAAGCCATCAACCTACGACTATTTCTTAAAAGACACCTTTCTATACAAGCTTGGATAGCTTTGTGTACCGACAGGTGAGCATCAACAACAGCTCATTTGGGACGCACACTACAGCAAGACTGCAGGACACTTTGGAGTAGAAAAGACCCTTGCTATTCTCCAAAAGTATTTCTTTTTTCTTTCACTTAAAACCGACGTCAACAAATACATTCGATCATGTGTGGTTTGTGCCATTGCTAAACTTCCTAATCGATGATAGGGATTGTACACACCTTTTCTAGTTCCTAGTCGACCATGGGAATCTATTTCTATGAACTACTTGACGGAATATCCTACTACGAAACATCAACATGACACAATCTTAGTATTAGTCGACATATTTTCCAATATGGCCATTCTCATTCCATGCAAGAAGACTACGATAGCAGAGCAGACCGCTCAGGTCTTCTTTGAACATGTCTGGAAACATTATGGTTTACCGAAAACCATTATTTTCGACAAAGATGCCATATTTTTCAGCATCTTTTGGAAGACTCTCTGGAAACATCTAGATACAAGACTCTCCTTATAGACATATTTTCATCCTCAGATAGAAGGACAGATGGAAGTTGTGAATCTCTTGGTAGTACAACTGGTTCGTATGTGCAACCACAAGCATCGATGAACATGGGATGAAAGTATTCCTATATACAACACAGCTACAATCATGCTCAGCAAAACTCTACAGGAAAGATTCCATTTGATATCTGTTATGGATTTCAACCCTTAGTGCCTATTGATTTGATTTGGTTCCTCAACACAGTCGAACGATACCAACTATAACCGGTGAGAAGTTAAAAAAGCATTGAAATTTCGAGATCAAATCTGCGACATCTAGAAACAAGCACAGGAAATGTTGCAACAAGCTAATGCGAAAGCTAAGGCCTGACACGATAAGCATCGTATCCCTCATTCATTTCAAATTGGGGATCAAGTCTAGTTGCATCTCAAGAAGGAATGCTTCACTAGTCCATATAAGAAGTTGAAGCCTTTGCGATATGGTCCATACAATATTCTTGAACAGATTGGAGAAAATGCTTTCGAACTCGACATTCCTTCATGCCTGGGTCTGCATCCAGTGTTTAATGTGGATCTACTTCTACCATACCATGCACCACTATTGGAACAAAACGACTTGCAAACAGCCGAACTGGAAGACATCCATCCAAATGTTCAGGATACTCTTCCTTGCGACACCATTGTGGGACCACGAGTACGTCATACAAGGACGAACAAAATTTCCTTGTTTCAGGTGGCCAAAGCCGGATAGATCTCAGCACAAGGAAAATGGTACTCTGCTACTGAACTGACCAACAAGTTTCCTCATCTATACAATCAAACAATGGGGACCATTCTTTCTTAAGGAAGGAGGTATGATCCACCCAGCAGTTGGCATTATTGTCAGATGCCAACATCGACTTAGACAAGTTTATCAAATTCGACAAGTGCATCGACTTCGACAAGCTCATTGACTTCGACAAGTGCATCGACTTCAACAAGTTCATCGACTTCGATAAGTTCAGTGACTTCGACAAGTTCAACAACTTCGACATGCATCGTCGACATTTGCGACTAAAAAACTACGACAAATTGTCTCTCTGTATTCCAGTCGACCGTAACGGTTGAACTTTTGAAACCATTCTAACTTTTCTTGTAACTGAATGTAATGGGAAGACAATCCAAGCATTCTCAACACTCTATTTAAGCATGTAAAATATTGTAATATAGGGGAGAGAAGAATCAAGAAGTAACAGAGTGAAAATAAAGAAGAGATTAGTTTGCATTCCTACATATTGTCTGTGTGTGTATGTTTATGTGTGTAGTGTATTTCCTACTTTGATTATTATTATGCTTCTGCCATAATAGTACCAATTCATTCAATCGAACTATTGTCCCCATCATGCACCTAGACGCATACAGATCAATTAAATATTTTATTATTGTAATCGTGTTCACCACAATCATCTTAAGATGAATTGTTATTTGTTGGATTTTTTAAAAGGCCTTTAATCAATTTTTTAATTTGAATGTAAATTACAAATTGAGGTTGTTTTATTGATGTAAAGTTGTAAAAGTTTGCTTTCTTTTATTTTTTATGGGATGTATTTGGAAATTATTAATGTTTTCTTTAAGAGTGTTTTTAATAATTGGTGTTGGCATCATTAAGAATGTAGGGATAAAGATTTATACATGTCCTTTGGTATAAGAATGAGACAAATATTTATACATATCCTTTAGTATAATATATGTTTATGTTCACCATGAGTTCTTAGTTATTTTAGAATAATGATGAAATTCCAATTTCAATATATTTATGTTATTCTCAATACTATAAAAATGAAATATTTAAGAAAACTACATAATTAATTTCGAAAAAAATTAATTTGACAATAATTAATATTTTATTAATTTAATATTTTTAAATAACTAAGTAAACTTTGTAATTCATTTTCAAAATAATGAAACTTAGATAATTGTTATTAATGTATGGAAATATGTTTTGAATTTCTTTTATTTAATCGATTAAAGAATTGAAAAATGAAAGATTAAATGTTAAGATGTTTTGTTAATGAAAATATTGAAGTATTTAAAAATTTGTTGTATTGTAATGTCTCCCATTTTGACCCTTGTAATATTTTGGGCTATAATGTAAATAATGTATGCATATTATGTATGATTCCTAGCGTGGAGCTCAAGGTCAAGGCCCCGCTAGTGAACGCTCGATTTAGAAGAGGCAAGTATTTGATATTATGCTACCCATGTGCTAGTAAACCATGGGAATTGTAAATATACATTTTAATATAAAATCTCACAACTAGCTATGCAATGCAACAAGAGATGAGGGAATGATGTTACAAGGAAATTGAGAGGGATATATTAACTCTCATAAAATTCAATTTAATATTCTTAAAAATATATCATTTATGTTTCTCCTTTTCTCCTTATTATGAGTGTTTATTATTATGAGTATTTAGACCTTTACATTAATGAAAATTAAGATTGTGAATTTTGTGTCCTACTAACTCACCCACCAACCATTTAAATATTTATTGAGAATGACTCTATGATTTTGTTGAAATCGTCTCCTTTAAAACACTAATTCTTAGTTTAAACTTCACTTGAATATTGTGAATTTTATTTATATTTATTATACTAATTCTTAGTTTAAACTTCATTTAAACATTGTGTTTTTCTATAAAAGGGGAAATTAAGCTATATTTATTATGCATGCACTAGTGAGAAAATCCATAAAGTTCTAGTTATTTGCCCTATACTAGATTATCCTATACACAACTTCAAAGGTAAAATATTATACTTATGACTAGTGAATCAATATCTATAAAAAGCAATCTGCCGGAGACTTAAGGTTTTGTTCAAATTTATTATATTGTTTATGGATATAAGCATTGGCCTAAGCATTGGCCCTATGTTTATGGTTACAACTATTGAACCATACCCTGCAATACATATTAATATTTCTAATGATAATACCTACGTTTGGGGTTGAAAAAGTTGCATGGATATGAAATATTGGATCCAAAAAGATACATAATTACAAATATTAATTGCCATGGAATTAAATCATCAATTTCATAATACTTTAAAGTTGAGTAACAACATGATAGGGGCATCCATTAGACCACATCACTCACCTAAGTGGAAAGATACCCAAAAGAAAACGAAAAGAATAGTATACCTAAACAAGATGCCCAAAAGAAAACGAAAAGAAAAGTATACCTAAAAATGTTTATAATTCATAATAAAAGATATGTCCTATGTTAGCATATGTATAATAGATGTAAGTCTAATTGTTGTGAGGCTTAATGAACATAAATTTGTAATTAGATTAAAGTTATAAGGTTCATTAACTATATTTAGTTGGATGTATTTAATATTCATCCATTAAACTATTTTAATAAGGGTTATTTAATAGAATATTTTTGGCTATTGTTTTATATAGGTTAGTTCTCATAATATAATAAGAACTACATGGTGCCAATGTCCCTGCGTTATTGCGAAATGAGATTTCAAAACAGTGTCTAGTGTATAAGCTATTTGGGGAACTGCAATTTTCAATGAAAGAAAGGAGAGAGTGCTATGTGATTGCTTTGTGAATATTCACCAGTTTAAAACATTATATCATAATGTCAATGAGTCAACTTTAGAATCTAGAGCACAAGATATTTTAATTGTTGTCATAACACAAAAGTAAGAAAATGACTAAATACTAAAATGTGTAAAGTCCTTGTAGTCATTTGATTAAACCGATGGTCTTGTACTGAGAAAGAATGGATTTGCTTAATGTCATTGCACAATGATAAATGAAAAACCTGCAAATAGAGAAAATGTGTTATAAACAAGTGTTGGATAGGAAATGTAAGTTCTACCTCTCTGCATTTGACGTGAAATATTGTAAGTTGTAAACAATAATGTCCTTAGTGACCAAGTTTTAATGTCTATTCTATCTTAACTTTACATTGGCAAAATTACACTAAAAGTGCTAGCATTGTTGAATTGGTTTCTATAGTACCATACATAGATATTATGAACCAAAATATGGAGACATACTGGAATCCCATCAAGAGATTATATGGAAAAAATTGATGACAAAAGGAAAAAAATATAAATATACTTTGATAAAAAAAAGCCTTATTTCCTGGAAATTTAGAAATTTGAGTATGTTTATGAGTCTATTTCATCTTGCTAGTGGAAAACATGTGTTCAATATTTATGAGATTTCCACTGTATAAAAACATTGAACTAAAAATTTACCTATATCTTTGTAATATTTGTATCTGGATATTCTCATGTTGTGTTCGTGTCCGAATCACAATAACACTATTCAAGTTAATAGTAAACCAATAGAAAATAACTCCATTTGGAAAGAATAAATAATATTGAATATATATTGATGAGAGATGCTTACATTACAATTTGATGGACCATTTAAATATGGTCTTATGTGCCTTTTCAATGGGAAGGTACGTCTCTATTTATTCAATTAATTACATATCAAATTTATTTAATATTTGTTTAATTACTTTTCTTTTATTTTTTAATTATTTGTTTATTGATATGTTTATATATTATTTTATTTGTTACATGTCCTTCATCTTCGGAATGCTTTCTCAAAGCATTAGTCATGAAGGTCGCGTCTTTCTTTGTATATACCTTATAAAAATCATTTATAAGTTTAATACGTTAAGTAAAACCATGTGCAATTTCATAAAACCATGTCTAGTTTCATAAAACCATGTGTCGTTTCATGAATGTTATTCTTTAACTTTTTACTTTTTTACTCTTTTTTTGGGATAATGATTTTTCCCACTTATTCTTTGTAATATTTTTTCCTCTTACTTCTTGTTCTCCTCTTCTTATATACAATAGAAATAATTAGTTATTTTCTCTTTTTTTATTTCCCTTCTTGTAATCTTGATTTACGGTTGTCTTTGAATTTTGTAGCGGAATAATATATATTTTTTATGAACTTGATTTGTTGTTTCTACTAAATCTTCTTTGGGAAAAAAACATAGTTTTGGACAATGTCCTAGATTTTTGGGGAACCCAAAAAATGATGGCCAAAATCCAATGTGGATCAAATATCCTTAATCAGAGAAGCTCTGAGAATGGTTTGTGGCCAAAGGCCAGAATCAAGCCCAAGAAGGGGCTCTGATACCAATGTAATATCTGTATCCAGATATTCTCATGTTGTGATTGTGTCTGAATCACAATAAGACTATTCAGGTGAATAGTAAACCAATAGAAAATAACTCCATTTGGAAAGAATAAATAATATTGAATATATATTGATGAGAGATGCTTACATTACAATTTGATGGACCATTTAAATATTTAAATATGGTCTGATGTGGCTTTTCAATGGAAAGGTACATCTCTATTTATTCGATTAATTACATATCAAATTTATGTAATATTTGTTTATTTACTTTTATTTTATTATTTAATTATGTGTTTATTGATATGTTTATATATTATTTTATTTGTTACAATCTTATCAAGGGCTATTTACATTAACAGAATCCAAAACTTTTTGTTTATAGCAAGAATAGGTAATGTTGAAGTAGTCTTGCTGAAGTAAATTGGAGAAGTGCACGCATATCCATTAGTCATTGGAGTTGCAAGTGTCAATAGGAGGTAATTTTGCAGGGAGTAAAAAAGAAACAGGGCCAAAAAATGGATTTGAATGATTCTTTTGAACAACTGTCTACTTATTTCTTCTTGCATTCCGGTGGAAGCTAACAATGAAATGTGCAGATTGCATGGAACAAGTAAAATACATGTTATTATATCACAATGTAGAGTCACACAAATGTGCATAGATAGGGACACTCCAATCCATTCCATGTGCAAATCTCTTTAGCAGTGTAGACAGTTATAGCAAAAAGCATTGATGGACTGTATGTGATATGAATTGAACATAGTTCTGCCAAGAAGAATGTCATATTTTCCATCTGAAGCAATTGGATAATAGATTTTATGAGTTATCAATATAGCAGAGGATTATGAGAAAATCAATGAAGCAAAGACATCTAAACAAATAAGAATAGTATACTTTATGGGGCATATTGGAGGCAAATTTAATGAATGTAGTAGAAAAGACAATAGTTCATATATTTACTAGTTTGTCAAGACTAATTGCCTACAAAAACCTATCGAGGAATACATATGGAGTGAGAATTGTAGGATTGAATTTCAATCGATTAAATGTTATATTCTCCTTCGAGACATGAGTATTAATTTATCAATTAAATTGTATCTTTGGACAGTGTTGTAATCTAATAAAAAAAAAATATATCATTAGAGCTAATTACCATAGCCATCATCTATTATTGTGTGTATTATTTTGATAAAATGTCGATGGATTCATTGACCTGTTACCATGTTTGAAGCACATCTTATGTTGACCAATATTTTATAAGCCAGTATGCAATATTTTTGTACTAATGTGGACTAGAAGAGTATAATTTCCTAGGAGCAGGTATGGTTACTCACCCTTTTAAATAGAGAGTTTAAGTGTGTATGTACTTGTCAAGTTCGAACCAAGTCTTCTATTCACTAGATATATACACTAAAGGTTTCCTTGTATATAATTTGGAGGTACACAACTCAATTTTTGGACATGTAGAAATACCGAAATCAAGATTCTTAATCATTTAGATGGACACCTACATCATATATAGACAAAAATCTATCTTAACACTACAAATCATATATCTACCATTTGATTGGAGGGAATGCCTTTGAGATAAGGTGAGCTCGGTACCTGCAATACACAGCACAAGTTCAAAAAGAATGTAGCAAAGCTTTGTCTATGCTTATTATAATTATAAATAATAAATTAGTTATTATTTATTTTATTTTATCTAGTGATCAACTTACGCCAGCCACGGGCTTATACAACTACACCTAATGTCCAGTTTTCCATTACCAGATATTACTATTAAACCACATAAATCTAGAAACCAGTTCTCCATTACCAAATAGTACTAATAAACCACATGAATATGTTGATTGTAGTTTATAAACAAAGATGGATGAGCGATAGAAAGAAAAGATGAAGTATGAAAAATATTCACTCATAAACTATCTCATATTGTAGGCTCAAAAGGAGAGCAGCTTGTTATCCATGTCATATAGAATATGTTAATTCTATTGTTGAACATTCCCAAATATGGACATGCCAGAGTTTGGCAACATTCCAAGCCACAACAAATCGCTCTTGTCTAAAACCATGTAGTTATCTCTAGGAAAATGATAATCCACTTCACTTAAATGAAACGTAATTATGGGAAATTTTGGCAAAGAGAATCTAGATGAAGGCGATTTATAGAACAGGTCTTACCTAATTTGAGAGTCATCCGCTACATGAAGCTTGATTAATGAATCCAATTCCCGCTTCATTGCATCATAACAGACTTGTTCGAGATATGTTACACTCGTCTCAAATTCATTCATTAGAGAAAATTTGGGGTATAAAATGGGCCTCCTAAGGAAAATGATAAAATCATAGTTGAAATAATAAAATAATATTTATGAATTTTGGAAGAAGAGGGAAAAAAAACTACTTTTGTTCTTTGTATTTTCAACATATATCCATGTGGTTTTACTCAAAATTCAAGTTGAAGCACTCGTTGGATGCAGAATTCAATTATCCATCCAATGAGTACCCACACTGCATACTTTTGACGGGCCCCACCCCACGAAAAATGACAAATACATCAAAATGTGTTACTTTCAAAAGTATGTAGTGTGGGTACTCGTTGGATGCAGAATTGAATTCCACATCCAACGAGTGCTCTTGATCAAATTTGAGTAATACAATAGGGAGATATGTTGAAAATACGAAGAAAAAAATAGGTTTTTTAATGACAAATATGCTAAGTTAACCATTATGGTTGACTCTTTTTCTTGAAATTCTATTGGTTGGCTCTTTTTTCTTATGAGGCCCATTTTGGTTGGATCTTTTTCTTATGAGGCCCATTTTGGTTGGATCTTTTTCTTATGAGGCCCATTTTAGACCCCAAATATTCTCTAATTAACAAAGCCGCTAGTGCCATCAGATTAAAGGCTGAAAGGCAAACTATGAAGCTATATAGGGTATTAAGACCCAAAATTATCTCAAACAAGCAAATACTCAACCTAGAAAAATCCCTATGAGATAGTGTGAAAAGAACTCATACATGTAAACAACACCATGGATAAATGGAAATGCCACGTATTGTGCCCAATTAACCCGCAACATGCCAAGAAAAGCAGAGAAGTGACAAGGTTAGAACCTATTGGAAGACTGAAAAGGCATAAAAATCAAATACAGAGCTCTATGAGAATAAGAATCTTACCAAGGATATATTAAATAACAATATCAATGTCCAAGTGTTGTGAAGATTTCCTACCTCCTCCACCTGTCTGCAATCAGGGAGCCCAGAAGATATTTCATGGACCAGTAAAGGTGCAGGAAGCGATGGTATAAATCCATTCTAGATCTGGTGTCCCTAGGGTCCACGACCCATTCAACCAACTTTTTTGTGCCCTCCATAAACTCTAAATCATTGAAATGAGTTTGAATTAAATGTGTTCTGCGACTGCAATTTCATCCTTAACGTGGCCAAGGGTGTGCTGTTGGTAGTTCATGGCCGTCTCTATCGCTCTTTGTAGCTCTTGTGATGGCTTCGGGTCAGCCATGAGTGATTTCCATGTACTACTAGAACCTCTTCCCATGGTAATTTTTATGTACACAGTAATATTCCCTCTCTCCTACTGTGTCCACCATGTTAATGTTGTTGAGCAAAGAAAGCAGTAACTCGTTCAAATTGTTGGGATTTATGAGGAGTTTTCCAATTATAAAATCGGTTCGCCTCCTCAACCACGACAGAGGTCTCCTTATAGTACCATGATGCCTTCCCTCGTTAAGGCTCATTATGAGCGTTGGTCTTCCACGTACCATATGTGATATGTTTATGTACTGCTTGTATAACCACCTTCTTCCCTAGTGTGCGAGCATGCAGGATGATTTCACTAACGTACTTCACCTTCAAAGCAATCCATTGCATGATGGGTTGGTTGTACAACTTACAATTGTGGCATCGAGGTATGTCTAGAGCCTTGTGCAAGGGAGGTTTCTATCAAGGTGTGTGTTGAGCCTCGCGGCAGTGACGTTGCCTTCTTCTATCCTTTGCACACGTCATGGGGGGTTTCGATAAAAGTTACCTTATAGGGTTATTTCCTATTTCATAGATATTACTCTAACCTATTTTATAGTTATTGTTCTAACATGTTTGTTTTTTTTTTTAACAGTAACAGAGAAAAGATTATATTTATAAAGCTGTGCACAGCTATTCATTACAGACTTGCAAACAGAGTTTTTAACAGAGCTAAGATGTCAGGACCAGCTAACACTACTAAAACTATCTGCATTACATTATAATCTCTAAGTTTAGTCTTCCTGAAATTGTCCAGCATAGAGCTGGCATACACCTTAACAAACTGACTGCAGAGGAGTTTACAAAAATACATTAACCAAAAGCAAAAATTATATGAAACCTGGGCTAGGCTAGCCTTTCTTCCTGGGCTTGACAGACGAATCGTCCACCCTCAACTGATTTATTTCCTGGTTCACCGTTGTATTCTCATGTACCCAGCTTCCCTGTGTCGCTCTGAAGTAAACAGCCAAGTCTTCCTGAATTCTATCAACTTTTCCCATTAAGTCTATGATATTTCGTTCCAGGTCATCAATCCTGGAATCTTGGCAGGATAACTGGGTGCAGACGTGCGTTATGACCGACGCCATATCAGAGTTCTGATTCACACTGGAGCAGACCGCCTCGTAAGTTCTTCGAACTGCAAACTTAATGTCTATCAGGGTTCTGCTTAAAGCAGCAATGGCCGCCCTGATTGACGGCATCGTATCCCAATTAACCGCCTGCGAAAGACGAGGAGCAGAAGGGGCAAGCTCCCAATCCCAATTATCCGCCTGTGAAAGACGAGGAGCAGAAGGGGCAAACTCCCCGAGGGACAAACGGCTCAGAGAATCGGGGAGATGGGGAGGAAGAGCCATCGCGAAAGGAGGAATAGGGAGGGCAGATGGGGGAGTTAAGGAGGCCCCGTGGGAGCTGACACCGAGGGGAAGATCAAGGGGACAGGTGGAGGGAAGGACGGGGAGGCAGATGGAGGAACGAGTGGATAGGTACGTGGAGGACGAGCTCGGGAATGAATTCGAGGAGAGGGGAAGGCCATAGTTTGGCAAAGGGAGTGGATGGTCCCTTAAGGCCAAGTCCCTAACCAAAATCCACAACAAAACTTCAAGGGGCCAAGACATTGGTAAGTTAGGGGATAAAATGAAATCCTAAAACTCCTTTGTGATCCTTAGTTTGCCCAATTGTGAGCGTGATTCCTTGATTTGCCGCTAAGTCCGCCACCCTGTTGTTCCCTCGGAGGATATGGAAGAAGGAGGCCTTTGAAGATAAAGAAATGGTCTTAATTCTTTGCAAATATCTATCTGCTTTTGAGCCTGGCGAGGCATATCCTCTTCGCATGATTTGGATGACGTGCCTAGAATCTCCATAGATTTTGAGATTGGCTATGTTGTAGTTGGAGGCCATTTCTAAGGAGAGGATGAGAGCTAACCATTCTGCCTCATTATTAGTTTTCCTGCCTAATCCCCAAGCAAAGTCTGCGATTTTATTTCCGCCGGGATCAAAGAGAATCCCACCCGCACCTGCCACCCCAGCGTTCTAACATGTTTGTTATGAGAATATATTATATTTTTTATTTTTTAAAATATCATGTATATGCTTTTAACCATGTTTTTTATGAGAATATAATTTTTTGTTTTTTAAAATGTTATGTATATATTTTTTTGTTATAGCAAGTAATTAGTGAGAGATTTTATTGTTATTTATATATGATTAGTTTAGTTAGATTAATTAATTAATTACTTGTGTTGTTATATATAGGTTTCAAGATTACTTCAAGCGATAAACTAGACATGATATCTCTCCCTCTAAATTTGGGGACATCACACTTAAGTTCCACTCTCTTAATCTCTTGAAAGGTAAGGAATTAGTAAATTTGTTTTAGAATTTTATTTTCACATGTCCATAATAAGTTGTATACTCTTCATTTATCGTTTTCTCAATATTGTAGTTATAGGCATGTGATGAATCTTAATGTTATAGTTATAGACATGTGATGAAGATTGATTCTCAGGTATTTTTGTATAAAGTCATTTCTTCATAGTTACTGTCTTTTCTTGTGTTTGATTATCATAATCTTTGTTTCGTGAATATATACCAAAAATAATAAAGATAAGAAACAATCTTACTTAACTCTGATATTGCAATTAATTAATTTTAACTCAACCTAAGTTTTCATAACTACCCATAACATTCTTACACAACTTTACCCACAGAATCATGCTTCTTTTTTCATATATATATATATATATATATATGTGCTCTTTGTGATAGCATGAGTGTTCCTTTGGCATTTTGACAAATATGCCTATAACGACAAATATGAGTATAAAATACCATTGATGGTGCATGCGGTATCAACATCTTTGTTAGTAAGGGTGTGAATTTAATAACAATCCATGGCTATGCCTTTCGAGAATGACGGGGATAAGAACCTAATCCAGAGCTTGATCCTCAAGAGTACACAGTGCTTGAAGGTCCCTTTCATGGTTGTAATCCATGGTCTTGCACTACCGTATGGAAGGGGAAGGGGAATATCCAGTGGACAGTTTAGTGCAGTGGTATTTTGTTTGAATCAACGTGGAAAGAGAATCATACTGGCAGTTAGGTGGCTATCATTTGTAATTAGATATTAAAATACAACTGGTAACATCTCCAGTGTTTTCCTCGTCTATTAAACATTTAAAAGTTCCAGAAAATAGAGCAGGGAACTTGTCTTCTGCTCATCAATGGCAAAATATGGAAATAGGCCGGGGAACTTGTCCTCTATTCATTTATGGTGTTTTACCTTGCTGTGTACTAATTTATGATATTGGAATGAGGAATGAATTTTGGCACAATTACGGGACTTGTGAAAAGAAATGTACTTTATAGGGGTATTTTTGGATAAAAAAATTAGTGTTGCTGCCAATACGAATGATGTTTGTGGTGATAGCAGGAAGGAAATCCCAGGGTTATGCAGGCAAGCCACCGAATGGGCCACCGGTCCTCCCACTAAAATGTAACTGCCGGCCCGCCTTGTATCTGATTTCGGAGATGCCGTCGTCCTCTCTGTGTCTCCCGACTTCGATGGCTTGTTATCCGGAAGTGGGTCAGAGATACTGGGTGTCTTCATTCAAGATTGCACCAAAAGCACTTTGTTTCTACGTAAAGTGCACACCCGGAATGCGTAGAATAAACGTCAAAGTGACTGCCATCATCACTGGATCCGACAAACGCTGCAAACACCAATCAAAATGTCGCAGAGGTAATAATAGATATGGCAGCTGCCTTGGGCAATGGGCACCCCCCGGGCATTTGCTTTTCTTTTAATCTCATCACATTTCCATTAATGATAATAAACACTAAATGTGATTGTTCTCAGTTTCTGTCAATGGGATCACCATATTACGTGGCCCATTACGCAGTCAAATCTAATAAGCTGCCCATTCCGCTCCCTGCCATGCTGCAGAATGAAAGCAATGCATGATTGATGAATATTCAAGTGATAAGCCCAGGCCATTGGCCACTTGTAAAGCCTTTCCTTTTTCCAAAAATTGTAATCTATTATGATTAACATGGGCAAAGCTTTCGGCCTGCAGAAAGCCAGCCTTGACAAACGATATAACAAAGAACAAATTGATGGAATATGCCCACGCTAGATGTGTAAAGTAATCACCTAATCACAACAAAATCAGACAGCTATATGAATTTTGTAGTGTTCAGTGTGCAATATTCGTCAGAACTTTATAGTAAACATGAAATAATCGTCACCGTTCAGGCCAAGTTACAACATATATATATATATATACAGAAAAACAATTATTCCATACGAATCCGTCAGGCCAGGAAAATCAAATTATTTTTTATAGAAACATGAAAGGCTGGATGCATGACAGTTGGCACCAGTATTGGAGCACATTTTCCCTCCAAATATTTTGAAAAATAGCAAAACGCTGAAATTCTATTAGGGTTTTCTAAGTGCAATAGTGTTTTTTGAATCCCGTTATCAGGCCATGATAAGATCCAAATTCATTACATTCAAAAAAAAATTATATATGATATTAACGTCCTCAAAAATTAGACATAATAACAAGTTAAATACAGTGAGAAATACATATATCAGGTCGGGTCATATAACATATATCGCGTACATGTCAGCCAGTCTCAGAATCATGTATGCCTGGTACCTTAACTCAACAGCATCACATACAGTCCCGAATTCATTCTATTTTTAACACAAGAAAAAAAACAAATATAGCACTGCACACATACAACTCTAGGCTATTCCACATCTTCCTATACAATCTCTAACACCAGCAGCAGCACAGCAGCTCCTAATTCATTGAATCTAAAGCCAATAAATAATAAATCTGGATCCCTAATCAGTGGGTAAAAATCGTCAGCAAAAGGAAAGGACCTGTTCAAAACCTTACACAATTTAACTTCACATCTCCGCCTTAGGACTGGATCCTGAGATTATCACTCCTGGATCAGCAGCAAGCAAGCATTTCACGAATGCAGATCAATATGTAGAGAAAAAAGAAAAACATAAACATCCAGCTGATTTGAATTCTGCCCGACCCTTATGCAAGTTTTGTGTCTCGGCCATGGAAGAATCCCATATTCCATATATCTCTGAGAGCTGGCTTCATCACGAAATAAAAAAACAAATGACTATTGAGAGTTATCTCGGCGGTCTTCTCCACTATCAGCATGGTTATGGCCTGCTGATCCCATGGATTGATGGTGTTCTGAATTATTATTCATGCTCCTGTTGTTGTAGGCCGCATTGAGAGCAGCAAGCATACCCAAATGCGTTTCATTCGATCCTCCTCCTCCTCCTCCTAAGCCAAGACCAGTTTGTGGCAACTGTTGGGAAGCTGACCCTGATCCTGCTCCTGCTCCTGATCCTGATCCTGATCCTGCTGGGCCTTGCATTAACATAGAACCAAACTGAACATGTCCCATGCCTGTACTGGTTGAATTGAGATTAATGGGCCTGGGCATGAAGTGAAGCCCACTAGACATAGAAGTCCTATACATGGCTCCACCAGAAGAAGCTGGGAAAGTCCAAATAGGATCAGAACCTGGACCAGCATGACCCATAACACCTGGAGTAGGGGGCAACATCCAAAACGTCCCGGGCATATTTTGTCCAGTGCTTGATAACCCCGTTGCAGGGGTCACTGCCCACATGGGCTGCATATTCTTGAACTGCTGTTGTTGTTGTTGTTCTTCCCTCAATCTTTTCCTCGAATTCCCACAATCAGAATTCATTAGGTCATTAATCTCAGCTCGATCGTTTATCAAGTTCTGTTCATGAATTAATGCCTGTGTAAGCCCACTGCTATCTGTATGATGATGCCCAATACCTAATCCAGTATTCATGCCTGACCTCTCCTCCTGTACCCGTTCCCACTCGTTCCTGCTCCGAATCTGCTGGTCCAACCTGGCTGCGAAATTCGCATTCAGATTCAGCGAACTAGAATGAAAATAGGGCGGTTTCAAGGGAGCAGAAATGCTAGAACTGGAGCTCCTCGTCGAGATATTGAGTGAAGCAATATTCGCCGGAATCGTTCCCGTCCCCGTTGCAGCAATAACAGCCGGCTCCGCTTGCTGCAGCAACCATTCTATCGTTTCTCCATCCGATTTATGCCCGAGCTCTCTCGTGAGCTGGAAAACTCTCGCCGCACAGGTCGCCGGCATCCGGATTCTCCTCCCACGCCCGTCCACCTTCGTGTGCCGATCTTTGGTCGACGACCGCTTCGCCAGCGGTTTCTTGGAAGCATCCTCGGCTCCTTGAACAATAGCAGAAGAAGAACTAGCCTTCTGCTCATTTGCCTTGGGGATAATAATTGCAGTCTCAGTGTTACTATATAACTTAGCAGCTGACATAGCCAAAGAAGAATCCACCTGCGATGAAGCCAGAGCCGTCTGTGTCAAATACCCAGAACCCAAACTGGAACGACCATGATCATCTTGATTCTGTCTATTCGATGCAGTCTGAACATTATATCCCACCATCCTTTGCTCTTCTTGATCATACGAAAGAAGCTGCAAGGGTTGCATCCCGGTCTCTAAGTTAAACTTGGTTCTCCCATTGTCTACATGAGATTCCATGCTATGACGACCCCAATTCCTCTAGATTCCCGACAGATGCCCAGATCCTCGACATCCAGTCCCAGGATCCGTTGGAATTCAATTGCAATACAAAAAAGAAATTACAATTATCAAACAATAGCCCTTCTCAGAGTCTCAGCAATCTTACCTTTCAAGCCCCGATTCCACGGCTAATGCACAGATAGATCATAAATAGATAGAATACCTAATTCATCAATTCACACAGACCTCAGATTTCAAACTGGCCGATTTTTAGGTCTTCTCCAAAGAAAAAGTAAACCCGAACGCCCGAACGCACGCTTCTGAAGCTTCGACTCTGGTGCGGCAGGAATTTTCCAGTGAATCGAACATGATAAGACACCGACACTCACATATAGCACGTTGAAGAAATCTTATAGGGCGGGCGGGCGGATCAGGATTTGTTGCTCTGAACTCTGAGAGTTGCGGTCATGTGGGTTAGCTTGCCTTTCCCTCCCTAAAACAGTTGTAGCGCTGCAAGGCGAGGGGATGCGATGATGATGATGATAGACTAGTTCAGTACTGTCGACCTTAACCCCTTAGTCCTTTCTGTCAGACCCACCAACAGGTCTCCACGTGCGGTGTTCTTTATGATCCATGGATCAGACACACCATTACCAATATTCACAACTCATTTCTTCCTTCTTATGGATGGATGGATCACTGTTAAAAACCCTATCTTCTCCACAATTAAATAGCGCTCAGCCTCTCCTCCCTCAGCCCCTGAGCACACACCCACTGGTGGGACTGCTGTCCTGCTCCAACATAATTAGTGGGGGCAGATGCGGGCCCTCACCAAAATCATTGCCCCGCCTTTGGCTGCTTCTTTTCACCACCATTTCGTCCTCTTTTTCTTTAAGCAAGCACCTCTTGGACCAGCTTGCACCTGCACAGTTCTCCTCTGGCAAGCATTAACGACTCCTGCTGCCCATCTACTCCATTTCAGAAAAATAAAATATAAAACAAAAAAAACTAACTCGATAATAATAATATTATACGTTCGTCCATCCTGTGGATTGAATAATGAAAGAAATTATCCAGTGCAGTAATGGTAAAACTGTTACCGTGTACTGTTCATTCTTAATCACTTCAAGAAAACTGAAACTAACTACCAACCTATGTCTCATAGATCACCAGATAGAACCTTCTGCCCCTTGGAAATTCGGAATACGCATATATTTATAATTATCATACCTACTTTATATTAATTTCTTATTCACGTATAAAACGCCAACGGGCAATTTTGGAAGGAAATTCGGTTGTTTTGATAAAATCGCTGGTAGAAATTATATTTTCATTGATGAAATTGTTTGTCTGAGATATGTAGAGCATTGTATAATCAAATTGCAGAATGGGGTTGTCAGGCGGATGACTTTTAATAAAATTTAATGCAAAATTCTAATAATAATTCTCTGTAATCAAACTCTATAAAATTGTAATGCAGAATTCTAATAATAATCCTCTTTAATCAAAGTCTTTATGTGGTATATGTGATATGATAACATATATTATGTGATAACAATGTATTATGATGATGCCAAGTTAATTATAATTTTAAAAGTATGAAAGGATTAAAAAAAAATTAAATAGAAATATTCAAAAAGAATAGAGATTAAATTACATTTATGATGATTTAGTTTAAATTAATTATTATTTTATTTTATTTTTAGGACATTTTTAGAAGGCTTAAAGACTTAAGGTGAATGGTCCTTTTGTGTTTTGGGAAAATATAATAAAAAATTAAATAGAAATATTCAAAAAATAGAAATTAAACTAGATTTATTTGGTTTATGGATCTCCAAACATCAAGAAGCTGAGATACTTACCTTTTTATCCCTGACTATTGTGACTTTGATCCTTATTGCTCCCCTTAGGCCTCGAAAGGAGGGATAACAAGGGGCTATTGCTTTTTGCAGCACTAGCAAGGAGTGATAGCATCCCCCTTGCACCATTGATAGGGAGTGATAGCCTCCAAAATGTTATAGACTGAGCCTTTTCCGAGGAGATCAACTCCACTTAGCTTCTCATGAGGTGGGGTGGATTCTTTGTAGCATGAACATGGGAATGAGTATATGACTCAAATTTAACTAAGTTCTAGGAGTCTAGATCCATCCTCACATTTTCTCCATAAATCTATATAAGGAGGGCCTTACAAAGGGGAAAGAGGACATTTTCTCCATAAATCTATATAAGAGGGCCTTACAAAGGGGAAAGAGGAGGAGAAAGAATTGTAAGTGAATGCTACTCTTTTTTAGAAAGAGAGACTCTCTTTCCGTAGTCTTCATGAGTTGTGAGTTAGCCTTGTTTAGGTGAGGGCCAAGGTAAAGGGGTTGGAGCTTGGGATCATTGAGGACATGCACCATGACTCGAGGTAATCACATGATTATATTGTTCTTTGCTTAATGAATATAGGTTTATATGACTTACCCCCATATTGTTGTGTTTATTTATTGTTACAATTCCATATTGGTTTTAGTCTTTCTTTGAGTAGATCAAACTAGATCTAGCATATCTCTTATTCCTAGTGCTATTATTTATTTATTTTATTTATTGTTTTGGTTTTATTTATTTATTATTTATCATATTTAAATTAGTATTTTATTTTATTTTTATGACTCTTTTTAGAGGGGTTTTGGACTTTAGGGTAAATGGTTCATTTGTGTTTTGGAAGAATATGGGAAGTAGGGGAAAAAGTTGCAAGAATTAACTTACATTAAGTTATATATCAAGATTTATTTAGTGCAACATACTATTCAATTTGAACATGATTTTTCATACTAATTCAATGTAAGAATATAGAATATCAAACAATGATTTTTAATAGATGATCTTTATAAATTCGATATTCATACCCTTGGACCCATTTGAAGAGTTTGGTTATAGAAATATCTAAAACTCTTTTAGATATATCAAATCTAAAAAATTATATAGATACTTTGATACAAAATGTGTGAACCAAGTGGTCCTTTCTTTTTAAAAATTATAAATCATTGTTTGTTACGTTTGTTTTAGTAAATTTACTAAGAAAATGTTTTATTAGGTAATAATGATTTTCCATTTTAGAAAGGCCTAACATTTCATTGAAATTTTAATTTTGAATATTTTGTATAAGAAGCTCTTTTATGAGATTGTTTTTAATCGCAATGTTTTATAGAAATAAAATTGTCTTCTCACTCACATCTTCAAGTTGATCAATTGGACATGAAAAGACTAATGATGTGTTCCTAACAAGTGGTTAGATCTAATCTTAAAGATGTAAACTATAGAGCTTAAAAAGCCTAGAATGATTAAATATCACATTAGTTCAATGCACCAATACATGAAATCTAATAATGATCCCCAAGAGATAATCTCTATAGACACAACCTTCATACCCATGGACTCATTTGATACACTAAACTTAAAACATTGTATGCATACTTTGAGGAAAAATGGATGAACCACCTCATCCTTATTTTTTTCGAGATGTAAATTTTTGCTTGAATTTTTGTTTTCGAATGTGTTTAAGGAGAAACTTTCACGAATGGGGCAAGCACACATTGTGCATACAATAACATCATCCATAACCTTTTTGGGGATGTATGAGTGCTTATACTTACTAGGAATGTATTTGAAACACTTCAAAATGTATTTTTTGTGCTAAATTTCCTAGGAATAAGAAGCTCTCTCATGTGATGTTTTTCTCCAATGAAATAAGTAAAACTTTGATTATATAAAGCTACACTGTTTTAAGGAAATAATAGTGTGTTCTTATGATGTCTTCAATTGATTCAGTTTGGACATTAAAATACTTAGAGCTTAGAAGACATAGCATGATTTGTCACATTAATTTAAAAGAAGATTTAACAATTTCCAATATCCAATCTTTGTACGCACAACCTTTATATGTATAGACATATTTGGAAAGATAGGTTGCATAACTATAATAAATCCATATAGATACAATAAATCTACAAGATCATATACATATTTGAGACAAAATGGGTGAACCACCTCTATATAATGTGGTTATTACTTTTTTAAGATGCAAATCCTTTCTTGGCTTTGGCATTTGACATTTGAGGAGCAACTTTCACAAATAAAACAATACATGTTATATACATAATAATATCATCCATTAGGCTTTTGAGAATGTATGAGTGTTTATGTTTACTAAAAGTATATTTGAAATATGTAGAAATACATATTTTTAATTAAATTTATTAGGAAAATGTTTTGTTAAATGAATATATATATATATATATATATATATATTTAAAAGCTTAACATTGAATTGAAATTTAATTGCACTTTTTCTTAATAAGAAAAAACAACAAAGATTAGATGAGAAATGAAATATTAGATAAGATTGTATGAAGTTTTGGTTCTTAATAAAGGTGAAGATTCTTGATAACGTCTTCGGTTGCAGTAAGATTCCTGATAATGTCTTCCATTGCAGTTGTGGTTTGAATTTCGTTGGAGGGATCTGACATGGCATTGGGATCAAGTGTCCTCGAATTTGCCATTGTCGTGATGGTGGTGTTAAAGGGATTGGAATTTGACTGGGCGAGGTGCGAGAATGGTGGTGTGATTGAAAACATGAGGGAAAAAGACCTTTTGACTCTCTGTAGAATGTTTTCGAAATGATTTCAACCTCCAAAGCAACATAGCTCCTTATAAAAGTCCTTTCGTTACATCACACTAGAGGTACTTAATAGTAGAAAGGTGCACCACTATCCGAAGAAAATCCCACCGACTTACTAATTAGAGAGTTGATAGTGACGAACCTTATTTAACAAAATAAAATTCCTTCTAACTAATCAAGACATCCCTTCACACACAATGACACTTAGGCTTAAAATATAAGGCATTGGGGGTGGATTTACTTTATGGTTTCCTTTTGAAATGTGACTTGTAATTGAGTACAGACCAAATCATGTATTGCATGTTGTCTCCATAAAAGCATAGGAGAATATCTAGCACTCATATCCATCATCACTCACACAAGCTTAGGGCACCTATGACTCTAAAACATGGATCTCGTTGATATGAACCATGGGGTCTTTTGGAATTTAATTCTTCTTTATGAACAACATGCTCATCTAATCAAGTCATTCACACCTTTTAAAAATGGTCAAAATGTTCTCAAGTCAAATGTATTTTTTGATATCCATTTTTGTAAAACTTCACTTCCAATAATAATGGATTTATTAAATTAAATAGGCTATTACTATTGTTATTATTTGTTTTAATAATATATTAAAGAAAAATTAAAATTTTGAATATTGATATATTTTAAATTAACATTTCACTTATCATTAAAATAATAAGAAAAATCATTATTATTTTGAAAAAGAGAGACAATAATATTTTTTCCTATATTTATTTTTTTTTTCTTTTCAATCATTATTTTATTTTATTTTTTTTAATTTATTTTTCAAATTTGGTAAAATTTATCATAACTTCATTGTCAAATGGTAATGAGGAAAACCATTATTGACTAGTTCATGTTAGGACTCATCATCCTTATTCAAAAAAAACAAGTCATCTAAAATTAGATGCTCGTGGTTCTTAAGGGGCGGATTTCCAATCCTATTAGATAACTTCGTATTTTGGGTCATTAGCCTATTTTCTTTTCAATCATTGTTTTATTTTATTTTTTTATTTTATTTTTCAAATTTGGTAAAATTTATCATAACTTCATTGTTAAATGGTAACAAAGAAAACAATCATTGACTAGTTCCTGCGAGTTGACTCACCACCCTTATTCAAGAAAAACCAAGTCATCTAAAATTAGATGGTCGTGATTTTTACGGGGTGGATTTCCAATCCTATTAGATGACTTCGTATTTTGGGTCATTAGCCTATTTCCTTAGGTTTGAGGAAGATGAATTCTTAACCAATCAATAGCAATTTTGAGGTCTTGGTCTTAGAGTACAATGGGATTCAATGTGTATTCAAAACAAAATACTAAGTTCCTAAATGCAATTTAACTTATTGTCTGAAAAAATAATTCTTTAATTTAATCCTCTTTATCAAGGTGGATATTGGTGGCCACCCACCTATTTCATTGAGTTATAATAGCTCTCCGTCTTCTTGACAATTTTCTATGGTTTTTTGTTTCCTAAACTTCTGAGACCGTTTTGAGGTCCTACTCGATGTCTTTTGGTCAAATGTGGGGCTAGCGGTTGCCATGACATGTTAGAAAACAAGATCGCAAAGAAATAAAATTAAATAAATGCGGAAATAAAAAATATAGAAGAACAATACAAGAGAGATACCAATATATGTGGTTCACCCAAAATGGGCTACATCCACAAAGAAACAACCAATCCAAGAGAGACACCAATATATCGGGTTCACCTGATATGGGTTACATCCACAGAGAAACAACCAGTCCTTTCTTTTATTCTGTCCAACAAAATGAAGATATACAACCCACAGTACATCCGCTACAACATCCTCTTCACTCTTTCATAGTCTCTCTCAATCAATCACAATGATTTTTCACACTACAATAGATGCAGTACAATTCCGTCATACACGAAAGAAATTTGCCTTATAGTGAAAAAACCATAACATAACTTCTATCATCAAATATACGACCTAATGATAACAATCCGTATTGACTAAGAAATTACAATATTTTACAAGGAATTTTTCTAAAAAACATATTCAAGGGTGAACACTGGGGGTGGAGAGCTCCTTGCCTTTGGAATTGGGATACAAACATGACTGAAATAGGACCTATGAATCAAGAAGATAATTAGGCTCCACAGTAAACTGGGCAATCCTTGTCCCCAAACAATTGTTGTAATTCCTAATTAGTTCTTTCCAATGAGCTATTTTACGCCCTAAATGAAGATCATATGCAAAAATAATGTATCCTCGGGAAATTGATGTATCAACTAACCACCTTGGGCCCACAAATCATTTTGGCGCTTTATCTCCTGTGGTTATGTTTTTGGATGTTTAGGGTTTTTGCCTCGTATGCTTATGATAAAAGGTCATTTTTAGTCTCTTTGTAATCAAGTCCTACAAATGAGAATGGTTGACACGTCTCTCTTCAAAGATAAGCTACTACAAGCTGAGCCAATTGTATTGCTTTGAAATTTACAATGTTTTTCTATTCCATTAATTAATAGAATTTGGATTTTACTGTAATACTCTTTTCTCTAAAAAATATGTGTGTGTGTGTCTGTTTCCAATTTATATTTCTTCCTTCATTTTGTTGTAAAAATAATCCAGATCACCTCTTCCATTTTAATTTTAATTTTAACAACAACTTGGAGGAAGTGACTTCATACAAATATCTCGAAATTGGTCTCATCATAATATTAACTAGAACTATAACATTGAGAAAATGATTAACGAAGAATGGAAAGCTTATTATGGACTTGAAAACAATTGTAAAACAAAAAACCTTCGACTTTGGGATAGAAAGGAAATCTTTTTGTAGGCTCTCATCACTCCTATTATCATATATGAATGTGAAGTTTGGGACTACACCATCTATAGAGAATCATGGAGAAGCATAGAGCAAATCCAAAAGCACTTTATAACATATAATCTCAAAATTAAAGGCAATACCTGTTAACACCCAAAAATTGTTCACCTAGCTCATCTCCCTAGTCACATAACCCATTTACCACTTTTTCCTACATTTTTGGCCTCCCAAACCCCAAAAATGATTAAATTGGTAACTAAATGAGCATAAAATCATTATTTCCCTCATCAAAGAATGAAAATCCTCCAAAAAATGATAAAATCCCATAAAAAGGGGTCAAAATCCCCAAAAAAGAAAAATAAACAAGGGCAAAAGTCAAAATAAAATCAAAAAAGAGGGAAAACTCAAAATACTACTAGCTAATACTATTGGTTTCCCAAAACCATGGGTGAATACTCCACCACCCAAAATCACTATAAAAAGGTGATGGAGGCCCCCCATTTCACATCCAAGATCAACTCTTCACATCCTCATGTTGCCAAAATTCATGTTGAACTTTAGCCTATCACCTTGAGTTTTTGTTCCCCATTCAGTTGAGTCTTGGCCACCTCTTGGGCATTTGGAGAAGAGAAAGGAACTCTAGAGACCCGACGCGCTACTCTTCGTACAGCTGCGAGGGCCCAAATCTACTCACCTTCTAAGGTAACTCTTATTGTAAACCCTTGTTTGCACAATAATACAAAAACACATAATGGGTTCCAATCTATTTGTTGTTTTTACTACAGTAATTAGTTAGATTTATTTTCATTGTTATTTACACTCACACATCATCATTATCTATATTGTTTGAACTACTACTAAGGGTTCCATAATCCTTAGTAGGTGCCCCTTTGCACATACTAATGTGAAAACACTAGCTACAATACCCACTATCCTATCCTCCTCATAAAAACAAGTCTCTCCCCGATTGAGAGCATGTCTATGACTAGGTACCTAATGTATAAGAACACGATAAACAACATGGGAGACAAGAAGCTTCCTAAGATTGTTTCATACTTTAGTGAAAACCACCTAAGACTTAAGCGAGGATGGCATAAAGACACCATGTCTTGGCTAAATCATTGGGGAGTCGAGGAAGAGGTCACTCTATAGAATAGTGATAATATTAAAAGTATTATTACATCTAAATTTAAAAAGAAGATGTGGTGTGATAAATAGTTGGAGGATAAGAGAAAATTAAGATATTATAAGGAGGTAATCGTCCATAATCTCGAAGATCAAAAGTATCTCTTTGTTTTAATTAGCGTAAAGAAGAAAATTAACATTAATAAAATAAAAACAAACTCTCATAAGCTCCATAGTGAAACAGGGTAGTAGACAATTCCTAAAATGCCATGAGATGAAAGAATTTGTCATCTTTGTGCCACCAAGAAGGATGAAAATAAAAATCACTTTCTCATCAAATGTCCTGTGTACACCCACATTATAACACAATTTCAAAATATTTGCTACAATACTCGGCTTCCTAACCTTTTAACTCATCACAACTATGATGATTTATAAAGGCTTCTCCTAAATCTTTTCGAGCATATAAATAATATTCTAAAAAAAACCATGTAAGTACTTACTTTTTTAAAGTCTAACAAATCAAATTTGATTTGAGTAGACATTAATAACTATCATCATCATTAACGATAACCACCTTTATTTTCCTCTTTTCCACTTAAACTTTTTTATTATTCAATCTACCTAACTCACTTAAAATTATCTCTTAAAAATACCTCTTTTCCTACCCTCCTTATTATGTTTCTTTTATGTTACAATCTCTCATTTTCCCCAATTTATCTTCGTTATCCTAGTTGATACTTTACATTCCTAGTGCACTAAGGTCCCTTTCCTTTAGTGTTATTGTATCTAATTATTTTCATCCAAATCAACTTTATATGTGCATTCTTCTTCATTTGAAACTTTTAACAATTTTATTTTATTTTTAAAAAATTATAAATTTAGAATTTATATTATTAAAATAAAAATTTACACATTATTATTACCTTTATTTTTAAAAGTTGGCTTCCAATCCGTAACCCATTATAAATTCAAAGTCAATAATAAATTTCAACTCCTTTCATTATGTATGAATAACTATGATACATTAGGTCCATGTACCTTGATTGTGGTACATCATCTAAAGATAGACTTTGCATTGTTGCATCAACTAACAAGGAGTCCATGTTGATTGTGGTACATCATCTAACAAGGAGTCCATGTTGATTGTGGTACATTATTTAAAGATAGACTTTACATTGTTGCATCAACTAATAAGCAGTTCATGTTTGCTATATATTAAGTGTAACCAGGAGTTCATGTTTACTATATATTAAGTGTAACCAGGAGTTCATGTTTACTATATATTAAGTGTAACAAGGAGTTCATGTTTACTATATATTAAGTGTAGACTTTACATTGTTGCATCAACTAACAAGGAGTCTATGTTTGCTATATATTAAGGGGCATACTTCTCCAATTTTACTTTTTTCTCTTGCTTTCTTCTTATTTGTGTTTATGTAGCACCTTGATTAGGCATGGCTGAAGATTTTGTCATTAGATATTGTTTTGTGCAATTTTAATTGGAGTCGATGAACTTGGATCTCTTTCTTCATTCAAATAATATAATTCATGTCTCTTTTATCTCTTTTTAGAAAATTCTTTTTACAATTAAAAAAGTGGGAAGGGAAGGAAGTTAACCTTGAAATAATGATGTATTAGTATCTTTGTTGTGTCTCGGTGGAGGTGGAATGGTATGAATATTTATTAAGGCTTTTCAATTTCGCTTTCCATATTTGTGAAAATTTTCCTTCAAATATGACAGTCTCACATGTTCATGATCAAATCAAACTCTTTGTCAAAAGGAAATGTGTTTGTTGTTTGAAATTTGTGTCCATCTTCAATCTTTGTATTTCAATAAAGTTTATTAGAAGGCCTTTGCTTAGATCAACATAAATACATTATTGAGTGTAATTATTGGAAAGCAAGATATAAGTGTCTACAACCAAGATAATAAGCTTACCCAACACATCACCACTTATACACTTTGGGAACCCCATTATTCTATAGAGAGATTATACAATCTTATCCATATTGGCTAGACTCTATCAAAGTTTCCATACAAGAGTTAAATCTTAGTTGCATAGCTTATAAAGAAGCTAATGTTGTCCATAAACTAATGGCCTTATCAATAACTTATGCTCTTTTCAATTCAAAGATGAATTCAAGAATAAAAAATCCTTTTACAATTAGATGGATTATGACAGTACTTGTCAAAGAGGAGGCCTAACATATTGATTATATCCATGTTTATTTTTTTAAAGTGATATGCAAGGGCTATTGAGTTAGCATATTATATAATGTCCTAGAGAATATTTTTTTTTTCTTTTGGCAAAGTAAGCCATGTTGGAAATTTTTTAAAAAACAACAATATTGTTGTCTTCTCAATGATAAACAAGACTAGGCATATGATTACTTGGAGGTGGAGGAGCTCTTTAATGAAGAGTGTCCTTGAAAAAAATCGAGTTATCTTTAATAGTTGCTTATGTGATTGGAGCTTTCTAATAATAAAAAATTTCAATCCTAAATGAATATTCAAATGTGCATATCTTATGGTTAAGGTGTACTGTCAAAAATTTGGTTAATAATAAACACTAGCATGGCTTCATTTTAATCGTGATTCTATTTAGCATAAAGATGGATAAAAAAGAAACCAAACATAACTTCTTGGTGTTTAAAAAATTAAGGTTAAAATGGATCTCAATTGGTTTATTTTATTATTATATTTTTTTAATATTATGGTTGGCATTGTTTTTCATGTATTCTTTTTTATTGGCATGGTGGTTTTTTTCACTTTTAAATCACATGTCTTGAATTTTTTTGTCATTTTATTCATTTACACATCTCATTCACATTGGGTTGTAAAAGGAATAAATTAATCTTGTGGCAAAATGACTGTCTTTCATGTTACAAATCTAACAATAATCCCATAGAAATTGTAGGCTTAGTCAAAGTTCCAAAATGATCCAGCATCCATGCATAGTGGAATGGTGGCCCATGTGTTTTTCCCAAATCTCATAAAACCATGATCTTCTAAATATCGATCGAAACTTTGAGTTCATGTGTCATCGGATTTTTGTTGCAAGATTAAGAATTTATAAACCATGCTGGGTCAAGTTTAGAAACCAATAATATTGTTATCTTCTCAACACATAGAGAAGGGCTAGCGATAGCAAAACGATATTGTTGTCTTCTCAATGCATAAAGAAGGGTTAGCGATAGCATGGACATGGTATTAGATTAGTTGGAAGTGGAGGAGTTCTTGGATTGTCTTTGAAAGAAAAAATGACTTATATCTTTTTGATAGTTGCTTCCATGATTGGAGCTTTTTGAGTAACAAAAATCAATCCTAAAGGAGTATTCAAATGCATCTATTATTGTCATGGTGGTGTGGCTGGTCACAAAGTTGAGTGATGATAAACAATAGCATAGCTCTGTCTTAATCCTAGTCCTATTAAGTGTTGAGAGAGATAAAAAAGAATCCAAACCTAAACTCCTCAGTGCCTAAAAGATCGAGCTTAATATAAATATAATGGTTGGCTTATTTTATTATTATACTTCATCATTATTATTATAGTTGGAATTGTTTTTTATATTTTTTTCTATGGAGTAGGGTTAAATGTTTTATGTTTTGGACTATAGTTTCAATGATTTTTTTGGTCAAAACCTGGCTGAAATTGTTGGAATTGCATATATACGTTATTGAAATTGCATAATTCAGGTGCATAAAGGTGTACAAGTGCGTTGAATACATTTTTGCAATAAAAAAATTGCAATTTGAACAATAAAAATAGTGATTTTAGAAACTATTTTTATCATCACATTCCAACAAAAATGACTAGAAAAGTCCAAAACATAGATTGTTTAGCCAACTCTTTTTTTAATTAGTAATGTGCGTTTTTTTCACTTTTTAATATTAGAGTTCAACATTTTTTGTCATTTTAATTTATTAACATTATGTGACACCACATCTCATCCACATTGGGTCGTAAAAGGATTAAGTTAATCTTGTAGCAAAATGACCCACTTTTGTGTCACAAACCTCACAAGAATCCCATGGCTATTTTAAAGACATGGTCAAAGTCCCACCATGATCCAACATTAACTCAAGGTAGATTGGTGCTCCCATGTGTTTTATCCAATTTTCAAGATCCTCTTAATATCGTTCGGATTTTTGAGTTCCCATCAGATTGAGTTTTTGCTACAAGATTCAACAACATTGGTTGTAAAATACACCTCACTTATCTCGATGCAATCATTGTATCTAGGGAGATGTGAGACATTTTTTATGCCAGTGACACATGGATAAGACAAAATATATTTATTATGGGAGTGACATGTGAATAAGGGAAAAAATGTGTAGGGTGATGCAAATTTCGTGTAACTTCAATAATTTGGAAGACATATTTGTGTAATTATAAAACTTTGTCCGTAGTCACTTATAGGGAACTGCCACGTAGTAGCTCACTAATATATTAATGACGATAATAATTAAGTAAATTTAACAATTGTTTGATAATAACTATCCTCACCAATGCTCTGACTCCCCATATAAATGTCCTAGAAGGTAGGGCAATGGTGGGGGTTCCATTTCAAAAGTAACGTTTGGCTCGGCTCAAAGAAAGGGTTGGGAGGGCAATGGTGGGGGTTCCATTTCAAAAGTAACGTTTGGCTCGGCTCAAAGAAAGGGTTGGGGGGCATACGATGGATGAGAGGGGTCCCCCGTCCTGCTGGAGGATGGGGTTTTGCAAGAGAATGTCGTCGCGGATTATCAGATCAGACCGGGCTCCGCTGCTTTTGGTGTTGAAAAGACAGTCACCAATCACATCACAGTTGTAAGTTGCTGATTGGTGGACGCAATCGACACACGACACCCGACGTCACCAGTGAGGTAGAGATGGAAAGGGTGATTCTGCCAGCGCCGCTCGATTTGACCCATCCAGAATCCACAGCGCACGTGAACGACCTGAATTCGAACCCTAAACCTTCCGCATCTCTCCTCGCAGCCGCCGTCCGATTATTCAAGAAGCGTCGCCGTCACAGCAGTTTGACGTCTGACAAGGAAGTTCGATATCAGTCCATTCAATACCCGACACGACACTGCTCGTAATTCGTAGGTCGTATCGATCCCACTCCCCACCGTCTACGGTCCACTACAGCTGTCGACATCAGCAAACACCGAAACCGCGTTGAACAGTTTGGCGGCTAAATATTATAATACGAAATATTAAACACGAAGCAAGCTAGCTTAGATAATTTGATAGTCCTCAAACCCTAGGTAGCCCCACAGGCCTCCCTCATTATGACCCACTACCCTCCAAACTTATGCTTTTGCCTCCAATTTTACACGACCGTCCTTACGGGTGTGGGGTAGGCGGTCCTTGTGAGATATTCTAAGCAAGGAAAGCGATTGATGGATGGTGGGAAATCAAAGATGTTCTTGTAATTTGGTGCCCGTGATTTTAGTGAAATTCAATTATGTAGCGATTTAGTTGGTTGAAACTTTGCTTAGCATAAATATAGAGAAGGAAGAAACCAATCCATGGACTTGATTGTGACATGATGTTTTGTGTTGCCATGGTTGCACGTGTGGGGAGTAGTATTAAATATCCACTCTCTAATAATGGAGGTCCTTCTTTAGGTAATGTGTCCTACATGGTGGTCTTTCCCTTAAGCTTAAATTATCATTTTTGAGCATATAATCATTCTTTTTAAGGCCTTGTGAGGATATTCATTTATCATAATTGCATATATGGTTTTTTTTTTTTTTTCATTAATTATCAAGTGAACAAAAAATTTCATATACATTTTTATTCACTTTTGTAAAAGGAAAAATATTACTCAATACATAGTTATGTCAACACCAGTTGTACATGAAATGATGACAGAAGTACAATAAGGATATTTTTTAATGTGTACAATGTAAACACAAAATGGATTTACTACAATTTTTTAACACAATGTAAAACAAAGCCATGTCATCTTACACATACAACTACATAATAACATTTATACAATTTTATCTTGCAATCAAATGATATATCCTCACCTCTTTCATAAAAATGGACATGAGGAAGAGAACAATAGTTATTATTAAAATGTTACAAAATGAGAAGTCTTCATCTAAAGATATGAAAATATGTGGAATGTGGAATAAAAAGTATTTTTTTGTTAGGAAAAAAACAAACAAAGATGTCACTTGAGAGCTACATTTACATGCAATTCCATTATCTTTTGGATATGATTACCTTGGTACCAAGGGTCTCTATCTTCTTAGTATTAAATATTTATTGAAAATTGTTATAAACAGTTAAGTGGAATGAAATTCTTAAAGCATTGAGTGCAATGAAATGATCATAATAGCTTTAATTTATATATATATCTAATCCAATGGTTATTTAAATAATCATATAAGGATAAGTGTTCCTAGTGCAAAATTATTAGTGTCTTTTTCAAGATTATTAAATTGTTTTTTATAAGTAAAATAATTTTATTATTGTTATGATAAAAATAGGGATGTGAAGTGATTTACTTAGTTTTCATGAACATGTTTGGTTGGTTAAATGGGTTATCAATAATTTTTTTGGAAGTTATATTTTTAGTGTTTGCTAAGAACATGGAAAGCACAATTCAACTCTATAACTTATGTTATTTGTTATTATGCGTTCGCAACATTACAGGAATATTGCCTAGTAGCATCATTATTTGTGTCCAACCAATGAAAATTATTTTTTTGGATCACTTTTTCATTTTTTGAGGTTATGGTTTTTCTTTTAATGGTTGTAACCTCACATTTGACTTTGACTTATATTTGACCATTTTCAATTTGGGTATTTAGTTTTTACTTACTGTATCTGTCTAAATTGCAATCGTTACTAGGTTTGGTAACTGGTTATTGCTTAGTCCCACTTTACATCAAAACCCTTATGATTTGATGATAACCCTGGCTTATATTTTTTTATCTATTCATTGTTTTATTCTTAGAAACATTACATCATGTTAGTGGACTTGATTGTTAACTCATGTAAGCATCCAGTGACATGCTTTAAAGATAATGTATCTATATGGTTTTGGTGTTATCGTGTTAATATTTTCCTCAACACCAATTTCAGGTTTTTTTTATGGATGCATTTTAATGCTACCACATTAATGTGTGCATAGAAGCCTTGTATAGCCTCCTTGATTAGTGCAATAATGAGTCTTGTAATTTACAGGCTAGATTCTTAGAATATTTAAGGCCTCAAAGTAGTTTCCCAAACCTCGAGGACCCTTGTTCATGTATTTTAGATATAGACAAAGTTGTAAGTAATTATATACTTATAAGACCTTGGAATCAAGTAAACATTTAAATCTCTTGTTATAGCCTTAGCACTGCGTTTAATTTGCAGACTCGAGAATTTATTAAATTTTGTTAATTAAGCATCATATTCATAGAACAAGTTATGCTAGTTGAAATGTGTATTTAATTAGTCCCATTTGGGGTCCCATACCAAAAAGAGCTCATCAATATAATTCATTGGAGTTTTGTTCCCATATGATAACTTATATGCAAGGTTATAGTACATAAAGTCCAACATTTTCTCTTGTCCCGAACCTGAGTTGGTTATAAAAATGTGACTAATCCTTAGGCTGTGTTTGTAACATGACTTATACAAAATTTCATCTACGTAGTTTCTATATAACTTTGTTGATTCTATAAAACGAGGAAAATAGAATTTGGGACCTGGAAGAATCCCTTTGGGGTGGATGTAGAAAACCACACTAGTGTTCAACCAAAACTAAAAATCCTCCAAATTAGGGTTAAATAAGTGGAATTTTGGTGTCTGTGACCTCAAGGAAATTTGTCCTTGAGATTGTAACAATAGTATATGGGGTCCATATCTTTCCAATAATGAGTTGTTTTCCTCGAATGAAGTTAGTATGTGAAAATTATGCCCCCAACAAGGAAACAATCCATTTCTTCCTCATGGTTCCAAGTGGAATCCATGCCATCTTACCACGATTCACCCGTGTAGAGTTAGTAACATATGGGAACCCATTAGAGAATTCTAGAAGCATCAAAGAATCGAAAATCAAGACAGTAACAATGAAGGAAGGGAGTTAAAACCCTAGCTAAAAGGAGGGAAAGGGATTCAACTCCTATTGTAGTGATTTATTGTTCCACAACAGAGAAACCATTAAGAGTAGGGATAAAATAGAGAATAGGAGAAAGATACTTCCATGGGAACTGTAGAAATATATAGTGTCTCATAGCTTTGTAATGATCTTAATTATCTCTATATTTTTCCTTTTACACTCTAATCATTAAGAAGAAAGGCACACTACTTCATTTCTTGTCTAATTTCCCCACATCAAATTTTCTAAGTTAAATATTTTGTTTATGGTGTTCCATTACATGTCTTTATTATTGTAGTTTTATTCTTGTTTCTTACTAGTCAAATAATCCATACAATGTACTTGTTTTTATGTTAAATCATTAAAATACAAAAAGAATAGTCGTGCAATGGAACATTGGCTCATTGTAGTGGTTGCAAGTTTAAGATACATTGTAATGAGCCATCCATTGGAACATCCAAAACAATTTACAAATCATATTGACATCTTTTATTTGGGGTTTTGTATTGTTTGAGCACAATATATGATTACTTGTCTCAAAAAGTCTAAATTTGAGAGAGAGTTGTACCCTATAAATCTTGATATCAACATGAAAGGTCAAGAAGTAATGAAAAGCCTCATATTTGGTGGATGAGAATAGAGAAAGACTTGTTAATGAGAATGATTTAATATATATGAGGTTGGAATCTCAAGTAGCCAACATTTCCAAGGGTATGACCTTAATCATGATTGTTGCTAAGAAAAATGTCAACCCCTTTTTGGAATAGTGTGATTCTCATTAGAAATAAAAAGATCATGAGGGTTGAGGGAAGCAAATGAGGAGCTTAATATTGAAAAAGGGAACTCTAGTAACCATTCTTATCAACGCCTATTTTAACTGGGAGGAAAGGTAGAGATAAAGCGCTACAAAGGTGAGGCGGAGAAAATTCAAAGTTGAGATATTGGTTGTAGAAGTTAGGAGTTTATTTCAGTGTGTATAATGTACAAGTGGATATGAAAATAAATTTTTATAGACTCAATCTATAAGGTCATAGACTTACTTGGTGGTAATCCTACACTAATTCCATTAGGCTAGGGAAGACCTGCTAATTAATATGTGGGAGGTATTAGAAAACCTCCTCAGGTCCTATATAGGAAAGGATAAAGTGCTTAGGAGTACATTACAAAGTTTTAGAAATATGTCCTCCTTCCTCCATGCCCCCTTCATACTCATCATCACAAAATACTTCAATGAATTGGGCCTTTCCCTTAGCACATTTATGTCCTGGTACCCATGGTTAGAAGCATGAGTAACATAGTTTCTTCCTTCTGAGTTCTTCCCTGATTAGTTCCTCTTTCTTATCCTTTCCACATTCATCTTCTTGCCATGGCTTCTTTTCAAATCTGAATTGGGAAGGGAAGTTGGGATTGGGAAGAAACTTTGTCCTAGGTAGCACATTTTGTAGATCTCTTGTCAAACTCATAGCATCCTTCAATGAATTGGGTTTGTGGGCCTTAACTAAACCTTTTAAGGGTTCATCCAAACCTTCACTGAACATAAATACTAATCTTACCATAGATATATCAGCCACCTTGACTGATAATTTTTGGAATTCCATCATATACTCAGCAAGGGTTCCAACTTGCTTCAATTGGGCTAGTTCTTTGAAAGTCAATTATGGATCTTTTTGATCAAATATTTCTAATATCTTGTCAAAAAATTATCCATAGGTTGTAACCTGATCATGTCCCAAGTTTTTTAGACCATGGAACCACCAATCATTGGAATCTCCTTCTAGATGCAAAATAGCCATTTTTAAAGTATCATTTTCCACCATTGGATTTAGCTGAAAATAAACATCTAGTTTTTGTACCCAAGTATTTGCATAACTTTGGGGTGAGCCATCAAAAGTGGGAAGGGTAATTTTACCAATGGAACAATTCAATTCTTTATTCTGAAATGGAGTCCTATTACCTTCCCTCATTTTGAGTTTGTTTGAGACAGTGAAGAATTGATCAAATGGTAGAGTTCTTCTACAATCTTCACTCAAATTTTCCCATTCTGTCACCACTTCTTGCATATCAAATTGGGTTTTTGGTTCTTCTTTGACCTCAATAAATGTAGGTGTAGTAGGCCTTGGTGTACTCTGAAATTCATTATGCTCACCCATTGCCTTCTTTTCCTCAAAATGAGAACTACTACTGCCTCCTATCACTCCTTTGCTCCCAAGTTGACTAGACAACAATTCAAACCCTTTCATGATCTATTTTGTCATGTATTCAAATAATGGTTTCATGATTTTAGTAAATTCTTTCCTATCCTCTGAGGTTTCCTTATCATCCCTAGCCATAGTTTCAACAAAATACTCTTATTCTCCTACTTCTTCATCTTCAACAAAAGTGCTTTTAGTTTCACTTCCTAAGGGTGGTCCCTGACTTCTTGTCCTCATTAATGGTCATCCACATCAGGTGCAAGTACCATTATATGATAACACTTGTAGTGTCCCTTTTTAATATTTTTCACAAATTAAGAAAACTTGCCAATTTTGACCAATTCGACCCTTAGACTAGTATTGTCACTACTGCTTCCAAATGACTCCAAATGCTTCCAAATTGAGTCTGAACGTATTTGAAAGGTATTAAGACATATAAATTAGGCTGATAGATTTTTAACAACCCTTAAAACACTTCTTCAACATTCATTTACAATATGGACAAAGTAGGGAATAATTCTAGTCAAATCGAGCTTCAAAACCCCCAAGGGTAGTGGACAAAGATAGATCTCCAAATGTTGTTAAAAAATTCCAAAATTCTGAACAAATATATGGTATTGATAAATGGCCTTAATTATATCCCCAATGTATCATTAATTAGTTCCTATGTCCTTCTGCAACTCACTTAAATCATATGTTTATGTGCAATACTTCACATAGGGGGAAAAGCTAGTAATTTTCACCATATGTTATGAAATTCGAATGTTAGGTGCCAAGGACTTGTGCACTATAAATGAAACTCCTTCAGAACATTAATGACACTCCATAAATCAACAAAATCATATAGAATGACTGATACAATTCCAAATAATGTCTCTTCAATCTCCAACAACAAGATCTAGGGAAAATGGCATCATTTATGCATTGTTTGGTATTTTTACACAACTTCACTTGGTATTTAGACCTGAGAGTCTTATGAGAAGTAAATACAAATTATATATATCAGAATACAAATAAATGGATATTCATTGACTCTCACAAATATATCAGCATCTCACCAAGGGCGCAATTCCTCCAGGGGCCCAAATATGCATTAAAATGTGAAAGAGATGGAAGAATGAGTTGTAGTTGAATGAACCACGAGCTTCCCTATAGCTTCAACCTGTAACTAAAAATTTCGTTGTAGCTCCAAATTAAATTTCTGAATGGCCTCTCCAATCGCCAATTAGTATGGGAATCTTTCACCCTTGAAATTGGTGCTAAGGCAAGTAGACTAGCTCTCTACTAGCTCTTCTCTCCAAATGCAAAATGAAAAATGTAAAATGATCAAAAGCTACCATCCTTCTTTTTTATTGTCTTTTATAAAATTCTAAGGTCCTCCATGGGTCGAATTCCTTCCAAGATATTCATGCCAACTCAAGTTGGGAAGAGATTCCAATGTGTGCCACTTGTCCCTCCAATTCTAGCCTCCTCCTCCACCAAATTCGAATAGGTGTCTCTTTGGCTTCCCTAACTCCCTTGAGCGCCCTCTTGGAGGCTATTTTTAGAACTGACATGTCATATATGTCAGATGTCATCCATCAGGTCTGATTTTGTCATAAGTGTCATAGGAATCTTCATCATTGGTGTCATAGAAGCTAGGGAATCTATCCCAAGTGTCCCATTAGCTCCAAAATGCCTCTTCCTCTCCCACGGGAGTTACTCTTCCTCTACAATTCGACCTCATTGATTCATTCCAAGTAATATGACCTTCCAACTATCCCAATAATAATGGACTCCACCTTGGATTCGAATGCCTGAGAGTGGAATGCCATGTGGCATGGGGAATCTATCTTTTTGGGGGTCCCACACCACCAATGTGTCTCCATGACCAAGTGCCATCTTATTTTCTCAACATAACTATTTATTTTTCCCCTATTAATATATTTATTCCCAAACCAAAGTCCATTTGGGTTTATTAGTCTCCTTATTCCAATTTTAATGTCTCCACCCCAACCTAGGAAACTAGTAGGTTGGTGGAATTTTCCCTACTTGAGAATTATTTGAATGGGGACATTACATCCTCCAATATTGGGGAAGTTAAAGCACTTGAAAATATTTGAATCTATATGCATAGAGGACAGGGAAAAATATATGGTTTTAGATCCTTAATCCTCCATAGAAGCACAAGAACATAGGCATAGAACTCTGTAGATCTAAATAGATGAACTCTAGGAACAACCACTTGTGAATTATTTAGTATGACGGTACACAAATAAATCTCTCCCCATCCCCTTGATTTGGCCTCTTCTTATAGGAATTTAGAAGAGATTGGAGCTAAGCTTCATGGCATGTGAATTAGGTGGATACAAGTCATAGATAGGTTGGATGGTATATGAACTAAGCAATTACAAGTCATGCACAAGTTTCATGCTCAATTATGAGAATTTTCCAACTCACTATGAACTTTCTTCTCAATTGTAAAATGATTCTTATTTCATAATTATGAAATTGTTATCAAATAATTATTTCCTTGTGGAATAATTATGAGATTTTTACTCAATTATGTATTTTCAGCCTCATAACATCTTAACATCCTTGCAAGGACTATGGTGGAAAATACAAGTATAACACCATCTAACTTATCCTAAGTTGACAGCGACAATCTGTATTCAAAAGGGGTTCTAGCTCAAGGATTCCTCTAATAGTCACATCTGTGTATATGCTAAATTGTTTAAAAAGGGGCTTCCATGTAGTGGTAGATTTTTGAATTTTTTGAACAAAATCGACAGTGGATGATTTGGTGATAGTTACTTTTATGGGTGCAATCAATTAGATATCTTGGAGTTTATCCTTATCTCATTATTTATATCTTTGGTAGTGGCAAACTAAGTACATGTTTTCTAGGAAAACTCTTTGGCCATGTTCCATAGATGGTTGTTGTCATCCTCTAGTGTATCATGTTTAAATGAGAGTTTTTTGCTTCCTCCATATTTCCAAAGTTAAATTCTATGGCCTCTATGTATGCTTGTTCATATTTATTTTAGTATCTCTCCATTTTCTTATCAATCTACTGCTCAGTTCTAGTGGTGATCTCCTTATGATTTAGAAACTTGGCTCGTATCATATGGAATTTTAGGTGAAACTTTTGCAAGCAATTTATTGAGACTATGATTCAACCACTATAGGATCAAGTATTAGTTCAAGTGTCCTTCATTCTTTGAATTTTTCCTTTCTTGCTTAAGCCTCCTATTGTGCTCTTTTAACAACCATATTTTCTTCACTTATATTGCATACTCAAAAAAACCCTTCTTAGTCTATGCAATATACCTTAAGGTGTTTGTTAGCTTTGTGATGACGGTGTAGGAATACTAGTAAACTTCAATTTCTTTGGTATCTGGTAAAGAACCTACTAAAAAAATTCCACAAAATCGTTTTGTTCTCTGCATGCTTACTCATGAATGGTATCCTCCCTTTCCCTTGTACTCATACCTTATTTCCTTAACCTCTACTTTCCCACTTGTACTTCCTCTGATGTTATTTCCATTAGGGTTTTCCTTTACTATCCATCTCATCTTGACTTTATAGTTCCTTTAACTCCTTTTTTTCTTCTCGGCCTCTTCCTTGTATTGTAGGTTATGTGCCTTTAGTTTGATAATGTACTGGTTTATTGCTAAACCTTTTGCTACCAAAGTTGATATTCATGGTTGCAATGTCATGGAGATTAAGAAATCACATATCCAACACATATTACGTGAAAACTTAGTCTCTCTCCCTTACCTCAGTCGACACATAGGCTACCTGTGAGATATTGAAGGACTTAGGTCTTCCACTTGTCTACTTGCAAAATTAGTGGTTGACCCCCTTTACCTAGTTTGAAATATGATTTCAAATATTAATTTGGTTCCTGGTAGCGAAACAAGGTGGTTTCACACCCCACTTTCCAAAGGTTTATGCGGTGTTGGACCTATCTTTTATTGTGCTGGATTCTTTCCAACATCAAACCCTCAATGGAGACACAAGTACTCATCCACCACCTCCTCTTTATTAGCTTTTCCCATTATTGTGGCCCAACGAAACCTCTTACCTAAGGAATATACTAAGTTCCATAAAGTTAACTTTGTTTCCCCTATGGCACTATTGTTTTGTACCTAATCACAACATATATCTTAGGTATTAGGATTTATGTACATAATCCAAGTTGTTATAAGCTCATGCTTTTGTAATAGTGTTATATTTGAGGAAGAGCCACTTTAGTATAATAAGGGCCTTGTGATTTATCTAGTGACTTAAGTCTTTAGTGAGGGAATTTTCCTCTCTGTGGATATAAATAGAGGATTCCCCCCTCTCTTATGTTTATGTATTATTTTGTTAATACAAATAATCTAGTTTTTAGTATTTCTTGGAGAGGTATTCCTCCATTACTCATATTTGCAAGTGCAAAACAACCATGGGTGTGCATGTGAATATATTTTTCTTTCCTACTTATTGTTATTGTTGTTAATTTTTCATTTATGTTGCAGTAGTGTCCACATTTTGTTACCAGGAGAAAAGTTAGTATAGATCTTAGTCAAATTTCACTTACATTGTGTTTTCACACTCAGTTTTATTTTTAAGAAAAAAATGCCAAGGACCAAATCACAAGCTTATGTGATTAAGCACAAGCTAGATGAATCTTTCATGAAATTCATAAATGAAATGAAGCAATTTTTTGCAATGGAAAAGTGTCTCTAAAGTTGAACCCTCAATCTATAACCCAATGTTTCACTATGAACAAGAGAAGGTAAACCATTGGAGAATGGAGGGTAGCACACCTTTGAGGTTTCATCCATCATTGCTGCCATGGGACTATCATATAACTTCTTACAATATTTGGATGAAGATACTATAATACAACTTTCTAAGTGAAGTCGAAGTGCATACTTGGTTAAGAAAGGTTAAGATTGTGTTCAAGGTGCATCACATGTATGACCAAGAGGATAAATTGAATGTGGCACTTCAACATCTAGGTATGGTAGTTCATACTTGGGGAGAAATATGGATTTCTAAAAACCCTAGAGGGGATTTTAGTGTTTTTGTAGATGCACTAACTCGAAGATATTATTACAACTAGGATGAGCCTTATGAAATTAAATTTTTGCATTTTTTCTTTAGGTATAATGTATATTAAGACTTTACCAAGAAGTTCCAAGTTATTGAATCTAAGCTCAAGATTCCCCAAAACTAGGTCCAAGACATTTATATTTCCAATCCGTGGTCCAAAATTTTGTTTGAGGTAAGAATTCCCAAACCCAATAGTGATGAAACATCCATTTCTCTTTCTAGAAGAGCTACATATTGAGGTCATTAAGAGAAACAAACTTGATGTTGGAAAAATGGGTTATACATATGATAAACGGGCTAAGGAAGAGGAAAATATTGTGTCTCCACATATTAACTCTCCTATCAATTAGCCTTACCAAAATTCTAACCCTCCCACTTCAAATGCATCCCATAAATGATCTAAACCCTAGTTTAAGGTCCATGTTTGTACTATCCAAAACTATTTAATGGATAAAACCCTACCCTAATTCAACTTAGATTATGAATCCGATAAGTATTATTTCCTAGAAGAACCTAACAATGAATCCAATATGCAAGAATGGTCCTCTCATGTAATACCCCGATTTGGAGTCTCTTATCATAATTACTTGTTATTTGATTTGTTATTATGGCACTAGGTGATAAGACTATGGTCTCTAGGCATCATTTTAAATAAATAAAATATCTGTCTCAACATGGACAACTAATGAGAATGGGGGGCCTTGGATTCCATAGGTGAAGGGGAATGGGGAATTCTTAGTGAACTCTAAACTTGATGACCACCGAAACACTTGATGATGGACCCAACTTTACCCTTGTACCTTATTGATGTTTTGTAACTCCCTTATGATGATTTGGTAGCTACACTTGCACTAGTGCACCCTCTTGAGAGATTGGTGGGCCCCACTTGGAGATAGCACCCTTGATCCACTACTCATGGGTGAGGCTCCCTATTTTTATTATGTAGTTAAGTTATGGCGCCTAATTGACCCCCTATATCACCTACCATGACCAATTTCTCCCTCCTTGGCCTCCACTCCTCATTTTTTAGTAACCCCTCTCATTTTAATATTCCCAGAAAATGGAATCTATCTCAACTTAACCTCTACCTCACCCCAACTCAAGTTAACCTCCTGGAGTTTGAATTCCCTCCATGAATTTGAATTTCCTCCTTCAGATATAAAACTAAGTTCTATCTCCTTTGCAATAGTTACCAATTACCTTAGTCATGGTATGTGATCTATTCATGGCAATGTGAGGAATGATGCCATGAGAGATATGTGCATTGTGAAATTTTTTGAGTTGAGATGGTATTGAACCACTGACAAAGATTATTTTCTATTATTGAGACAATAATAGGTCCTCACTCACATTGCTTATCTATGCCCCATCTCATCACGTAAATCCTGGGAAGAATGGTGATGTCCTAAGGGACTTGTGTAGTGAATGGAGTCACATTCCACTAGGTAGTGTAGATGGAGGGGGCGGTAGATGGTGAAAGGATTGAGTTGTGTTTTTGAACATGATATTGAGATATTCCATTGCTTGAGTACACCTTTCTTGTGAATTCCTTGGCCTCAGCTCAGGGGTGGCCTATCCAAATAAGATTTGGATGGACTATGCCTACGGTTGGGAGGAAAGTTGTCATGTTGAACCAATTTATATACAATAAGATAAGTACTCCATTATATGTTTATTCATGTGTTTATATGCTGTGTATATCTCTTCTAATGCTCCCTTGGTGTATTTTATAAACTCTGTTTGAATAGATGCTCATTTTGTCAATGATCAGATGTAGGATCAACTGCTTTTTTACTTGGAATCTTGCTTGCAATATTTGTTTATGAGATTTTAAAGATAGATATATATTATGATATATTATGCTCTATTTATACTCTGTATTGTATGCACATAATGCACCCTTGGAGGCTGAGTAAAATCTGATTTGCTTTATGGATTTTTATGCTAACCCTTGGATGTAGGTTGAATGGCTTCTCTTTGGTTTCTTGCGAGCATTCTTTCCTTCTTCTGTAAATTATGATTCTTCTTCTGTACATGTAAGAATTCACACCTGATGTAAAGAGTATATGGATGTAGAAACAACTTCTAAACATGATTTGATAAACACTTAACAATGGTAGATGGAAACCCCTAACTCGAAAACCGACAACACTTGCATAACTAAAACTAGAAAACCGAGAACAAGAAATTTGTTAATGTTCACATGTCAAACTCTAACTATGTCTTATTATAGTTTATTTGGATGTTCATGGAAGCCCATAGATATGTTAATAATATTTACTTACATGTTAAATTATAGGTTCAAGTGGGATTGTATTCATGCTTGAATTGCATGTGCATCGAGGGGAAATGATAGTGATGTATGCTTATTTATTTGGCATTTAGACATGTTGTCCTAGCCTTAGATCCCTTATTCCACTTTGAATTACCTTGACTCATCCCTCTCCCCCTGCTTCCGAGGTGTTCAATGGTTATGGGGACACCGCATCTCAACCCTTTGAAACATGAGAACCCTTAATATCCCTTTCTATAATGGCTGGGTAGGAGAAACTTAATACATTCAAATTTTATGGCTATATTACAAAAGAAAATCCTTTTTATGGTTGAATTTGTAATTACATTACACAATCTTGATAAGAAACATGTTAAGAATCCAAGCCCCCATTTGGATACTTCTGAACCTTCCCCATTAGCATACTAGGCCATAAACATAATTAGTCTAAAGGTGTGGTGCACAACATGGAACCTTTTGTGGAAGACTATATCCTCAAGGATGATTTTATGTCATAGATGTTGGGGGAATTGATGTTATTTTGGGTATTCATTTTATTTTCTATCGACACATATTCCACTAACCACCAATAGAAATTCCTATATTTCAAACAAGATGGCATGAGGTAGTTCTGAAAGGGATCACACCTAAGAACATCCAAACTATGGAATTGAAGTAGATCTCAAAAATGTTGAAGAAGGGTCAATTTGGTATCATGTCTCACTTGTATTGAATGGAAGGATCCCCTCCTCAATGAACTGATATTATCAACCTCTCTACAATAATTCAAAAGTATAAGGTAATATTCTAGGAACTATCTATAGGTAACGCTCTTGACGTGGGGATGAAACATATTATTGAGATAGACCCTACCAAATGTCCAATAATGGTGCACTATTATCAATATGGGTATTTCCAAAATTTGAGATTGAATGGATTATGGAGGGGCATTTAGAAGTTTGAAACATCACTCCTAACAACAGCCCTCATGCTACCATGATTGTCTTGCCAAAAAAAGATATGGTTGTTACTACTTATGTACTGACTATTGAGCACTCAATCACATCACCATCAATAATGGGTTTCCCATGCCCCACATTGACATTTTGAGGTATGAGCTACATCTCGCCCAAATATTTTCCAATATTAATTTATGTTCTAGATATTACCATATACATATCTAAATCTAGGATCAATAAAAGGTTGTATTCTAGATTCATCAAGGAGACTTCCAATATCAAGTGATGCCATTTAGATTTTGCAATGCTCTTGTTGATTTTCAATCTTAATGAAAAAAATGTTTGGTAAGTGCCTTTGCAAGTTTGTTATGGTTTTCTTTGATGATATAATAATATAACAAGATAGTCACATTGTGAAATTCTCTCACACAGGTGGATCTCCAGTAGTAAAACAATCCTCACAATGTTTAACACAGATCTACGAAAAAATAGAGAAGAATATCATAGAGAAAAGAGAGTTATGAGTGTACAAAATTTCCATATTATTCATCCAAAATATGTGGGCATTCAAATACGATTACATGTAGAAAAATTTGTGAGTCTCTGATGGCATTCTAATTCCATTGAAGAGACAAGCTTAGTTTGCATTGGATCCATCTCCCGACAAGGTTCAGTGGCCACTAATCATGGATGTCTAGTTAACTGAAGGTGGTTGGAGCATGAGTGAGTAATTAGGGCTATAAATTAGGGAAGTAGAATCCAAGGAGGCATATTATTGATGTGTAATGGTAAAAAAGGGTTCTCCTACACTCAGTCTCAATGAAACTAGGTAGAAGGGGCAATTAACTAGTAAATCAAGGGGACAAGGTGCCTTAATTCAAGGAACTGACACTGATGACTCCTAAAATCATACATGAGGGTGCATTAACACTCAAGTGATGTGGATAAGGTGATCTGAGTGGATAAGGAGGCTAATGATGACCAATATTAAGCACTAGGGGGTCAAAAACATAGTCTAGGTGCCAGGAGACTCAATAATTAACACACGGAGTGCATAATTAAGGGTATGACCAAGGTATAGATGGATAGAATGTTCCAACACACCCCTTAATCCCGAATTATAAAAATAAAGAAAAATAGGGGTCAACAACAAAGTCTAAGGCCACCCTTTACAAAAAAAATGAACTTGTCCAATAAAACTGAAGTAACAAGGAAAATCACTTGGGAAAAAAACCTTCAAAAACATGGACAAAATTTTTAAATCAGCCTTCACCAACTAATCAATCACCCTAAGCACGGATCTCAGGTGAATGAAGGTCTTCTCCGTAAAATTTTGGTGAAGATATCCGCAATTTTTTCAAGAGATGGACAAAAATGTGAGTTGATGATCTTGTCATGCACTAATCCTCGAATGTAATGCATGTAGATCTCTATGTGCTTTGTTATCTACCCTGAAATGGATCAGTAGAGATTCTTATGGAACTTTGATTTTCACACCAAATTATTGTAGGTGTGATTGAGAAAATACCAAATTCTGATAGAATCCCTTGCAAGCAAATACATTGAGTTGTTGTATTGACAACACCCCAGTATTCTGCTTCTGTGGTGGAGAGGGAAATGGCACTTTGTTTCTTGCTTGAACAACAAATGGGGCCATTGGAAAGCATGAAAGTATATCCATAATTTGACTTCCGATCTGAACTATCACCATCCCAATCAAAGTGCTTGAATGCAATGAGATCAAGTGTATAGTGGGCAGTAAAGTGTAATCCATGAGACCTAGTTCCTTGCACATAGTTCAAGATTTTTTTTGGCTTCCTTCCAGTGAATTTCATGAGGATGATGCATATATTTTGACACTGAACTTATAGAAAAATAAATATTAGGTCGAGAGTGAGTCAAATAGAGAATAATCCCAACTAGTTGTCTATACAATGTGCTATCGACTAGTGGACTGGAATAACCACCTTCTAGCTTAATACCAGAAATGAATGGGAACTTATAACACTTGCACTATGACATTTTGAACGTTTTTAGCAGGTATGATATTTATTTTTCCCAAGATACCTTTATACCTGAAGTGGATTGGTTGATCTCAAGTCCAAGAAATTGTCTGAGCAATCATAAATTAGTCACTAAAAAGGCATTGTGCAAAACAGTTTTTGTTGTAGCAATATCATCTGTAGAGCATCCTGTAATTAGTAAATCATGAACATATAACAAAATTATCATAATGGAATCTCCAATATGATGAAAATACACATTTGAATCTGATTTGCATCTCATAAAATTTTGTGACAGAAGGAAGCTGTCCATTTTGGCATACCAAGCCCTGGGGGCTTGCTTAAGCCCATATAATGACTTCTTCAATTTGCACACAAGAGAGGGATCATCAATACAACCATATGTCTTGTGCATATATATTTCCTCCTCAATATCCACATGGATTAATGCAATTTTCACATCCATGTGGTGAACCTCCCACTGCTTGGATGTGGCAATGGCCAAGACTAACTTGATTGAATCCATCTTGGCTACCAGAGCAAAAGTATCGGTGTAGTCAAGAACACGGACTTGTGAGAATCCCTTAGAAACTAGACTTGCCTTATATTTGACCGAGTTATCAGCTGTAGCCACTTTTTTTTTTTTAAATCCACTTGCAATGTACCAACTTTCTGCCAGGAGGAAGGGAGACTAGCTCCTAAGTTCCATTCTTTTGAAGAGACTGAAATCCTCATCCATGGAAGCTTTCCATATTGGATATTTTGATTCTTATGAGTATGAATATGGATCAGATCCAAACATTAGAAAACATTTCTTAGGAAATTAAGTATCATTCTCAGAGAATGCACAGTGTGCATCTTCAAATTGTGACCTAGTTTTCCTAGTTTCTCTAAGATCACCAACAAGATCTCTTGTTGCTTCAAGATTCTTTTCATCCCATTTGGGTCTCGAAGGTGGATTTGTATATTCTATATCAGTATGATATTCATCATTAAATTCAAAGTCAAAATCAGAAATCTTAGTAGAAACATCACTTACATCATCCAGTGGAGGGTTTGGGCATTCTCCTTCTTCCATTGGAATTGCCTGCAAGGGTTCTTCCTCAAACTGCACACTCCTCCCGATGAACATCTTATGAGTGTAGGGACCATACAATTTGTATCCATTTTCATTCTCTGCATATCCAACAAGGATTCATGTCTGACTTTGGGGGTCAAAGGCACTTCTCTTCTCCGGAGGGATTCTAGCCCCACCTTTTGAACCAAAAATCCTGAAATATGACACATCAGGATTATGATCGGTCCAAGCTTCAAATGGTGTCATTCCTTCCATTGATTTGTGGGACACCCTATTCTGAATATGGGATGCACAATTGATGGCTTCAACCCACAGTCTTGGAGAAATAGACTTGGAATCCATCATACAGGTAGCCATCTCTTTCAGTGTTCTATTTTTCCTTCCTGCCACACCATTCTACTAAGGTGTGTAGGGAATGGTATGCTACATCTGAATTCCAGCATGAGAAAAACATTTATGCAGCTACTTTTTAACATATTCACCTCCATTATTAGTCCAAAGGGCCTTGATATTTCTCCCAGAAAAGTTCTCAACATAATCCTTAAAACTTGGAAAAATCTCAGATACTTCTGACTTATTTTTGAAAAAATATACCCAGCAAAATCTAGAGTAGTCATCTATGAAGGTAAGAACATACTTAGAATTACTAAGTGAAAAGGTTGGAAAAGGACCTATGATTTCTGAATGGACCAATTTGAGAGGTGCAACTTCTCTCTTAGCTTTTCCATTCTCATAACTGTGCTTTGGATGTTTTCCAAGGAGACAACCCTGGCAATTACCTTTTGAGAATTTTATCTGAGGAAACCCTTCAACCATTGAGAACTTGTGTAGATATTGAAAATATATGAAGTTAAAATGGCCAAATTTATCATGCCACAACTTTTTGGTCTCATTTGCATGAGTTAAAAGAGCATTCAGATAGGAGTAGGGAAGAAAGTGAGAAAACTTTTATACCTTCGAACTGTGATCTGCAACACCAAGTGTTATGACTTTTCCGGTAGATATATCTGCAATCTCCACATCATTGGATGTGAATGTGATTCTTTTAGGAGTTCTTGTGTGTGTCATTTGGTACATGGACAAAAGATTTGCATAAATATCTAGAACATACAACACATTGTTGAAGCTTCTTGTAATATCTCGATTTTGACCCCATTGCATTAAACATGTAAATGATGTAAAATTGTTATAAAGTCGTGGCGAGGAGCTCAAGGCCAATGCCCCACCATCGATTTAGCGTTAAAATTGATGCATATGGTTTTTGTGCTATCCAGGCACAATAGAAATCATAAATATCACGTAAATATGCATTTCAATAAATTACCCACAACTAGCTATGCAATGCAATGCAACAAGAGTATGGGGGCATCATTTTTACAAGGAATTGGGAGGGAAATATTCAAACCCTTGGACCAATAAATCCAAGCCAAGTATCAATGAGGAAACCCATAAAAACTCAACTACTGTTGGTTTAAACTGACCAAGAGGTTTCCAATTAGACCCAGGTTCTTTGCGGTTCTCCCTTTTGACCAACAAAACCCCTTCGCACTGGCCCTTTCAGCAACAACCTGCGAGCAAGTTGAGGTCTCACCCGAGGTGTATCTTCTGGGGTACTGCGGAATCATGTTTCCACAGTAAATGATGAGTTGTTTATATGAACAAGCTACGCAGCGTAGGATAGAAGGAGTGCGCTGCGGGGCAAAGCGATGCGGTACGCAGCAGGATCTACGCTGTGAAGGCAACCCTGCGGGCCTCACTTAAAGACTTCTTACTGCTGTGAGTTCTCTACTAGAATTGCGAGTCCACCATGCTGATTCTTTACTTGGAAGATCTTGAAAATGCTAAGGCACTGAAATGAATATCACTCGTCCATTCATTCAGGCACTTACTGGTTATCTTTATAGAATTCATTCAAGAACTTGGATCTTTACAACGTGGACTGAAATGATAGTCATGACTAGCTGTGCTGCGTTCCTTCACTGCATTTAAGAAAGCATTAAGCTTAAATGACTGATTCACAATCTTAACATATAATTAAAATGTTCGGCATTCATATGTTCACATGGAACTTAGCATATCATTCCCAAACTTCTCCTATTGGTAAATGCATATCAAAGTTCTCCTACTACAGCATGTAAGGAAACATTCAAACATTCATTCTACAGGTAATACAGACAGTCATTCATTCATAAACATCATCGCATAACACAGGATTTAACGTGGTTCACTTCCCAGGATGGAAAGCTACGTCCACAAGAACGATTAGTAATATATTTCTTTCAAAAAGGGATGGGGCAACCATTCTTAGTCTGCGCACTCAGCTGCAGACTCTCCTTTCTTCCAGCTAGGTCTCTGTGCACACAACTGCAGAGCCTTTACAATATTCTCAGCTCAGAGAGATTTTACAATACAAAAGGTTATCTCAAGATTACTCTAACAACTAGCATCTAGCCCCAGAAAATAGAGCAACTCCATCCCATACAAAATTGTCTTCTTAAATAGATCATGCCCGAAGGTCATGCTTGTACAATGTCGAAGATCTAGAACCCAAAACCCTAAGGGTTTCCAAAACTGCGTCGGTTTTCCAAACCGGCTTGCTGGCTCCTGGTAGCGTCTGTTTGATCCTGGTGGATATCCACGTCCTCATCCTGTCGCTATCGGCCTTCCTGTCGAACGCATGCCTACAGGATGCTTCTGCCGAACCGTTTCTCTCTAACAGTTTTACCTTCTCAGCGTGCCAAACGTCGCTTTCCTTAACAATCCACGCGTGGCCGCCTTCCTGATTTGCCTATGTCCGCCGCTCGGCAATCTTGGAATATCTTTCCAAAAATGGCTGCTATCGGTCCAACCGGCACTTGCACTTGATACTTGTCCAGCACACCGCTTTGTTGGCTACACATGGCCTCCTAACTCTGCAGCACTGCTTCGGAGCAGTACTGGTCTTTGCATCACGGCCAAAACTTTGATGCTGTGTGCAACTCCGCAGTCTGGTCCAAAGTTGGATGCTGCGCGCAACTTCGCAGCATCCTCAATACTTAGCCAAAATTTCATTTCCGAGGTGCGCTCAGCTCAGCTTTCCCTGCATGTCTCAAAAAGGTGTTTCCAAAACTTTGTCTCAACCTGGGCCCAACAACTACCCATGTTGACTTTTGTACCCAATCATTTATTTCTCCCAAGAGTTGGTTGAAATAGTTATTATTTGGGAAATGGTGAGGTATGGTTGTCCAAATTCGAGTATGGACAATCCACCATTTTTGGAAAAATGTGTTTGGATTCTTGGGCAAGAAAAGAGCCATGAATTTGCTCCCCAAGCCATTATTCATCAGTCAGTTTGGCTCTCTCACGAGTTTGAAACTACCTGGGCGTTTTTCTCCACATTTTTATGTGTTTTCCTTCATTCTTAGCTGGGAGAAGGGTGTTTTTGTGATATAAAATAGTGGGGAAGAAGAGGAAATGGATTTGGGGGTTCCTGGGGTTTCATTGAGGCCGTTTTTGACCATTTGGATGCTCAAAGATCCATGGAAAAATTCGTTTTTCTCCCTGTGGTCGATTTTCCCCTTCCCACAATTCGTTTTTGACTGGCCACGATTTGGGGAAAACCCTTGGAAGTATTTTTTTTCAACTCCCATAGTTAAAAACGTTTTCTCTATGCCCAACCTATGTGTTTTTCTGTGTGTGGGAGAAATTGTTGTGGTTGGATTTATGTGTATCCATGGTTTTGGCTTGAGATTGAGTGCAAGCATCCAAGAATAGAAGAGGGTTCATTTTTGTCTTGATAAACCCCAACTATGGACTAGATTGGAATAGATGTGGTGTTCTTTTGTTGTGCATCAATTTCAAGTTCCCTTTCCTTGTAGAAATCATGCCTAGCTCGAGGGTGGCAACTGTGCTGAGAGGTTAATGAGCATAGTTGGCCTATGGCTAGGTGGAACGTTGCAGTTGTGTAGCTAGTTGCTTGGGGAAAATTCACAATCAAGATAAGTATTCTCTATGTGTATTAAACTCTACAATGTTTTTAATTTGCTGATTGTTATTGATATGTTGAATGCATGTGAAATGTGTGTGGATAGTTTAATTATGTCGTGCATGTTTATTTTGAATGGCATCTGCACACATGTTTTTTATTTATGAATCTGTTCATAATGAATGGGGCTAAGTTTTTGTAAAATACCAGAATGTTAGTCATGTTCCCTTCCTTGCACCGGATCGATGGGAGGGGACGTGACCCTTCTTTTCTCCAACTGGATTCTTCCTCTTCCTTTGGAAGGAATTTCTGATTTCTCTCCCATCATAATCGGAGGACCACCAAAGGATTCAAGAGATGAGAAGAAATATTTTGAACCTTCCATATGTCTAGATGCACCTGAATCAATGATGAATGAGGAGGGACATGCAATGCCAGCTTTCAGGGCATGGAACCTTTCTTTGTCTTCTGTGATAGAGCTTGCATCTCTTCTCTTTGCATTCTCAGGAACATGAAGATTTTTCTTTTCAAGAAGTTGTGCCATCATGTCAATGGTATTCTTCATGCAAGAAATTTATGGATGCCATCCTTTTTTACAGTAGGTGAATTTGGTCTTCTCCTTCTTCATCTTCTGCTTGTCCTTCTGAGGATTCGAATTCTCAGCTGATGGTATGGGATTCTCCTTCTTTGAATCTGGCAACTTCTTATATTTGAATTGTTTCTTCCCTTTTCCTTTCTTGGAATCACCTGCAGCAAGCACTTGGTCCTTTGATGTCTTGATGGTACCCATTTGAACCAATTTGTCTCTTGGGTGAGGGACTCCATGAATTCATTCAAGGAAGGAATCTTCCAATTCTTCACTACCAATTTGGTTGCATGAAAAGTAGACACAAACGCAAAGTAGGATGGGCCCAACTTTGAAAGTATGGACATAACCAATTGTTCCTCTTTCTTATCAATACTACATTGCTTGATATGGAGAACCAAGGATTTGAATTTTGTGAAGAAGTCGTGTAGGGAGTCGAAATTGCTAGGGATCATAGCAAGCAACTCATTTTCCAGTTGATGGCCTCTCATCTCATATGTCTTCCCTAACAGAGTTTTTAATTTTCTCCAAACTTGTTTTGGAGTGGTCAAACCATCAAGGTGAAAAAGAAGATCTCGAAAAGTATCGAGGCAAAGCAACCCATACGCTTCATCCATTCCGTTGTACCACTTGGCCTCCTCAACTGCTGAGTTTGGATCATTCTTAGTTCCCATGGTGACTCTGTAGATACCTTTGCTTCTCAGAATAATCACCATCTATGCTTTCCAATCAAAGTAATTATGAGTAAGGAGAATGTACTGATATTTATCCATTGTTCAACAATTGTGCTCCTGATGAGCCTGGGACCTATAAACTGCAATAAAAAACTCTTGGAAGAAAGTCTAATATCAGCTCACTCAATCTCTACTTCAACACCGAGCACTTTCGGGAGTCCGTCACACCTGGGAATATTTCCTTGGCAAAGATAAGGATATCAAGGTTAGTTACCCCAGGAATTCTATGGAAACTCCACAGCTTCTGGTGCATCAATGGAAGTATCTGAGATAAAATAGATAGTTGTTCCACTCTGATACCGTGTGAAATTCTCTCACATAGGTGGATCTCCAACAATAAAACAATCCTCACAATTTTTAACACATATCTACAAAAAAATAGAGAAGAATATCAAAGAGAAAAGAGAGTTTTGAATGTAAAAAATTTCCATATTATTCATCCATGAGATGTGGGAATTCAAATAAGATTACATGCAGAATAATTCGTGAGCCAATGATGGCATTCAAATTCCATTGAAGAGACATGGTTAGTTTGCATTAGATCCATCTCCTGACAAGGTCTAGTGGCCACTAATGATGAATTTTGAGTTAACTGAAGGTGGTTGGTGCATGACTGAGTCATTAGGTCTAGAAATTAGGGAAGGAGAATCCAAGGAGGAACATTACTAACTTGTAGTGGCAAAAAAAGGTGCTCCTACACTCAGTGTGAGTGAAACTAGGTAGAAGGGTCAGTTAACTAGGTAATCAAGGGGACAAGGTGCCTTAATTCAAGGAATTGACACTAATGACCCCTAAAATCATGCATGAGGGCACATTAACACTCAAGTGATGTGGATAAGGTGCTCTAAATGGATAAGGAGACTAAGATGACCATTATTAAGCACTAGGGGGTCAAAAACATAGTCTAGGTGCTAGGAGACTCAATAATTAACACAAGGAGTGCATAATTAAGGGTATGACCAAGGTCTAGATGGATAGAATTTTCTAACACACATAACTTATAAAGAATTATATATTGTTCTCAAGACATCAACATATCATCAAATTTAAGTTAAGGAGTCCAAGTGTGAATTTGTGAATTCTTCTCTAGAATATATTGGATATATTACCTCTGTTGAGTGTGTACTTATCTTGTTAAGATCCAAGTTATTCAAGAGTGTATAGTGCCCACATCCATCAAGAGGCTTTGTGGATTTATGGGTTTGGCAGGTTTCTATTATAGATTTATCTACAACTTCTCTTCTATTGCATGCCCTCTAAAAAAGCTTAGAAAAGGGATTCCTTCCATTGGCCCACTAAAACTAAATAATATTTTGAGAGCCTAAATAATCAATTTATTTAGCACTAGTTCTTACTATCCATGATTTCACTCACCTCATCACTATTGAGTGTGACTCCTCTAGGTTTGGTCTTGGTGTAGAACCCTTACAAGATGATTTCCCCATTTCCTTTAAGAGTTAGAAGTGGAATAATAGGGAGAAGGGAATGGCCACATACAATAAAGAAATGTTGGACATAGTTCATAGAGTGGATAAATGGTGTCAAATCCTTTTAGGTGAAAAATTATTCATTAAAACATATCATGTTAGCCTCAAATTATTCATATAGGAACACTAAAAACAGATTTCTCAACTCCCAAAGTATGACTTCAAGATTCTCTATAAGAATGGTAAGGAGAATATTGTTGTTAATGCCTTATCTTGATGTGACAAATGACCCATATTTCACTCCACATTAGTTAAACAACCAGCTTCGGTATATGTTCTCCTCAACCATTACATACAAGATCCCTTCAAAGTTCAACTTTATAAGGAGTTTCTTGATGGTAAGCAATATCAATATTGGATAATCTAAAATGGTGTTATATTGTCTGAAAATCACATTTATTTATGCCTGACTCTCTCCTCATTACATAAGTTCTTGAGCATGGACATGCCTCTCCCTTGGCTAGTCATTTGGGTTTCCACAAAATCTATCAAAATGCATCCTCTAGTTTTTATTGGCCAAAATTGAAATATGATTTTGAGGAATTTGTGGATGAATGTGACACTTGCCAATGGAACACTATGGAAATTGTTCTTTATCCCAGTATTTCTAGCATAAGTCCATCCCCAACTAGAAGTGGGGAGATGTATTCATGGATGCTATCGTTGGAATATTGATCTTGCTAAGGATGCTATCTTTTATATTGGTTGATCATTTAACCAAGTGTGCCCATTCACTCTTTAATAATGTGTATAAGATACATGGCCTTTCTCATCGAGTTATTTGTGACAAAAATTCCAAGTTTTCTAGACACTTTTGGAAAGAACTATTCAAGTTTGCTAGACCTTGGCAAATCTTAATAATTCTTAAATTTGCAACCATAAAATCTTTGGTAATTTTTTTGTAAAAATATTCAAATTTATATGGGATTTATATAGTATTTGGGCAATTTTGGTGATTTTTAGAGTAAAAAAAACTATCCCATGAAATTTGGGTGAATCATTTTAGAAAAAAATGGAAATTGGTGAATCTTTTTTCAAAAAAACATAAAACAATATCACCTGCTTTTGATTTCCTCAATAATGTCCCTGCATATGTTTCCTCGAGTATCTTCTCTTTCTCTAGATCAATGAAGGAGGTGTCTAGTGATAGGCTTGCCTATTCCTCTTTGTTTCATCCCTGCAATATCTAGTAAAAGTCATAAGATTCAAATTCTTCTACTATCCTCGGGATTCAGGACCATGATGGCTACATGTGAAACTACTGGAAGGGGGATTGGTGGGGTTTGCAATGTTACCCATGGTCATAGTGGCTAGTGTAAATTATATAATTCCTCGTGATACTTTCTCTTGTGCACTTGTGGCCTTATTCTAGGGATACACATGCAACTACATGAGGGATGTCCCCATAGACCTACTTTGTTGTAACAATGGGCTTGCACCTTGGCAATTGTGATTACAATATTAAATTGGGGCAAACATGATGTTCCACACAACACCAAACTATTAAAGGCCCTTGCTATTGGATGGGGGGTGTTAGTTTCATTTCTAAGATGGATTCAAAGTCCTTCTCATTTATGTTGATATGTCCCTTCCTCTTCCTTATTTTCAAGTCATCTAAATCTATGGATGGTGTGGTATTGCGTCTTTCTCCTCAATCATTGGCTCGTTTCCCTACTCCCATGGGTACTTGATTATACATTAAAAAATTAAATATTACATATTACATTTCACTCTCTTGGTAGTAGGTTGTATAATTGACCTCTTGCCTTGCCTCCAGAGCCTATCTACAACCCCCATTTGGCCTCCTACCTACCTGATGCGCCCTTATTGACTTTTGTGCATGGCAAGTGTGCCTTTCTCACCTAACACTGTCAGTTAGAGTGCCTTTACTCACCTACCTTCAGTTGTCACTCAGTTAGGGCGCCTTATCTCACCTACCACTCATCATTCAGTTGGTGCATTGATTGAGTATTTCTTCCACTGATTGCTCATGCTAACTTCTTGTAGCTTCTAGTTAGCTAGTTCTGGAGTTCCACTTGACTATTTGACAACCTCATGCGTCCCCCTTGGAGTCTCCATTCCATGATTTATGCCTAATTGGTAATGTTAGACTCAGTTAGACACACTTGACTGACTATTACCATTTATGACTGATACTATTGACTGGATGATGTCTCCATTGTTATCCAAGCTAGAATTTGAGTTAGATAGCCTCATGTGCCCTCCTTGGAGTCTCCATTCCCTAATTTATGGCTAGATGGTTCTGTTAGACTCAGTTGGACACACTTGACTGACTCTTACCATTTATGACTGATACTATTGACTAGATGATGTCTCCATAGTTATTCATGCTATAGTTTGAGCTCAGATTCAAATTCCCTACTTGGCTAATTCGAATCCTATATGATGCCTCATCATAGATTATTGTAACACATTCTTTACATTCATTATTCATTGTATGATATTGACATTGTCCATAATTCTGTGTTTATGAGTGATTATTGAGTGCATGCTTCTCTTCTTCTTTGCAAATAATCTTGAGAGTTTGATTGTGAGATTTTTACAGTTGCTAGATCCCTGCAGATTATCACATGGTATCATAGCACTCAACAACTATTCGAATTGCAGCAGCAGCAGTTGCAGGATTTCTTTGAGTAGCTATCTTTCACTTGTGCACCAGAAGCCTCTGAGTTTCCACAACAAATCCTGGTGCTATTACTTGAATTCATTGGAGAATTATAGTGAGGTCTAGCCAGGTGTGAAGGACTTAGTCTATGTGCCAAGTGTCCTTAAGGTAGTGTTCAGTCTAAGTGTGGCATTCTCCATCAGCAAAAACTTCTCTTGTTTTGTAGGTTTATTCACCCGTTCAGAATCTTCTTCAACTATTCGACTTTCTCTGTTCAGATGGATCTAAAGTTCACATCTTCCAACTATGTTGAGTGGAAATCCAAGATGGCTCTCTTCATGAGATCCAATAGATTCACCCGAATACTCAACGGAATGATGGTAGAACGTCTCAGTGTAGTTGAAAAGTCCAAGTACTTGGATAGGCTTGATGAAGCAGTTGGTCTCCTACTTCTCTCAATTTCTAAAGATCTTCACTTCCAGGTCATCAATCTTACATCTCCTAAAGAGGTTTGGGACAAGATCGAATCCCTTTTTGGATAGAAAGATCATATGAAAGGACACAAATTGGAGAATGAGCTCATATGTTTGAGTCCTGACAGTTTCAAATCTATCAATGCCTTCCTCACCAAGTTCAAAAGATTGATATCACAGTTGAAAAGATATGAGATAATGAAAGAAGAAAAGCAGCTTATACTTGCCATTCTCTCAAAGTTGGGGCCAAACTTCTTAATTTTTGTCTCTACTTTCCAGTCAGCTAAGATGTCCATTCCAAAATGGAAGTTTCCCTCACTTGATGACTTCATCCAATCTCTTACTCAAGAGAAATTAATATCCATGGGAATGATCAAACCCAAATTGGATTCTTCCCTTACAGCTGCTGAGAGAGCGAATGGTAAAGGCAAGCAAAATATTTCTGACAAGAGATCGAATAATACAAGGTCCATAGATAGTCCATACCAGTCAGATGGGGTTTTGAACTCAAGGAAGACTAAGCATTCTCGGAAGAAAAGACCCAAGTGCACCTAATGTCTTAAATTTTTTCATCCTGAGAGTGCTTGTATGAGGAAAGCTATAGATTTGATGGCTCAGTTACTTGAGAAGAACAATATTCCTATGCCTGCATGTACAAAGAAGAAAGATCCTGATACTGAACCTTTTAGATCTGAAGGAAAAGAAAGATGTCATGCCCTCATGGAAAGTGCATCAACAGATTATTCTTTCATCATAGATTTAGGAGCATCATGACACATGTCTTCCTCCAAATATCTCTTCTCCAGTTTTGAAAGCTTAGTTGGCCCTTCCATCAGATTGGGCAATGATTCAGAAGTCTCCTCTCAGGGGAGTGGAAGAATCAAGAGCTCCAAGAGAGAAAACCATCATCACATGGCAGATCAGATTCAGAGTATGATAGTGAGTGTGATGAAGAGCAAATGCTAGATCCAAATCCACAAGAACCTCAAGATCTATCAAATACTAATGAAGATGAGGAGATGGGAGATTCAGTTCCACAAGAACCTTATGATCTCTCAACTGATTTTCCTCCTCTTTTGAGATGGGCAGCCACTACTCTCATATCTACTAAATATATTGTTGGTGATCCAGCTGATCAACGAAGAACCACATCAGATTTTTAGAATGAAAGGTTTCATCCTTCTCACATTACTGATCCTTTTCAGATCGATCAACCCTTCTTTTGAAAGGAAGGAAACTTGCCTCCTTCAGGGATGGGTGATGATATGCTACCATTAGCATCCTTCAATCTATTTTGAGGGAGGGATTTCTTCCCACTGGTTTTTCCCTCTTTCCTCACTTAGTTTATTTAGATTCATTATACGGGGTGACCTTTGGTCTTAGTCACTAGGGACCTATTTTTTTGTTTTCGGTTATTTATTCATAGTATAGCTTGTGGGGGGGTGTTGGAATATTCACACCATCACTTTTATATTTTGCATGCCTGCATGAAAATATGCATGCTTTGCGTGCCTCTGCATGCATCCAGTCATCATCATGGTGGTCTCCCTAGCACCTAGAGCTTGCTTCTATCTCTCCAGAGCCTGTCTACAACCCCCATTTGGCCTCCTACCTACTTGATGCGCCCTTCTTGACTGTTGTGCATGGCAAGTCCTTCTTTCTCACCTACCACTGTCAGTTAGAGCGCCTTTACTTACCTACCTTTAGTTGTCACTCAGTTAGGGTGCCTTATCTCACCTACCTAGAGTTATCATTCAGTTGGTGCATTGATTGAGTAGTTCTTCCACTGATTGCTCATGTTGACTACTTGTAGCTTCTAGTTAGCTACTTCTAGAGTTCCACTTGACTATTTGACAGCCTCATGCGTCCCCCTTGGAGTCTCCCCTGATTTATGGCTAGATGGTTCTGTTAGACTCAGTTGGACACACTTGACTGACTCTTACCATTTATGACTGATACTACCAATTGGATGATGTCTCCATAGTTATTCATGCTAGACTTTAAGCTCAGATTCGAATGCCCTACTTGGCAAATTCGAATCCTATATGATGCCTCATCATAGATTATTGTAACACATTCTTTACATTCATTATTCATTGTATGATATTGACATTGTCCATTATTCTATGTTTATGAGTGATTATTGAGTGCATGCTTCTCTTCTTCTTTGCAAATAATCTTGAGAGTTTGATTGTGAGATTGTTACAGTTGCTAGATCCCTGCAGATTATCACAATAACTTGAATTTTATCCTTGCCAATATTAGTCTAGTTTTTAAGACAAATTTCACTAGTATGGGTTTGACAACAAAAACCTATATTTATTTATAGTTGTAATGTCCCAAAACATGGAATATGCAATAGACCGATGATACCTGATTTAAAAAATGGAACAATGTCAAGAAACACCCACCTTTTCCTAGTATGGATTCAATGCTAGCATGGGGAAGTATTTGGGGTTATGTATATCATATTATATCATAGTTAGGTTCTCCATGAACCCTTTCATATGCACATCTCTCTTGACAAACTGTGCTTATGGATTAAATAAATATGTAAGAAATAATAGTTCCTTTGGGTCCAAGATAGGGACCTTCTATCCCCTTGGATTGCTATTTTTCATCCTTGATCCATTGTGATCCAATACTGTAATATACTGAATGCCACTAATATAAACTAGCAATGGGTTGTTTTCCTACAATTATTTGCAAACCTCAAGCCATAACTCTTTACTACATATCCTTAATCAAATTGTCCTCTCCATGTTTTCTTCTTTTGATTGGTGCAAGTTCATCTTTGAAAATTTAGCATCTTTAGAATATTATCAAATGTAAATAAGATCCTTTTTAAACCAAATTTGGATCATAAATCCTATTCCTTTACTATGCTTGGTGTTACTTGATGCACACACCATTCTAATTATTGATTTTCTTTACCATATATCACATAACCATACTAAATATTAACATATTTTACTTCATTATAGCCATAAATATATGATATGACACACTCTTCACTTTTGTAATGAATATGGTCATTAATATGACTTGATTTGTTTGAGCATGACAATGCAACATTTAATACATCATCTATTGTTACCTACCACGCCCGCTTTAATGGTGACAAGAAATTACTCTTTCCACAAACACTTTGCATAAACTTCATGGTGTAGCTCTCAGTATTACACAAAGTTGTAGCTAGAGAAAAATTCCTTTCTTGATATGATGTAGTAAAATGAATAGTCTAGAGGGGAATAAAAAGGAACTTAGAAAATATTCCAACAATGGGTCTACGATTAGCTCTTATGTGCCTCACACCTTGATGACCATATAAAAGGTCTAGAATCCTCCTATTATGTTGGACAAGGATTTCATTCGAGCATTAGTAAAAATACATAACCCAGTTAAAGTAATTGAAAGTTGACGGGGAGGAGAATATATGTTTCAAAAGAACCCATCAAACACATAACCCAATGATTACGTTGATAGATATGTTGTTATGCTGGTAATAAAAATGTATAATGGAAATAATTATTTGTAGCTACACAAGAATTGGTTTCCCCTGATACACCATGAGAAAAAAAATTATCCATGTTCAAGTTTTTATCAAATAAAAGTAACAATGTTTCTAAAAAATTCGTAGAGATTATCAATGTTGCATCTCCCCATATACACATAGAAACATTCCTAAGGGTTTGGAGTAGTCTTAGGATATGATAAACCGCTTGTCTGGAAAGTATCGCATTGAGCACTAGTTGACAACTTTGGAAATATACATAGTATGATAGAAAACAATTCAGGCTAGATTTGTTTCCTAGAGATGGAAAGGATATTGGTTGGCAGTGGTGTTGAATAGTACGGTGGAGGTCAGGAGTAGTTTCCATGGTGTAAAAATTTATGCATCTTGGTCGTACAAGTGATCATCCTATGCACCTATGGATTTTGGAGGCTTATTTTTGGATGAGGAGGCCATATGTAAAATTACTGTTGGGATCCGGTGGGTAAATGAACAGAGGTGGAAAATTTACCAGGCGGGTAGAAATTTACTATTTATGCAGAGAAAAAAGATGAAAGGAATAGTGGAAAATTACTCATAGGGTAAAATACTTGTAGATGTGTTTGTGTATTGAGTGGTGATGCCGACTCACCTACCATATATGTGTAGGTGGATTTTTTTCTTGCTTCTGAGCAGGATAGAATGAGAAAATAGTTTGAATATTTCCCTTTTAATGGTCGAGCCAAATTTTAATTTTGATAACTGGCACACAATTACTCGGTGGTTTTAAGGTGATGTCATATGATGATGCCGGGCCCACCTAACACACGTCGTTCCATGGATGGTACATGTGGTTTCCAGCTGGAATCCTCTTACCTTAGTGGAAGCCTCCTTTGTGATTTTTTGTTCATAGGTGGAGATCGATTCTTGCAAACCATGGTTGTAATGACTCGAAACTAGAGTGGTTTTGAAAATTTCTTTGGGGAGCCGTTACTAATCAAAAGCTTCCATGCGTCCTAGCTGTTTCACGACAATGGCTCCTCGAGGCACTTTTAACTTCCTTGCATCTTCACGATTCGCTATGGATATTTTCCATTGATCTACCGGGTCATCATTGCGATCTGCTCAGTTGTATTATAACCCCTTTTATGCTCGAACACTCGATTCCTACCACGGTCCTATGCTCTCCTTTGCTTCTGTCCCTAGTTTCTTTTCATTTTAGATCTTGGTCCTCAGCACCTATTCACCTTCCAAATATTCTTGGTAGCTCTTGGGCACCTTTATGACTTATTTAACCTCTTCTTAAGCTCTCACGGTCTTAGAGTCATGGATTCTTATCTCTTTTTGTGTATTTATTTCCTCTTTGTGTTTAATTTTTGACATTCTGAGTGATTCTTGAAACTCGAGACAATTTGAGTGTTAACATTGGCTCCAACAGGGAAAACTCTTTATTTCATAAAAATCTAAGAACTAATAGATCAGTTCCTTCTGTGTTGGTCTATGGAGTCTTTTCCTTTAAAATAGATCTTCATACATCCAGAAAACTCTTGAGCTTTGCATACTACTGAAAAACATTACAGAAACCTAAAGTTGGAAAAACTTGAGTGAACTGAGAAATAGAAATATATGCAAAATGGAAATTCTTCTATTCTACTATGTACATAGCTATAGAATGTCTTGTGTTTTCAATACAATAGGAAGTGCTTGAGAATCCTTCCAATCATATATTCCTCCAGGATCTTATCATCCAGCTGAGAAAGAGTGTATGTGTTGTTGCCTTGTACAATTGAGATTTGATAAGGTCATATCCAGAGATTATAAAATTTGCCATGCTTTCCTTTTCCTTCTCTTCTACAATCCCACTTTAAGATTATATCTCTTGGCTGAACATATCTCTCTATTGCATTTTTAATCAAAGTTTGCTTTCATTTTCCTTTGGTGCTCCTGTAATTTTAGACCCACTTGTTCCCTATCTTGTTGTAACTCTATTAGTTGATAAATCATCCATATCGCGTCATTAGGATCCTCCATCTCATTTTGATTATCTTCATGACTGGAAACGCTAGGTATATTATTGGGAAAATGGCTTCTTTTCCATAGATTAGTTGAAATGGTGAAGTTCCAATGGACCTCTTGATGCTTATTCAATCAGCCCACATTGCATACCTCATATTAGTATCTCGTGCCCTTTTTTCTGACATCTTCTTGATTATATTGAGTAGGATATTGTTTGAAGACTCTTCCTGTCCATTCCCTTGTGGATAATAAGGGGTGGAATTGTAATGTCCCCATTCAAATAAATCTCAAAAGAGAAAATTCCACCAATCTACTAGTTTCCTAGGTTGGGGTGGAAACATTAGATTTGGAATAACGAGACTACAAAACTACAAATGGACATTAGATTGACATAAATATATTAAAATGGGTTAAATAAATATTTATGATAGGAAAATAAGGTGGCACTTGGTCATGGAGACACATTGGTGGTGTGAGACCCACACAAATATAGATTCATCATGCCACATGGAATTCTATTGTCACCCATTCGAATCCAAGGTGGAGTCTAATGATATTGGGGAGTTGGAAGTTCAATATACTTGGCATGACTCAATGAACGTCAAATTGGAGTGGAAGAGTAACTCCCATGGAAGAGGAAGAGGCATTTGAGAGATATTGAGACACTTGGGCTAGATTCCATAGCTTCTATGACAAAAATGATGAAGATGCCATGACACTTATGACACAAACCAGACGTGAATATTGCAATATGAAATATATGACATGTCAGGGGTAAACATAGCCTCCAAGAATGTGCACAAGGGAGTTAGGGCAGCCAAAGAGACACCCATTCGAATTGAGGGAATATGCAGACTAGGAATTGTTGGACAAGTGGCACACATTGGAATATCTTCCCAACTTGAGTTGGCATGAGGATTTTGGAAGGAATTCGACCTATGGAGGACTTGAAAAGTTTATAAAATACAAGAACAAAGAAGGAGAGGGGATTTTGATAATTTATCCTTTTGCATATTGGAGAGCATAGCTTGTCCATGCTTGTGGAGTGTTTACTCTACTTTCCTTAGTACCAATTTAGAGGGTGAAAGATTCCCATACTAATTGGAAATTGGAGAGGCCATTAAGAAATTTCATTTGGATATACAATGGATTCATTTGTTGCAGTTTGAATCTACAGGGAAGCTCGTGACATTCTCATCCTCAACTTGCTTCCACAACTTTCTCACTTTTCTCTTCATATTTTGGCTCTTGGAGGAAGGGGCCCCATTTATTTTTATTCTGATATATACACTCTATATTTAATTATCAAAAGACTCTCAGGTTGCAATACCAAGTGGAACTATGTAAAAACACCAAACAATGAATAAATGGTGCCATTTTCCCTACATCTTGTTATGAAAGCTTGAAGTTGATTTATTTCAACTTGTATCAGTTCATATATGTGATTTTTTTGATGTATGGAGAGTAATTAATGTATTGAATATTTTTCATATACATTTCATAATCCCTTGGAACATAAATCTCGAATTTCATAGCAAGTGGTGAAGTTTACTAGCATTTCCCCCTATGTGAAGACATGTCCACAAACCTGTGATTTATGGGAGCTGTAGAAGCCTTTAGAAAATAATTGATGATGTATTTGGGATCCCATTGAAGTCATTTAATAGTACCATGTATATGTTATGAAATTTGGTAAGGTAGTACAGCATTTGGAGATCCATCTTTGACCACTACCCTTGGGGGATTTGAACCTTGATTTGACTAATAAATTGCCCTATCTTTCCCTGATTGTAATTGAATGTTGCAGAAGTATTTTGAGCGTTTCCAAGCATCCATAAGCCTAATTTTTATGTCTTAATACCTTCCAAACACATTCAGAACCAATTCAGAATCATTTGGAGTCATTTGGAGGAATTTGGGTCAATAATAGTCCAAGGGTCGAATTGGCCAAAACTTGCAATTTTTCCTAGTTTTTACAAATTCATTAAAAGGGACACTAGAAGTGGTATCAAATAATGGTCCTTACACATTATGTGTATGACCATTCATGAGTACAAGAAGTTAGAGAAATAATCCCCCACCCTTAGAAACTGAAACTGAAATTATTTTTGGTGAAAGAGAAGAAGAAGGAGAAGAAGTGCATTCTTTTGAAACCATGAGTAAAGATGAGAAGGGAAACTCAAAGGAGAAGGAGGAATTTAGTAAATTCATGAAACCATTCTTTGATGACATGAAAAACAGATCATGAAAGGGTTCAAATTGTTGGCTATTCAAATTGGAAGCAAAGTGGCAGTAGGAGGCGACAATAGTTCTCTTTCCAAGGAAAAGAAGACAATGGGTGAAAATATTTTCTCAAATACAGGGCATCATAATCAAACTAATTAATTTCAGAGTTCAATAAGTCCTAATACACCTAAATTTATTGATTCCAAAGAATATCCTAACACCCAATATGATATGCAAGAAGTTATAACAGAATGGAAACATTTGAGTGAAGATTGTAGAAGAACCCTACCATTCGATCAATACTTTATTGTTGCAAACAAGCTCAAAATGAGAGGAGGTAATAGGACCCCCGTTCAAAATAAATAATTGAATATGCAATAAGTAAAATGCCACTTCCTACTTTTGATGGCTCATCTCAAAGTTCTGCAAATACTTGGATACAAAAACTAGATGTCTATTTTCAGCTGAATCTAGTGGTTGAAGGGGATGCTCTAAAAATGGCTATTTTTCATCTTGAGGGAGATGACAATGCTTGGTGGTTCCATGGAATTAAAACCTTGGGACATGATCAGGTTACAACATATGAATAATTTGTTAACAGGGTATTGGAAAGATTTGAGCAAAAAGACCCAGAAATGCCTTTCAAAGAACTAGCACAGTTGAAGCAAAATGGAACACTAGATGAATACATGTTAGAATTTCAAAAATTATTAGTTAAGGTGGATGATATATATATGATCATATTAGTATTTCTCTTTATTTAAGGTTTGGATGAACTTTTGAATGGTTTGGTTAAGGCCCACAAACCTACTTCATTGAAAGATGCCATGAACTTGGCAAGAGATCTGCAAAATGTGCTACCCAAGACAAGTTATTCTCCCAAGCCCAACTTTAATTCCCAATTCATATTTGAAAATAATACATGGTAAGAAGATGAATTTGGAAAGGATAAGAAATAGGGACCAAGAAGGGAAGAACTCAGAAGGAAGAAACTATGTTACACATGCTTCCAACCATGGGTACCGGGGCATAAATGTGTTAAGGGAAAGACACAATTCATTGAAGTATTTTCTGATGATGAGTATGAATGGAGTATGGATGAAGGAGGACATATTTCATCCCAATAAGAGGGATATTCCACAACAAAAGAATAGAAACAAGAAGAAGATCATCCATTACCTGACACAGGGAGACTAGTAGTGTTTTCAGGAGTGCCTCGTTTCCACACTATTTGATGCTAAGGAGATATACAATGACAGAGGGTTTCAGTATTGGTAGATGGAGGAGCCACACATAAATTCATTGATGCAGCCATGGTGTAGAGGAGAAAGATAACTGTTGAACCATTCGATGGCTTCACAGTCATCATTCCAGGTTACCATACTATGGAGTACAAAACATGGATTCCAAAGCTACAACTCACCATAGGTAATTACACATTTTTTGATAGATTTTATGTGGTTAATGTTGCTGATACTAATGTGGTATTGGGAGTGAAATGGTTGTACTGTATAGGGGAACATACAGTGAAATATCAAATCCCTAAAATGAGATTCAAAGATTCGGAAGGAAAACAAAGGGTATTGAGAGGAATGCACACCTATCCGAATCAAGTAGTGTATTCCCATAGTATGAAACACAAGAATGAAAAGGATTTGGGAGACCTTCCTCTTGGAAGGCCGCCTAATAGAGGAGGAACAATTTTTCAACATACTAAATTGAAATTTATTGAGGACAAGCAATCTTGGGTGGGGAGGACTGTAATGTCCCCATTCAAATAAATCTCAAAAGAGAAAATTCCACCAATCTACTAGTTTCCTAGGTTGGGGTGGAAACATTAGATTTGGAATAAGGAGACTATAAAACCCCAAATGGACATTAGATTGAGATAAATATATTAAAATGGTTTAAATAAATCTTTATGATAGGAAAATAAGGTGGCACTTGGTCATGGAGACACATTGGTGGTGTGGGACCCACACAAAGCTAGATTCCTCATGCCACATGGAATTCTATTCTCACCCATTCGAATCCAAGGTGGGTTCTAATGATATTGGGGAGTTGTAAGGTCAATATACTTGGCATGACTCAATGAAGGTAGAATTGGAGTGGAAGAGGACGAGGCATTTGAGAGATATTGAGACACTTGGGATAGATTCCATAGCTTCTATGACAATAGTGATGAAGATGCATGACACTTATGACACAAATTAGACTTGAATGCTGACATATTACATATATGACATGTCAGGGCTAAAAATAGCCTCCAAGAAGGTGCACAAGGGATTTAGGGCAGCCAAAGAGACACCCATTCGAATTGAGGGAAGATGGAGACTAGGAATTGTTGGACAAGTGGCACACATTGGAATCTCTTCCCAACTTGAGTTGGCATGAGGCTTTTGGAATGAATTTGACCCATGGAGGACTTGATAAGTTTATAAAATACAAGAACAAAGAAGGAGAGTGTCTTTTGATCATTTATCCTTCTGCATATTGGAGAGCATAGCTTGTCCATGCTTGTGGAGTGTTTACTCTACTTGCCTTAGTACCAATTTCGAGGGTGAAAGATTACCATCCTAATTGGAATATGGAGAGGAAATTCATAGATTTAATTTGGAGCTACAATGGATTCATTTGTTTCAGGTTGAATCTATAGGTAAGCTCATGACATTCTCATCCTCAACTTGCTTCCACACCTTTCTCACTTTTCTCTTCATATTTTGGCTCTTGGAGGAAGGGTGCACTTGGTGAGATGCTGTTATATTTGGGGGAGCTCTTGTGGCCCCATTTATTTGTATTATGATATATATACTATGTATTTAATTCTCATTAGAATCTCAGGTATAAATACCAAGAGGAACTATGTAAAAACACCAAACAATGCATAAATGGTGCCATTTTCCCTACATCTTGTTATGAAAGCTTGAAGTTGCTTGATTTCGACTTGTATCAGTTCATATATGTGATTTTTATGATGTATGGAGAGTAATTAATGTCTGGAAGAAGTTTCATATACGTTTCATAATCCCTTGGAACATAAATCTCGAATTTCATAGCAAGTGGTGAAGTTTACTAGCATTTCCCCCTATGTGAAGACATGTCCACAAACATATGATTTATGGGAGTTGCAAAAGCATTTAGAAACTGATTCATGATGTATTTGGGAGCCATTGAAGTCCTTTAATACTACCATGTCTCTTTTCTTAAATTTGGTAAGGTTGTACAGCATTTGGAGATCCATATTTGACTACTACCCTTGGGGGATTTGAACCTCAATTTGACTAGTAAATTGCCCTATCTTTCCCTGATTGTAATTGAATGTTGAAAAAGTATTTTGAGAGTTTCCAAGAATCCATAAGCCTAATTTTTATGTCTTAATACCTTCCAAACACATTCAGAACCAATTCAGAATCATTTGGAGCCATTTGGAGGCATTTGGGTCAATACTAGTCTAAGGGTCGAATTGGCCAAAACTTGCAATTTTTCCTAGTTTTTACAAATTCATTAAAATGGAAACTACAGGAATTCCCTAAATCAATGTTATATGTTTGGAATAATTCTATAAAATTGACCAATCTAATGCTTGTGCATTGTTAGCTATGATTTTCTTGGGGAAATTAAACCTAGATAAAATATTCTCTTTTAAGAAATTGATGATTACTGTATCATTTGCTGATGTGGTTGGGATGATAGCTACCCATTTTGTAAAATAATTAGTGGATATCATAATCCACTTGTATTGGCCATTGATGTGGGGGTTTATTTCACCAATAAAATCTAGTCCCCACTGTTGGAAATGAGCTGATGTTTTTATCGGATTTATGGGAAATGGATTTTACCTTTGTTTCCCTATAAACAATTGGAACTCTGTGCATGATATAACCATATGGTTGACATCAGAAAATAACTTTGGCCAATAATATCTTGCTCTGATAAATTTATAGGATGTCTCTCTCCATGCATGGTGTCCTCCACAAATTCCCTTATGAAATTCTGTGATCATTCCTTATATTTCTTCTTCTATCACATAGTTCAGTAGTATACCCATAGGGTATTTCCAAGATAGGTACTCATCCATAATTCAATACTTGACAACTTGGATATTCAAATATCTGGCCTGAGCCTTACTCAAATCACTTGGACATTGAAGGTGCAATAGATAGAAGATTTTATCTTAGTACCACTTGGGAGTTTGCAAATTTAGTATTCACTTTCATGTTTGTCTCTTGATAATCACCAATATATGATTCCCCTTATGATTTTTTCATTTCAGCTACCAAATTCAAATCTATTGCTTCACAGTTTGACTCAGCTAACAATTTTGCTAGTCCTTGTCCTTTCACCAATTTGTTGGGCTTGATTTCATGGTCATACTCTTGGAAGGCTTGGAAATCCATTTCCCTCTTCTGCCCTCACTGTATGTTTGGATAAGAATCTCCTTCATTGTAATATGTGGCACATAAGTAATCACATGGGAGTGTAGGAAATAACATCTAAAATATTTAAGTGCTTTAACCGTGGCATATGACTGCTTTTCCATTAAACTTTATTTTAAATTAGCATCTTTCAAAGCCTTGCGGAAAAAGGCTATGGGTAGCTCATGTCCTTCTTGGTTTTTCTGCAAGAGCATAATTTTAATAGTATTTGTTAAAGGAAAAGAAAAAACCAAGAAAGGATTCATATAATTATGGCTGATTAAGACATGGGCTTCTCCTAAGGAAATTTTGAGCTATTGGAAATCTTCATTAGATTCCTTGGTCCATTTGACATCGATGTTACCTTTTTTAAGCATGTTGGTAAATTTTTCTTATTATCAATTATTCCAAGTTAGGAATAAACCTCTCGAAAAAGTTTATTTTTCCCATGAAAGACCAAAATTCTTTCTTAATATTCCTGGGGATATCTATCAATTGTATTGCAACTACCCTTTTTGGATCAATCCTCACCCCATATTTGGAAACAATGGGCCCTAACATATTTCCTTCTTGCAAAGAAAAATGTGACTTCTTGGGATTTAAGGATAGTCCATATTTCCTACATTTGTTGAATGTTTTCTTTAGTTGTGACAAATGTTCATCATCCATTTTTGAAAAAAATGTCATGTCATCTAAGTATATGACAATGAACTTGCCTCTTTAACCTACAAAGGCTATATCCATGGCCCTTTAAAATGTTGCTTTTGTTGAATTATTCTCACCATCATTTTTTATATTCTGCATGCATGCATATTGCATGCATCCACTCATCAGTATGGTGGTATCCCCAGCACCTGGAGCCTATTTTCATCCCCCTAGATCCAATTTATATCCCTCGGTATCCCTCCTACCTACCTAGTGCGCCTTGTTTTCCTCACCTGGATGACATATGTGCCCTACTACACTACTTGGATCACTAACAATCAATTGCAACATTGATTGACCAGTTCTTGCATTTATTGCTTAGTTTAACTGCCTGTAGCTTCTAGTTGTCTGTATTGGAGTGCCATTTGACCTATTGACAGCCTCATGCACCCTCCTCAGAGTCTCCATCCCTTGATTTGTGCTCACATGGCTCGGTTAGGCTTAGTTAGACTCATTTGACTAAATTTTGACTATTTGTGACTATTACCAATGATTGGATGATGTCTCCAATGCTATCCAAGACACACACTGAGGAGAATTCGAATCAACTTTGGCTAATTCGAATTCACTTGACAACTTCATTATTCTATTCAGTTTTCACAGTGCTAGATTACAGCTGATGTATGATTATACTGCAGATTTCTTCATTTCTGAGTTTATGAGTGATAATTGATTAATTTCTTCTTCTTCTTCTTATCTACAATTCTTGAGTGATATTTGTGAGGTTTTCTCTAGCTATGTGATCTTTCCTTTATATTTACACATGGTATCAGAGCTGGAGTCATATATTCGAATTGCAGCAGTTGCATCCACTGCATCAGTTGCAGCAATTCATTGAGCACCAGAAGCCTATGGATTTCCACAACAATTCCTGGTGCAATTGTCTTGAATTCATTGGAGAAATCCAGTGAGGTCTATCCAGGTGTGAAGGATACAGTCACATGTGCTCATTGTACTAAGGAATTGTTCTCTTGATTTGCAGCAAATATCCATCAACAATTTCATTTGTTTTGCAAGTCATTCCATCTTTAGCAGATTCGAATTCAACATCTACTATGGATCTCCATTGTTTTTGCAAGTTATTCAAAGTTTTCTACAGTTACAACAGTTTCCCGCAGTTGTAGCAGTTTCGAAGTTTTCTGCAGTTGCAGTAGTTTTGTGCAGTTACAACAGTTCTGCAGTTGTAGTAGTTTCTGTAGTTGCAGTTGTTTTTTGTAGTTGTAGCAGTAGATTCAAATTCAACAACAGATTCCATGGATCTGAATGCAGTTCCTTCTCTCTCTTCATACAACTATGAAGAATGGAAACCAAATATGATAGCATACCTGAAGAAATATGGTCTTTTCGATATGTGTATTGGTGTTAAGAGATATTTTGCTTCATATGAAGAGGAAGAATATTGGCTAGATGATTGTGATAGAGCCTCAACAGCAATATGTACTGCTATACTTTCCAATATGGAGTACCTCATTAATCCTGCTAAACATCCAAGTGATAACTGGACAAGATTGGACAGATTATTTGAAAAGAAGGAAGAGGATGATGTTATCCATTTGGAGAACAAGCCCAATAGTACTGCCTCAAGTGCTCTCTCTATTCATGCTTCAGCCTCAATCATATCTCATGATGAAGTTGTTCAATTTGAAGTCGAAATACAAGACATGGTATCACGAAATATCATTTCAAAAGGTGTTGCAAACCACAAGTCGAAACTCTATGAGTTCTCTCACTTTCTACCTCTCTCCAAATAGTTTGGTCTTCACACACATGGAAATGAAGAGAGTCGACTATCGCATGAAAGTAACACAACTGATGGATTTGATCCATCTTCTGATTCGATTTCCGAGCAAGAGATGTCAGCTACTACTCTAGAAGTTGAAGAGACTTTCAAAATCTCTACTTCCCATGAGCCTGCTAATGTGCAAGACGATGACCTACTGAGTATTTTGGAGGTAAAATCATATTTTGGAGGTGATGCATTTGCCCTCCTTGATCAAATGCTTCCTATGAAATCCTATTTGGTCACTGGCACATGTTTTCAGAGTTTCACCGAATATGGAAGACACCATCATTCGCTTGGGTACAAGTCTCATCCATATCCTTGTGATTTTTGTTTTGATCTCACCCCTGTTGGTTCAAAGGAGATCATAAGAAACCATCTTTAAATTGTTGGAGCTGATTTGAAGTCCAAGCCATAACCATTATGTCATGGTTCATTTGGTTTTGATCTCACCCCTGCTGGTTCAAAGGAGATCATAAGAAACCATTTATCAATTCTTGGAGCTGATTTGAAGTCCAAGATACCATTATGATATCATATTTCATTTGGTTATGATCTCACCTATGTTGGTTTAAAGGAGGTATCAAAGAAATATATACACATTCTTGGAGTTGATTCTACCTCAGTTGGTTCGAATCACATGCTCCATAATGATCTTCATATTTTAGGATTTATTCTCACCATGCTTGGTAGGAAGAGAAACTTCAAGAAGCCTCCATATTCACTTGGATCCATTGTTGGAGAACTCAAGCACATGTTTTTGGAGCATGATCCACTTCTTCCCAAGAGGAAGATAACACCTTTTGAGTGAATGTTAGATCCAGATCCACCAGAACCTGAATATCTAGCACATGACAGTGAAGATGAGCAAATGGAAGATCCAGATCCACAAGAACCTGATGATCCTCCTCTTCCGAGATGGGCAACCATTACTCTTAGATCTGTTGGAGATCTTGTTAGTGATCCACTTGATCAAAGGAGAACCAGATCTGATTTTCATAATGGAAGGTTTCATCCTTCTCACATTGATCATTCACACAATGATCCGTTTCTTGCCGATCAATCCTTCTTCGGTAAAGAAGGTCACTTGCCTCCTTCTGGGGTAAGCGATGCCATGCTACATTAGCATCCTTCAGTCTATTTTTTTGGGGGGGCTTTCTTCCCACTGGGTTTTCCCTCTTTTGTCACTTTATTTATTTAGATTGTTGTACGGGGTAACCTTTGGTCTCAGTCACCAGGGCCCTACCACTAGTTTTTCACTTACTTCCTCATAGTTTGGATTGCGGAGGGGTGTTGGAATATTATCACCATCATTTTTGATATTCTACATACATGCATGCATACCACATGGATCTAGTCGTCATGCATGCATTTGCATCCAGTCATCAGTATAGTGGTCTTCCCAGCTCTTGGAGCCTATTTTCACCCCCCTAAAGCCTATTTCTACCCTTCAGTAGCTCTCCTACCTACCTAGTGCGCCTTGTTTTCCTCACCTGGATAACATATGCACCCTACTACACTACTTGGATTGCTAATAGTCAATTGCAGCATTGATTGACCAGATCTTGCATTTATTGCTTAGTTTAAATGCATGTAGCTTCCAGTTGTCTGTATCGGAGAGCCACTTGAGGTACTGATTGCCTCATGCTCCCTCCTTGGAGTCTCCATCCCTTAATTTGTGCTCACATGGATCAGTTAGACTCAATTAGACTCATTTGACCGATTTTTGACTATTTGTGACTACCACCACTGATTGGATGATGTCTCCAATTCTATCCAAGCCACACACTGAGGAGAATTCGAATCACCTTTGGCTAATTCAAATTCACTTGACAACTTCATTATTGTATTCATTTTTTAGAGTGCCAGCTTACAACTGATGTATGATTATACTACAGATTTATTCATTTATTCATTTATGAGTGATAATTGATTCATTTCTTCTTCTACTTCTCTGCAATTCTTGAGTGAGATTTGGGAGGTTTTCTCTAGCTATGTGATCTTTCTTGTAGATTTACACATGGTATTAGAGCTGGAGTCGGCTATTCGAATTGCAGCAGTAGCAGCAGTTCATTGAGCAACTGTCTTTCGTTGAGCACCAGAATCCTCTGGATTTCCACAACAAATACTGGTGTAGATGTCTTGAAATCACTGGAGCAATCCAGTGAGGTCTATCCAAGTGTGAAGGATCTAGTCACATGTGCTCATTGTCCTAAGGAAGTGTTCTCTCGATTTGCAGCAAATCTCCATCAACAATTTCATTTTTTTTTGCAGGTTATTCCATCTTCAGCAGATTCAAATTCAACAACTACTATGGATCTCCATTATTTTTGCAGGTTATTCGAAGTTTTTCTGTAGTTAAAATAGTTTCTTGCAGTTGCATCACTTTCAAAGTTTTCTGTAGTTGTAGTAGTTTTCTGCAGTTATAGCAGTTCTGCCATTGTAGTAGTTTTCTGCAGTTACAATAGTTCTATAGTTGTAGCAGTAGATTCAAGTTCAACAACAACTTCCATGGATCTGAAAGCAGTTCCTTCTCTCTCTTCATACAACTATGAAGAATGGAAACCAAATATTATAGCATACCTAAAGAGATATGGTCTTTTCGATATGTGTATTGGTGTTAAGAGAGATTTTGCATCCTATGAAGAGGAAGAAGATTGACTAGATGATTGTAATAGAGCCTCAACATCAATATCTACTGCTATGCTTTCCAATATGGAGTACCTCATTAATCCTGCTGACCATCCAAGTGATAACTAGACAAGATTGGAAAGATTATTTGGAAAGAAGGAAGAGGATGATGTTAGCTATTTGGCGAACAAGCCCAGTAGTACTGCCTCCAGTGCTCTCTCTATTCATGATTCGACCTCAATCACGTCTCATGATGAAGTTGTTTAAGTTGAAGTCGAAATACAAGACATGGTATCAGGAAATATCATTGCAAAAGGTGTTGCAAACCACAAGTCGAAACTCTATGAGTTCTCTCACTTTTTACCTCTCTCCAAACATTCTTCTTTTCACACACATGAAAATGAAGAGAGTAGACTATGGCATGAAAGTAACCCAACTGATGTATTTGATCCATCTTCTCATTCGAATTCCGAGCAAGAGATGTGAGCTACTACTCTAGAAGTTGAAGAGACTTTCAAAATCTCTACTTCCCATGAGCTTGTTGATGTGCAAGATGATGACCTACTGAGTATTTTGGAGGTAAAATCAGATTTTGGAGGTGATGCATTCGCCCTCCTTGATCAAATGCTTCATGTGAATTCCTATTTGGTAATTGGCACATGTTTTCAGAGTTTAACCAAAGATGGAAGACACCTTCATTCGCTTGGGTTCAAGTCTCATGCATATCCTTGTGATTTTGGTTTTGATCTCAACCCTGCTGGTTCAAAGGAGATCATAAGAAACCATCTTTCAATTCTTGGAGCTGATTTGAAGTCCAAGCCATCGCCATTATGTCATGGTTCATTTGCTTTTGATCTTACCCCTGTTGGTTCAAAGGATATCATAAGAAACCATTTATCAATTCTTGGAGCTGATTTGAAGTCCAAGATACCATCATCATATCATAGTTCATTTGATTATGATCTCACCTATGTTGGTTCAAAGGAGATATCAAAGAACTATCTCAACTTTCATGGAGTTGATTCTACCTCAATTGGTTCGAATCACATGCTCCATAATGATCTTAATATTTTTGGATTTGTTCTCACCATGCTTGGTAGGAAGAACAAGTTCAAGAAGCCTCTAGATTCACTTGCATCCATTGTTGGAGAACACAAGCACATGTTTTTGGAGCATGATCCACTTCTTCCCAAGAGGAAGATAACTCCTTTTAAGTGAGTGTTAGATCTAGATCCACAAGAACCTGAAGATCTAGCACTTGATAGTGAAGATGAGTGAATTGAAGATCCATATCCACAAGAACCTGATGATACTCCTCTTCTGAGATGGGAATCCATTACTCTTATATATTTCGGAGATCTTGTTGGTGATCCACTTTATCAAAGGAGAACCAGATCTGATTTTTAGAATGGAAGGTTTCATTCTTCTCACATTGATCATTCACACAGTGATCCATTTCTTTCTGATCGATACTTCTTCGGTAAAGAAGGTCACTTGCCTCCTTCTGGGGTGAGTGATTCCATTCTATATTAACATTCTTCAATCTATTTTTTTGGGGGGGATTTATTCCCACTGGGTTTTCCCTCTTTCCTCACTTTATTTATTTATATTGTTGTATGGGGTGACCTTTGGTATCAGTCACCAGGGCCCTACCACTAGTTTTGCAGTTACTTCCTCATAGTTTAGCTTATGGAGGGGTGTTGGGATATTCTCACCATCATTTTTTATATTATGAATGCATGCATGCATACTGCATGCATCCAATCACCATGCATGCATTTGAATGCATCCAATCATTAGTATGGTGGTCTCCACAGCATATGGAGCCTATTTTCACCCCCTAGAGACTGTTTCTATCCCTCAGTAGCCGTCCTACCTACCTAGTGGGCCTTGTATTCCTCACTTGGATGACATATGTTCCCTAATACACTACTTGGATCACTAACAGTCATTTGCAGCATTGATTGACCAGTTCTTTCATTTATTGCTCAGTTTAACTACCTGTAGCTTCCAGTTTTCTGTATTGGAGTGCCACTTGACCTACTGACAACCTCATGCACCCTCCTTGGAGTCTCTATCCCTTGATATGGGCTCACATGGCTCATTTAGACTTAGTTAGACTCATTTGACTGACTTTTGACTATTTGTGATTACTACCACTGATTGGATGATGTCTCCAATGCTATCCAAGTCACACACTCAGGAGAATTCGAATCACCTTTGGCTAATTTGTATTCACTTGATAGATTCATTATTGTATTCAGTTTTCACAGTTCCAGCTTACAGTTGATGTATGATTATACTATAGATTTCTTCATTTCTGAGTTTATGAGTGATAATTTATTCATTTCTTCTTCTTCTTCTCTACAATTCTTGAGTGAAATTTGTGAGGTTTTCTCTAGCTGTGTGATATTTCCTATAGATTTACACATGGTATCAGAGCTGGAGTCATATATTCGAATTGCACAAGTAGCAGCAGTTGCAACCATTGCAACAATTCATTGAGAAATTGTCTTTCATTGAAAACTAGAAGCCTCTGGATTTCCACAGCAATTCCTGGTGCAATTTTCTTGAATTCACTGGAGCAATCCAGTGAGGTCTAGTCAGGTGTGCAGGATCTAGCCACATGTGCTCATTGTCCTAAGGCAGTGTTCTCTTGATTTGCAGCAAATATCCATCAACAATTTCATTTGTTTTGTAGGTTTTTCCATCTTGAACAGATTCGAAGTCAACAGCTACTATGGATCTCCATTGTTTTTGCAGGTTATTCGAAGTTTTCTACAGTTTCCTGCAGTTTCAACAGTTTCGAAGTTTTCTGCAGTTACACCAGTTCTGCAGTTGTAACAGTTTCTGTAGTTGCATCTATTTTCTGCAGTTGCAGCAGTAGATTCGAATTCAACAACAACTTCGACGGATCTGAAAGCAGTTCCTTCTCTCTCTCTTCATATCGCTATGAAGAATGGAAACCAAAGATGATAGCATACTTGAAGCAATATGGTATTTTTGATATGTGCATTAGGGTAAGAGATATTTTGCTTCCTTTGAAGAGGAAGAAGATTGGCTAGATGATTGTGATAGAGACTCAGTAACAATATGTACTGCTATGCTTTCCAATATGGAGTACCTCATTAATCTTGTTGAACATCCAAGTGATAACTAGACAAGATTGGACAGATTATTTGGAAAGAAGGAAGAGGATGATGTTATTCATTTGGAGAACAAGCCCAATAGTACTGCCTCCAGTGTTCTCTCTATTCATGATTCGGCCTCAATCATCTCTCATGATGAAGTTATTCAAGTTGAATTCGAAATACAAGACATGTGTTGGGCTCTGAAGTTGTCTTTTATAATGATATTATTTACATTACTTTCTCATCTTATCTACCATGATTTAATACATTTATGTTCAATAAGGCTATATTTTACCTTGTTTTATCTCGTAAATGTTAAGTGAGCCTAATATGTCATTTCGATGTATTAAACGCAATAATATACAATTAATGGCCATTCCGATACTCCATCCGACCCTTCATCCGACTTTGAGTCTTGCACTAGGTTTAATGGCATGTTTCTTATTAGGTTCTTGGTTTGTTTTATCCTCGCCTTCTATTTCTCACCGGTCCTATTGATCCTGCTTATGCAAATCAAAAACCATGATGATAAGCTTTGGATATTTTAAATTTCAAACAAATAGGTAATTGAAAAAATCAATATATATTAAAATCATAATTTAAGATATTCATAAATTTGTTTGAATTTAAAATCATAATTAAGTAAGTTTTAAAAACATTAATTTAAATTTAATAAAAAAATGAAAATATTAAATATTAAAAAGGAAGAGAAAAGGATTACATATTAAAATGGTTTATCACTTTAAATTACTCATATACTTTATAAAAGGGATATATCCATTGAAATAACATATTACGTGGCTTTTCAAATATGCTTTGGTGTGACATTAATCTCATTTAATATTAAACCATTATATGTATAATCTTTATTCCACGTTAAATAAAATCCATTTTCGAAATGGGATGACGTTGCACTTTATAATTTAATACCATTTGGTTTTATAACATGTCACATGTAATATACCCATGATTTTATGTATATGCAGGCCGTTGAGTACAACTAATGGAATTTTATATTTTTGCAGGCCGCGAAGGGTAAACTCATGCACAGGAAATGGAATCAACGAATCGTGAAGAGGAGGAGTGTACCCATCACATCGGGAAAGGAAATGGAACCTAGCACATAGCGAATAAAACCCAACTGATACAATTCAGCCACAAATTAAGCTTAGCATCCAGCACATCAAACGAACCTCCATTAAGACATGCCCGTCGTTCAACCCTTCATTCAACCTGTGGATTCGTTGGTTAGAATATTTTGGAGCATTGAAGGCAGAAACAAAGATATGGATGATGTTTCCCACCTGACACACGTGATCTAGAAGCTTCTACCTTGAAAGATTCGCCTCATTCACTACGACCAACAACTTAGCATTGATTTTGTCAAGGACGTGTTTTTAACAGACAACAAATTTCGGGCTAAATCTGCAGGCAAACAGAGGCGAAATTTGAAATTCTGGAACATGGGTTTTGTGCGGAATAGGCCCATTTAGGTCATGGCAAGGAATTTCTCCAAAATTCCAATCCATTTGAGAGAAATCCGTGGTTCCTTGAAGCCCACTTGCCTAGAAAATGGAAAAATGTGGCCGGTCGTTTCTAAGTCTGTTCCTGTTTTGATGGGCCGTTTGTCCAACTGTAAAAAACTGCTATTTTTAGAGAGGTCGACCACTAAAAGGGTGGACCTGCTCTCTCTTTGTAAAGCACTATATAAAGACCCCCAGGATTGAGAGAGGGGGGTGAAAAAAACGTATGTAAAAACTGTGCTTCAGATTTTTTATGAAAGCTCTGTTCAGCTATTGGTATTATTTCGTTTTTCCTTTGATGATTGGCGACTAAACTGAGTTGAATTCCAAATCTCTGATTGCTGGGAAGGGCCCCTCAACAACCAGAGGTTCTGTTGTAGATAGTTGTGTTTATTTTCTACAGAAATCTTGTCTTTCATTTATAGTATTTAGTCTAAATTTACTGTAGATAATGTCATTTATTTCCTATCATAGTTCTATGTTTCTATAGCTAGTTGTTGTTTATTTGCTGCAATTTAATTCCTACTAATTAGTTTAGTATACATGCTTACAATTAGAAGTGACCGGTCATGCCTTAGTTGTTTTCAAGTCATGTTTTAGTTTGCTTTCAAATCATGGTTAGTTGCTTTCAATTTATGAATAGTTGCTTTCCTTCATGCTATAGTTTACTTTTAAATTCTGCATTCAGTTTGCTGAATTATACATAGATAGAGATTATTTAGTTTATGCTTTAATTGTTTTCAGATATATTGTCATTTGCTTATTAGTTTTTTTTTTAGTTCTGCTTTTAGCTTGTTGAGTATAAACAGATAGAATTAATTAAACTTTGTTTAGCTTGCTTCCATTTCTTGTTTTCAATTGGCTATGTGTAAAATCAATGAGCTCAATGAGCAGTTTCTGTAGTTGCAGCTATTTTCTGCAGTTGCAGCAATAGATTCGAATTCAATAACTTCCACGGATCTAAAAGCAGTTCCTCCTCTCTCTCTTCATACCACTATGAAGAATGGAAACCAAAGATGATAGCATACTTGAAGCGATATGGTCTTTTCGATCTGTGTATTGGGGTAAGAGAGATTTTGCTTCCTTTGAAGAGGAAGAAGATTGGCTAGATGATTGTGACAGAGCCTCAGTAACAATATGTACTGCTATGCTTTCCAATATGGAGTACCTCATTAATCATGTTGAACATCCAAGTGATAACTAGACAAGATTGGATAGATTATTCGGAAAGAAGGAAGAGGATGATGTAATCCATTTGGAGAACAAGCCCAGTAGTACTGCCTCCAGTGCTCTCTCTATTAATGATTCGGCCTCAATCATCTCTCATGATGAAGTTGTTCAAATTGAATTTGAAATACAAGACATGGTATCAGGAAATATCATTGCAAAGGGTGTTGCAAACCACAAGTTGAAAATCTATGAGTTCTCTCACTTTCTACCTCTCTCCAAATAGTTTGCTCTTCACACACATGCAAATGAAGAGAGTAGACTATGGCATAAAAGTAACACAACTGATGGATTTGATCCATATTCTGATTCGAATTCTGAGAAAGAGATGTCAGCTACTACTTTAGAAGTTGAAGAGACTTTCAAAATATCTACTACCCATGAGCCTGCTGATGTGCAAGATGATGACCTACTGAGTATTTTGGAGGTAAAATCAGATTTTGGAGGTGATGCATTCACCCTCCTTGATCAAATGCTTCCTATGAACTCCTATTTGGTCAATGGCACATGTTTTCAGAGTTTCACCGAAGATGGAAGACACCATCATTCGCTTGGGTTCAAGTCTCATGCATATCCTTGTGATTTTGGTTTTGATCTCACCCCTGTTAGTTCAAAGGAGATCATAATAAACCATCTTTCAATTCTTGGAGCTGATTTGAAGTCCAAGCCATCATCACTATGTCATGGTTCATATGGTTTTGATCTCACCCATGCTGGTTCAAAGGAGATCATAAGAAACCATTTATCAATTCTTGGAGCTGATTTGAAGTCCAAGATACCATCATCATATCATAGTTCATTTGATTATGATCTCACCTATGTTGGTTCAAAGGAGATATCAAAGAACTATCTACACATTCATGGATTTGATTCTACCTCAGTTGGTTCGAATCACATGCTCCATAATGATATTCATATTTATGGATTTGTTCTCACCATGATTGGTAGGAAGAGCAAGTTCAGGAAGCCTCCAGAGTCTCTTGCATCCATTGTTGGAGAATGCAAGTACATGTTTTTGGAGCATGATCCACTTCTTCCCACGAGGAAGATAACTCCTTTTGAGCAAATGCTAGATCTAGATCCACAAGAACCTAAAGATATAACACCTGACAGTGAAGATGAGCGATTGGAAGATCCAGATCCACAAGAACCGGATGATCTTGCACCTGATGATCCTCCTCTTCCGAGATGGGTAGCCATTACTCTGATATCTGCCAGAGATCTTATTGGTGATCCACTTGATTAAAATAGAACCAGATCCGATTTTCATAATGGAAGGTTTCATCCTTCTCACATTGATCATTCACACAGTGATCCATTTGTTCTTGATCGATTCTTCTTCGGTAAAGAAGGTCACTTGCCTCCTTCTGGGGTGAGTGATGCCATGTTACATTAGCATCCTTCAGTCTATTTTATTGGGGGGGATTTCTTCCCACTGGGGTTTCCCTCTTTCCTCACTTTATTTATTTATATTGTTGTACCGGGTGACCTTTGGTCTCAGCCACCAGGGCCCTACCACTAGTTTTTCAGTTACTTCCTCATTGTTTGGCTTGTGGAGGGGTGTTGGAATATTCTCACCATCATTTTTTATATTATGTATGGATGCATCCAATCATCATGCATGCATTTGCATGCATCCAGTCATCAGTATGGTGGTATCCCTAGCACTTGGATCCTATTTTCACCCCCCTAGAGCCTATTTCTAGACCCCATTAACCCTCCTACCTATCTATGTTAGTTTTTCACCATTTAATTCAATATGATCTAGGATCTTAACTGAGAGAACAACATGTACAACATAAAAAACATAAGAGACAAGAGACAAGAGACACAAAGCATTTCACTGGGGAAACCATAAAGGAGAAAACCCCTCAACTTACTAAGAGATAGAATGAGCACCAATACAAAACCCCAAAACAAGAGATAGTCTCCAAGTAGCTTCTCCTCCTCCACTTGTGCGCACTCCTCCTCTCTCTCACTAATGTGAAGTGAGTGAGTGTGTGAATGGATAAATTTAGAGGTTCTCCTCTCTATTTATACTTTACCTTTACTTTTCTTTTACTCTAACTAGGCCGACCTCCATTAGGAGAGTCTAATAACCCATTACAACTTGTCACTGGGCTGACCCCACTAGGGTGGTCTAATAACCCTTTAACTCATACTAGGCCGACCCTTCTAAGGTGGTCTAATAACCCATCAAATATAAGTTACGACACTTCCAATCAGAGGAAAAATACATCTCCATTGGGGATACAATAAAGCAAAAATGTAATACATATAATATACAAGTGAATATCTTTCGAAGTTACAAATACATCAACACTCCCTCTTAACTAGGAAGGTATTCTCTTGACATAGGTGTTGGGCTTGGCCCAAGTGGGGCATTTTTGTGTAAATCAAATTTTGGAACTACGAAGCTAAGCGCAGTTCGGCTGAAGGCTTTTTGGACAAGTCTATTTTGGATGTTGCGAAGTTGCATGTAGCGCAACGTCGGAAGAGCTGTGAAGTTCAGTGCTTCGAGGATACAACACTGCGATGTGTCCAGTCTACGTGGATCTATTTTTGGTAAATATGGAAGACGGAACAGATTCTGGTTAGACCATCGGTGGTCTATTTTTGGTAAATATGCTCCATGATTGCCAGGTGACGGGTAATGAGCAAAGCGGAAGAAAGCGACTGGTCGCACATGCGGAAGAACCACTACCTGAACCAGTCGCACAAGACCGTTAGAGGAAGAACGACTTGGTGAAAACGACCTGTTGGCCTACGCACGACAGGAAGGCCGATAACGACGTGAAGCATGTGTGGAAGAAGGCTATGACGGAATATTCACTACCAAAAGCCAGCAAGTCCGGTTAAGTTGAAAACCGTGACAGTTTTGTAAAACCTAAGGTTTTTTTTCTACAAATTGTAAAGACATGACCTACATGCATGATCTATAAATAAGGCATATTTTGTATGGTGAAGGGTTGTTGTTGTTTTGGGTTAATCTCTAGAGTTGGGCTTGTATCTTATTGTAACATTTTGAGAAAGACCTGTTTGGAGTGCCATTGTAAAGGCTCTGCAAGCTGTGTGCACAGAAGCCTATTGAGAGAGAAGAGAGTTTGCAACTGAGTGCGGAGAAAAAGAATTGTTGTACACTTCCCAAAGACTAATACAACAACAGTTCTTGTGGACGTAGCTCCCATCTTGGGGGTGAACCACGTTAAATCCTATGTATTGTGATTGTTTATGTTTGCACTTATATGTTTGCTTAGAAATGAATGCTTGTATTCTCATTTATTGGTTGTTATGTTAATGCTTTTATATGTATTCACCATAGGGGAAAGATGGGAATAATATGTTAAGTATTGCATGTATGGGTGAATGATGAATGAGCAGTAGTATAAGTCTGTGAAAGTATCTGTTCGTTGAAATAATCACATGTGTATGTAGAGGTTGGGTTGTATAACTCTTTCGACGCGCAACGCCAGAAGTGCGCAGTATTGTATGTTTTTCCTGTTTACATTGGGTACAAGGTTAATCGGCTAAGGAAGCAGATGAATGAATAAGTGTTAAGTGAAGTCTTCATAGTGGTTAAGTCCACAGAGGAAGCGTATAAGTCAGTTGCATTGTCCTATTATTTGCATCCTGTCCGAACTGCACAGTCCTTGGATGTGCTGGTTGCACAAGTACCTTAACTTGTAGATGCAGGGACCATGACGCAGTCTATCGTCGCGTAGTCTTCAGTCTGCAGCGTGAGCCCCGCAGTGATGCACCTGCAACAATTAATTAATACGAATATGCGAAATAGCAGAAATGACAGAACTCAGAATCACTTTTATATTGATCACAGACGACTTCGAGGGGGCAACCTCCTATGAGCAAGCTCAATACAAATAACTTCACGATGCCTTCATAGGTCTCAACACACACTTATATACTAAGTCTAGGCGCCAACATAAAGGGTCAAAACCATGGGACGCTACAAACTATGTATCAACAATACTATAGGCGACTTACAAAGCATATGCGCCAACAACAATAACACAAACTATTGATCAACAAATACTATGGGACGACTTACAAAGCATATGTGTCCAACAACAACATATTAACAAAGTAAAGACATGGGTTCCTAACATCCCCTCCCTTTTAAAAAAATCTTTGTCCTCAAAGCTTTAGATGTGGAAATTGTTGTTGAATCTGAAGGAGTGGTTCCCATGTAGCATCCTCTGGTTGCATGCCGTGCCACTGAATTAAGACCTCTGTGATAGAGAGAGAGCGAAGCTGACGCATGTGTTGATTGAGGATGGCCTCTGGCTCCAAAAGGATGGATCCTTCATTATCCAGTTCGGGTAAAATCTTTTGTCCACTGATGATGGTGCCAAGAACTTTCTTCAGACAAGAGACATGAAAGACTGGATGAATGCGGGAAGAAGGAGGAAGTTCCAATTTATAAGCAATGGACCCAATCTTCTGAAGAATCCGATATGGCCCATAGAACTTTGGAGAGAGATTATGATGCCCTTTGAGTTTCAAGGAGGATTGTTTGTACGGCTGGAGATGAAGAAAAACCATATCACCGACTTGAAAAGTGCGCTCAGAATGGTGCTGATCAGCTTGTTGCTTCATGCGATTTCTTGCCATGTGAAGATTGTCTCGCAAAATGCGAATAATCTGATCGCGGTTTCGAAGGACCGTGTCAACTTCCTGAACTGGTGAACTGGTGGGGGTGTATGGAAGAAGAGATGGAGGTGCCTGACCATAGACTGCTTCATATGGGGTCATTTTAGAGGCGGTGTGGTAAGAGGTATTGTGCCACCATTCAGCGAGAGGAAGCCACTTTGCCCACTGATGTTGTTGTTTCGAGGTGAAGCAACGAAGATAAGTTTCCAAGCATTTATTGATAATTTCAGTCTGACCATCTGTTTGTGGGTGATACCCTGAACTCATCTTCAGTTTGGTGCCAGTGTGGCGAAATAGTTCTATCCAAAATGACTGGTGAAAGTCGCATCACGATCCGAGACTATGGAAGAAGGGATGCCATGAAGACGAAAGATCTGGTCCAAGAAAATTTGAGTGACAGAGGAGGCTGTATAGGGATGGCTGAGAGCACAAAAATGACTATATTTGGAGAGGCGATCAACCACAACGAGAATCACTGTCTTCCCTCCAGATTTAGGGAGCCCTTCAATGAAATCCATAGAAATATCTGTCCAAATCCGTGTAGGTATGGGCAAGGGTTCAAGCAATCCTGGAAGGAGTGTTGTTTCACCCTTATTGCGCTGGCAGGTATCACATTCGGCCACAATCTATTGAATTGTCCTTTTCATGCCCTTCCAAAAGAAGTTACGCCGTGCTCGTTCATATGTTTTGAGGAACCCAGAGTGCCCTACCGATGGAGAAGCATGGAGTTCATAGAAGACAACCTGTTGAAGATTTGTGCTCTGGGGAAGCACCAGACGACCCTTATATCGCAGAGAAGCACCATCCCAAGAGTAATGTGGTACAGCAGAAGGGTTGTTGGTCAAGCGTTGGATGATTTGAGATAAGGAAGAGTCATTGAGATAACCTTGTTAAACATATTGCAACCAATTTGGAACAGGCATAGAAATAGCTGAAAGAGAACCTTGGGCATCAAATGTGCGAGAAAGAGCATCTGCCACAATATTGTCTTTACCCTTCTTGTAAGTGATCTCATAGTCATAACCCATGAGTTTGCTAACCCATTTCTGTTGTGCCAGGGAGGAGACACGCTGGTCCAAGAAATATTTCAGACTCTGGTGATCAGTCTTGATGCAGAAATGATTCCCTAATAGGTATGGGCGCACTTCTGTACTGCATGCAAAATAGCCATCATTTCCTTCTCATATGTAGAGGCAGCTAAATTCTTACCTGAAAGGGCTTTGCTGGTGAACGCAATGGGGTGTTCATCTTGAAGGAGAACAACACCAAGTCCATTGCCGCAAGCATCACTCTCAATAGTGAAGGGCTTGGAAAAATCGGGCATAGCTAGCACAAGTGTAGTACACATAGCTTGTTTTAGTTTGTCAAATGCACACTGAGTAGTAGGTGTCCATGTAAAAGCATCCTTTTTCAATAGAGCAGTTAATGGAGCTGCAATCTTCCCATAATCCTTGACAAACTTGTGGTAGTAGCCAGTCAACCCCAAAAAACCACGAAGGCTCTTGAGTGTCTGAGGATGCGGCCAATTGTTCATGGCATCGATTTTGGTAGGATCCACGCGAACCCCTTGTGCTGAGATAATGTGCCCGAGATACTCAACTTCCTTCTGTCCAAAAACACATTTAGACTGCTTGGCATGGAGATGATGGTTAGAGAAAAGTTGCATGACAAGATCCAGATGCTGGAGATGTTCATCCCATGTTTTACTGTAGATGAGGATATCATCAAAGAATACCAGAATGAATTTCCGCAAGTAGGGTCGAAATATTTTATTCATTAAGGCCTGGAATGTGGAAGGAGTATTAGTGAGGCCAAAGGGCATGACCAAAAATTCATAATGGCCATCATGTGTGTGGAAAGTTGTTTTAGGGATATCATCCTGATGAACCCGAATTTGATGATACCCAGAACGAAGATCCAACTTGGAGAAAAAGTGAGCCCCATGAAGCTCATCAACAACAGGAATTGGAAACTTATCCTTGATGGTGAGGTGATTAAGTGCTTGGAAGTCAATGCAGAGGCGCCATGACCCATCTGTTTTGTGGACAAGAATAACTAGAGAAGAAAAGGAACTAGTGCTTGGGCGAATAATACCTTGCTTCAATAAGTCATGAACGAACATTTCAATCTCCGTTTTTTGGTGAAATGGGTAGCGATAGGGCCTGATGTTGGGAGGAACGCTGCCAGGAAGGAGCTGAATATGATGGTCTTCTGGCCTGGAAGGTGGAAATCCCACTGGTTCAGCAAAGACACCTATATATCGATCCAAAATTTGTTGTAGATCCAAAGGAGTAGTGGATACCGCTGATGGTTGCATCTGAATGGAATGGATCTGAGCGATGACACCATGTGAATTCTTCTTGAGGAGTTTTTCCATGCGATGTGAACTGATGATGCTGAGAGAACCTTTTGTAATCCTTTCAATGTGTGTTTTTGTCCATTGAGGGAAAACTGCATCCAAAGTTCAGTAAAATCCCATAAGATAGGGCCAAGTGTGCGTAGCCATTGAGCGCCCAAAACCACACCACATCCGCCTAAGGGAAAGGAAAACATGTCAGAGCGTAAGCTATAATATCCCATAGAGATACACACATTTCGACACTTCCCTTTGCAAGGTAAGGTGCCCCCATTGGCAACCACGACTTCAAAGTTGGAGCAAGGATGGATAAAACAATCAGCTTGTTTGGCGATCCAAGGGTCAATGAAATTACGAGTGCTACCATAATCAATGAGTATTGTAAGAGGAAGCTTCTTGAAGTAACCCCTGACCCACATTGTTTGGGGAGTGGTGATTCCAGCTAAAGCATGGAGAGATATCTCTGGCTGGTCATCCTGAGACGGAGGGTCAATAGGCAGTTCCTGAATGTCGACCGGAGCATCCAGTGTTTCTAGATTTTCGTCACCAATTTCAGAGGCAGGCGGAGACTCCACATCCAAGAGATAGAGCTTTTGCTGAACACATCTATGTCCCCGAGTGAATTTCTCATCATAATTATAGCAAAGCCCCTTTTCTCTGCGTGCTTGCATCTCTGTTTCATACAAACGCTTGATAGGAGTCGGTCGAGGAGCCTGCGGTATAGGTGGTCGCTGAGAACCCATATTTCGGAAGGGAACAAAAGTGGGATTGGAGCGTTGTTGGGCTGCAATCTTGTCTTCTGCCAACTTAGCCAACCCTAGGGATTCCATCATTGTGGTGGGACATAACATTTTGACCTCAGAGCGGATGGCATCCTTTAGATCACTGATAAAACAACTTCGGTAAAAGTCATTAAACAATCCTTCGGTGCGGTTGGCTAGGTTCTCAAATTCGGTTTGATACTCTCTCATAGTGCCAATTTGACGAAGTTTAGTGAGGGCTCCGATGAAGTCATCAAAAGCACTAGGACCAAATCGTTGCAAAAGGAGCTGGCAAAAGTCTGACCATTTGGGCTCTGGATGAGCCTTGATGTACCAACGGTACCATTGAAGAGCTTCCTGTTCCAAGTGAAAGGATGCCAGCGGAACTTTGTTGACATCAAAAGTATTATGCAGACTGAAATACTGTTCTGCACGATAGATCCATCCAGTTGGATCGGTACCATTGAAGTGAGGAAAATCAAGCTTCGGACCACGGAAATTGCTGGAAGAAGAGAACCCATTGTTTGATGAAGACTCGGACTGCCGTTTGTTGTTCATAGCTGAATGTTCAAGATGGAGGCCGAGAAATTTTTCATCCAGATCCTGGAGTTTGGCTTGGATGGCTGCAAGTGCTTCTTCCATGGTTTTTGCTCCTGCACGGGTGACAACCTTAACCAGGAGTTTTTTTTTTTTTTTGACTGGGTAGGAAAACAAAAACAGAAACTGCTTCAGTAAGGGAAAATCTGGACTTGGGAAAAAATCTGAAGGGTAATTGGGGTTTGACTAGGTGTTGGACACTGTCGACTAGACAGGGAAGCAAAAATGAGGATTTCAGAAGCGGGGTGAATGAATGGGAAAATTTGGCAGAGGGGGACAAAGAAGCAGAATTCAGAAATGAACTTTGTGGTAAAATTTGAAGGTGATTGGGTGAAATCTGAGGAAGTTATGGCAAACCCTAAAAATAGACAAATGTGGGCTTTCAGGCTTTGGAAAGGGAAATTGGGGATAGGGTCCTCAGGAATGAAATATGCAGGATGGGATGACAGGGGTTCCCCGAAAATTTCAAGGGAAACAGAGTGAAAACAAGGGAGATATGGACAAAAAACTGAATTTTTATTTTTATTTTTTATTTTTTATTTTTATTTTTTATTTATTTTTTATTTATTTATTTATTTATTATTATTTTTTTAAATTTATTTATTTATTTTTTCAGATTGGAGTGGCTACGGCTTGGAAGGGATCTGGAACAACGCCGAATGGATTGAAAACGGCTTGCAAAATGGATCTGAACGGCGCAGTAGTGATCGACAATAGTTCAGCTGAAAGTAGATATGGACCCCAGGTATGTGCGGCTTCCTAACAGTTCAGGGGTTTCACTCGGCCACCAATGCTGTCTGACGGCTTGAGTATTGGGGCAATACCCCTCACTCCACGGCTTAGGTAAAACTGATAACCGCTTTGCCACAAACGACAGCTCTTGGTTTACCTCACGGGTGGGAACTAGTCAATCAGGTAGGGGTCGTTGCCCTTTTCGCTGGCAAGTCCTCTCAATGGGCCAGCTACTTCGGGGTTCCTGTGGTACTCCTCACAATGAGTTTTAGGGCTTATTCCCAACTACTTCCCACAGTTAAGCGGATAGGGATTATTCCCAAATCCGAACCTGCAACAGATGTGAGAAAAAAAATTTGGCAGAAATTTCACCCAGCGAGCCCAAGAAAGTGCTCTGATACCAGATGTGATGCACCTGCAACAATTAATTAATACGAATATGCGAAATAGCAGAAATGACAGAACTTAGAATCACTTTTATATTGATCACATGCCACTTCGAGGGGGCAACCTCCTATGAGCAAGCTCAATACAAATAACTTCACGGTGCCTTCATAGGTCTCAACACACACTTATATACTAAGTCTAGGCGCCAATACTATGGGTCAAAACCATGGGCCACTGCAAACTATGGATCAACAATACTACAGGCAACTTACAAAGCATATGTGCCAACAACAATAACACAAACTATTGATCAACAAATACTACGGGACGACTTACAAAGCATATGCGTCCAACAACAATATACTAACAAAGTAAAGACATGGGTTCCTAACAGTTAAGTGAAGTCTTCATAGTGGTTAAGTCCACAGAGGAAGCGTATAAGTCAGTTGCACTGTCCTATTATTTGCATCCTGTCCGAACTGCACAGTCCTTGGATGCGCTGGTTGCGCAAGTATCTTAGCTTGTAGATGTGGGGACCATGACACAGTCTATCGTCGCGTAGTCTTCAGTCTGCAGCGCGAGACCCGCAACACGCTGCGCAGTAGATCTGTCTGAGCAACTCATCACATCACTATGGAAACCTGATTCCACAGTACCCCCATAGCTACACCTCTGGTGAGACCTCAGCATGTTCGCAGGTTGTTGCCGAAAGGGCCGGTGAGAAGGGGTTTTGTTGGTTCCTTGAAACCGCGAGAAACCTGGGTCTACATTGGAAACCTCTAGATCAACATGTAAGCCAACAAATGGTTCCGTTGTCATGCTAAGAATCCGTGATGAGTTGACGTCGTGATGTGCGACGACGAAGAAGCTTTGCTGGGTATCGACTCTTGGCATCCAGACAAGAAAGAAATCTGGGCTTGGTGTGACAAGACATAAAGAGGCTTCGCAAGAAAGGAGAATAGACACCCACATCTCTCTTACATCCAATGGTTGAACAAATACCTGTGGAAAGATGTTCAAAAATTTTTCTGGGTGTCTTTTGGAAACAAGCTACATGAGTGGTTGTCAAGGCTCGCAGAGCAAAGAAACTGTACATCGCGAGATGTACCAACCGAGTAGATGCCAGAGCTTATTGAAAGGCTCAAAGTACTAAACAACCCATTCATGAGAGCAGCTGATTTTTGGGTCGACAATACACTACAGAGCTTTGTGATGCAGTTCGTTGTGGACATGCTAAAGTCCTACAACACAGTCGAAAGAGATTTTTTCAAGGGATTCAGATGTAAGTACTTGAACAACCTTAGTCTATACATTAAAATGCTTTTGGAAGAGAAAGGAGTTTTTAGAATGCAGTGAACTTTTGTTTAAATCTCTCATGGTAGATAGTACATATAGTGGTTCTTACGAAGAAACCCATAACCTCAGAAGTGGAAAGAGATACAAGTTCTTTGCTGAGAAAAATCCTAGACCACATGGACTCTGCGTAGATACCCAGATACCATGTGAGCTTGGAAATAAAACTGCACCTCTGTCAGCCATGTATCAACCTATTACGCCACAGAACTCGCTGGGTGCACATACCATGCCTCCCTTATCTCAGAACCCGTTAGTTTAGAGCCCGCCGGTTGCGAACACCACACAATCCGCACTGTAGAAAATCAGTACTGGTAACACCGCAGGAGCAGGTGCCTAGGACATCCCGACTTAGCCTACCCCATCTCAAGCTGTCCCACTTCAGAACGTCCAACCTCAGATCATTCCTTAGATTCTTATCCCTAGCACTACCAAGAGAATTGTGCCACCTAGAAGGAGGATGGCTGATGATATCAAACTGCCGATATTCAAAGGAACGGGTCTAAAAGACCCCGATCAACATTAGTTTCTATGTGAAGCCGTATGGAGTGTAAAGCAAGTCCAGGATGACGCTGTGAAGCAAGCACAACTCGTCACCACTTTTAGAGATAGATCCTTGCATTGGTTCATGAAGTATTCGCAGGGACATAATAGAACCCTGGTAGAAATCAAAGCTGCACTCTTAGTAGAAGTTAAGAAGCCAAAAATAGAATCGCATTGCATAACAGTGTTGAAGAGATCAAACAGAAACCTAATGAGACAATCTGGGAGTTTGATCAGAAATTTAAGACACCGTTGGACCAAGTAAGCTTCGTTATAGCACCGCAATAGCACAAGGAATGGTTTATAGCCGCACTGTTGCCCCAAATCAGACAACCCTTGATGCAACGAAAGGTGGCTTCATAGGCGAAAGCCTTAGAACTCGCGATGAAGTTGGAAGCTTCATCGATTGGAAAAAATAGCACTGGGATGTCGCAGATTCAGACCCATTTGGCTACCCTGACACTACAACTACAAGATATCAAGAAAGGAAAGCAAGAGAGACAGGAAGTCTGGTGTACATGCTGTAAGGGAGAAGGACACACTAAGGATCACTGTCCTTTATTCCAAGACTTCCTTAACATGGGTGGACCAAACCCATTAAATCCGAACCAAGGGCCATGGTGTGAAATTTGCAGAACTAGAGGACACCAGCTAGAAGACTGCCACCTGATACAGAAATACGTACGAACACCTAGAAACCTATATTGTAATTTCTATAAGTCAGTTGGGCATGATCAGTCCAATTTCCGTGCATATGAGCTCATGCTAGAAAGAAAGAAAGATATTGAGAATATGTATGGAGGAATGTACAGAGTCCAAGAAGAGACTCCGCAGAAACAAGATAATGTCCAGCATGATCAGGGAGCATACAGAGGCCGCGGAGGATACCGCAGGAGAGGAAGGAATAACGATCCAGTGCAAGGACGAGTCCGCGGTCAAGTAATCTGTTATAACTGTAGCCAAGCAGACCATGTATCTAGATATTGTACTAACCCATGCACTACATGTAGGTATTGTAAATCATTTGATCATGTTATTGAAGACTGCCCAGTCTTAGAGGTAGAAATGCAGAAACGAAAGCGGCCAGAGGCGCCAAACCCAAATATTCAGTTGATCGCAGCAGAGAAGAGACCTGTGGATCCAAGTATCAACGTAGTGACTCAAAGTGGCACTACGACAGGGAGAGATAGAGGAGTAGAAGCTTCAACTTCTGTATTCTTTAACACGAAGCTGACTCCTCTTGAAACAATATGGATAATAAAAGCTGCTGGGAAAGCACCCGCTTTCAACTTAAAGAAAAATAAAGAAATCTTTGAAAATGCATGGAATCTCTTTAAAGAGCTAGCGCCTAGGTCGCTGAGAATCCCGTTGCGTAGTGAAATACCGCATATGGAAGATATGTCGGCTGGTTATGACAGAAGGAGCGCCGCAACAGAGACAGGAACCTTTGTTGCGCAATTCCTCAGGAGCTGCATGAAGTTGCTAAAAAGTCCAAATGCTATAGAAGAGATGCAAAAGTTGTTAGATCAATATGAACCACGCAACGAAAGTGAAACTACCGATAGCGCAGTTCACCACATCAAGAAGCATAAGAGAACGAGCAGAAAAATGAGACTCAGTGCACAGATAGGAGATTATGAAATAGATGAGATTATTCTTAACTAGGATCATAAGTAAATGTCTTAAATAAACAAACATGGAAGAAGATGGGGAGACCAAAGCTGTTATGGTCACCTATCCAGTCTAGAATGGCCAATCAGAAGAAATTCATACCTTTTGGAAGGCTAGCCAACGTCATTGTTGACATTGATGGAGTGCAAAGTCATGCAAATTTCGAGGTTATCAATATCGTGGATGATAGTCAACCGTTTCCTACACTGTTAGGGATTGACTGGGCCATGGATAACCTTGTCATCATAAAATTGAAAACAAATAAGATGATCTTCGAAGGAAAGCATCTCAGGGTCATTGCACCACTGGACCCTTCAGACGGAGATAGATGCAGCGAGCCAATTCAGGAAGAATCCAGGGCTTAAGATTTGGACCGAATTTACAAGATGACTGTGAACCAGGAAGATTACATTAATCCTACTGCGGATGGAACACTCAGCTGGAGATGCGACAGCTCTTGCCTCTCAGACTCTGATGCAGGATTGGAGAACTGGCAAAGTACTATGCACGAAGTATCAGCAAGGAGATGTGCGTAGGTTACAAAGTCACTACGCTGGATTGGAAAGGAGGTAAGCCCAATCCCCACTTATGATGGTATATCTAATGTTTATTCCTTTATCAAAGGATATATTGTAGCGATTGTATATGAACATTGCTTACCAGCACTGGTTATGGCACTGCGTGATACACCTGCTAGATGGTGGGCTTCGCATAAGCAGACATTGACCACATGGGATCAATGTAGAATCAAGATGCAGATAAAGTTTGCTGATAAGGTTACACTACCCTTTGAGAAATACAATGGACAGACAGATCCAAGGCAGCACGTTGAAGTCTATTCACAAGCATGGGAGGAAATACCACAAACAGAGTGGGTGCATCTGTTTGTGCACATGTTGGAGGAATAAATTCCAAAGAAATGGTACCTAGATATGGAGTTGTGTAGAGAAACTATAGATTGGCTTACCTTGACTGCGAAATTCCAGAAGAGCTTCAGTTTTGAAGACAAGAGTCCTACCATAAATGACGCCTTATAGATTATTAAGGAAAGAATACTTAAACTAGAATGTCCACATAGAAACATGACATTAGAGAAATTATTTGGAGCTGAAAACGTATCTGCAAGCCTACAAACAGAATGGAAGGAATAGGTAGAACATGCCATGGAATGTTATAACATAGATGAAGAGGTTGAAGAAAAATAAGACAATGATGAGGAGGATCCGCGCAACATAAACATACCTAAGTCAGAAGGAGTGCACGACGTAGAGGGACTTATGCTGGAAATTCCAGACATGAGTGGACCCGTGAAAACGTGGAAAGTGAACATTGGCACCAGCGAAGAGCCAAAGTTTGCAAGTATCAGAGACTATTGGGATGATTGGACTATCGCGGAGATCGCAGACCTATTACATGAGTATCAAGATTTATTCCCAACAAAGTTTACAGAGATGAAGGGAATTTTGGGAAACTTAGGGGTTATGAAGATACCTCTTAATCTAGGTGCGAATCCTGTTAAGCAAAGGCCCTATAGACTGAATCCGCGATACAAAGAACGAGTTAAGGTAGAACTGTATAAGATGCTCGATGCGGGGATCATTGAGCCAGTTTAAGAGTCTGAGTGGATAATCCCTATGGTTGTCCAAGATAAGAAGACAAAAGGCGAGATCAGAATCTGTGTTGACCTTATAAAATTGAATGATGCTTCAATGCATGACCCATTTCCTACTCCTTTCACTGATGAGGTGCTTGATAATGTTGGAGGAAATGAGGCCTATTCCTTTACTGATGGTTTCTCGGGATATCATCAAATAAGAATTGATCCCGTGGATAGACACAATACCACTTTTTCCATGGAATGGGGCTCGTTCCAGTACACAGTAATGCCATTTGGTCTGAAGAATGAGCCCGCCATCTTTTCCAGAGTTATGGTTGCAGCATTCAAATATTTCATGCATAAGTTTTTAGAAGCTTATTTCGATGATTGGATAGTATTCGGGTTGCTGAAGGACCATTGCGCAAATCTGAAACTGATGCTAGAAAAGTGTAGACAACATCAAATGTCGCTCAACCTGAAGAAGTGTATTTTTTGTGTACCCTATGGAATTCTGTTGGGACATATTGTGTGCAAATAGAGCTTAATGGTTGATCCTGCGAAGATCGCAGTCATTGTAAACTTGTCCACACCAAATTCAGTAAAGCAGCTCTGCACTACATTGGGGCATACGGGTTCCTACAGGAAATTTATAAAGGGTTATGCGCAGATAATCACAGAAATGGAGAAGCTGTTGAAGAAAGATGCACCGTTCATTTGGAATGCAGAATGTGAACAAGGCTTTGATACAATAAAAGAGGAAATGGTCACTGCACCGATCCTAGTTTTTCCAGACTGGGAGAATCCATTTCATGTCCATGTTGATGCATCATGTATAACATTGGGGGTTGTCTTAGCACAACCTAGAGATGGACATAAGGACATATGTCATACAGTCATGCAATTATCTTAAGCAATGCTTCAACACAACATTCATCCATATCCCGTATTCATACGGTAACTTTCTAGATGCCTTCCATCTCTACCAGAACATTGCTAAGAGTGTGCACTACTCCCAACATGTCAGTAAAGAGGTTTCAATCTAGATAAGTAGCAATGGAGTGTTGTACAGTACCATAGGCCACTTACCCATTATTTGCATATTAGTAGTATCTTGTTCATTAATGCAACTTTTCTAACATGCATAATATACATCCTCTAAGAACATAAGTATGTACATGACTGAACAACATCATTTAAGTAATCATATATACAATAAATGACAATTCAAATACCTATCTTTGTTTGGTTGTGGGTGGACTCCCTCTTAATCTTTGCTTCCTTGCAGGAACTACTGGAGTGTGCTCCCTCTTGATCTCTATTTTCCCTTTGTGATAGCATCATGATTATATGTCTTTGAACTTCTATCCATCCTGGACCACCATGCATGCTAAGTGTGCACTAGTGTCATCATTGTGTTATCCTCAAGATCTCATACATAATCATACATTCATTAGTATAATCTCAATACTATCAAAACATTATAATCCTAAAACCTTAACATGTATGGTCATGATCATTTCATACACAGGTAATTTATCACAAGCGTTAGTATTCAAGGTTTCAAGGAGTACTTCTTTTACTCATGCATATTCTTATTTGACCATAGGACTCTTCTAGTTTTTCATATCATTAATCAAGGTAAGAATCATAATATGCATAAACCCATGATTACTCAAACCTATAAATTCATGAATAATTATTATCAATCATACAAAAGTATACTTATATGATACCCTAACACTAGGTAGGATTCTAATTTGATATAGGAAAAACATACCTGGATTATCATGTTTGCGAGTTATGTCTAACATACCCAAACAATGTCTTCTTTTGTTCTCTTCAATGATTTAGAGACCTTGTGCTAATAACCTGCATATCTCATAAGTTAAGCATTGTAGAACCAAATTATACATACCTCATAAGTAGAGCTTCTATGTGATCAATGGCTATGGATGAGTGTTTGTCTTCATGTCACCATGGTCATATGTTCTTGATCTAGAACGCGATTTGTCTTTCTTGATGTACCTTTCATGTTAGCGAACAACATCATCCTCATACACGACCACAGTGCATTAGTACAATCATAATTGTCATAAACCTAATCAATGAATGTCTTATATCATTCACATGCATTCATACTTTTACTAAGGTGATAAGACAAGTCTAAAATTAATCAAGATTGTACTAACCTTAATAATATGAAGACAAACATATCTTAAACTTAATCATGAACAGATTTCAAAACATACCTATATCTCCTCAAGTCATAACTATCAAGATTGCTTGTAGTCTTCTTATGTAAGGCCCTAGACTCATCTCCCTCTGGAACTGGAACTTCTTCACTTATGTAGGTGTCCAATTCATTCTCTTCTAGGATTAACCCAATCCACTTTGATTTACTGAAACTGGATATGGAGCTGGCTAGGGTTTGATAAAGAAACCCTAAAAATCCAAACTTGGAATTTTAAACTTCTGCCTAGATAGGGAGATGCAATTGACTAAGGTGAGCAAGCTGGTGTACTCATATTTTGAAAAATAAAAAAAATGACCCTTTAAAAATGACCTACAAATTTCAGATCTGTAAACTTCTGTCAAAATGTTTGATAGATCACGAGGTTCTACCCAACCAAAAATTTTGAGCTTGGTCTCTAAATTTAGATTTTGTTGAGGAGATCAATCTTATGCTGAGAGCACTCCAAAATTCTGCTTCTGTCAAAAGCCGTAATTTCCCACAGCAGTGACAAGCCAAAAATGAAAATGCTCAGAATCCAATTCCGTTTTGACAGAAAGATATGCCATATTGTTTCTGGTGCATCTCTAAAATTAGGATCCTCAAGGTCCGAAACTTTGGTCTGTTGTAGAATGACCTATCATCTTTCTAACCCCATAGATCTGAGGTTGAATGGATTCTCCATGATAGATATATGCTAAGTGTCGCAACATGACCTGTTTATGGGATGAAACCGAATGGCGAACTTGTATGGAGTGCCACGTGTCGCTGTTTCAACTTTGGCCTTTGAAAATCGGACCTGTGAAACTACAGTCCATTCCCTACGTGGTCCTTTTTACAGAATTTCATTTGGAGCTTCCTATCTTGAGATATGACCTTTGTTCCTAGGTCACCTGTTTAGGGATGCATTCTGGAAGAGGCATAAACCCTAACTTGTATGGATCATATCTAACAAAGTACAACAAATTTGAGGATTAAATTTTTACATAGGGTACATCCATGTCTAATATTCGACCTGTAAAAATTTCAGATCCTGAACCTTTTCCAACCCTGATTTATACCAAAAATTCCATGATGACTAGATTTTACTATACCAAGCCCTAGCTTCTAATTTGTCGCAAGTGTAACAAGTGTCGTAAATGCCATACAATGCCTTCCTTCAGGATAGCTCTGACACCGTGTTAGTTTTTCATCATTTAATTCAATATGATCTAGGATCTTAACTGAGAGAACAACATGTACAACATATCAAACATAAGAGACAAGAGACAAGAGACACAAAGCATTTCACTTGGGAAACCATAAAGGAGAAAACTTCGTAACTTCCTCAGAGATAGAATGAGCACCAATACAAAACCCCAAAACAAGAGATAGTCTCCTAGCAGCTTCTCCTCCTCCACTTCTATGCACTCTGCCTCTCTCTCACTAATGCGAAGTGAGTGAGTGTGTGAATGGATAAATAGAGAGGTACTCCTCTCTATTTATACTTTACCTTTACTTGCCTTTTACTCTAACTGGGCCGACCTCCCTTAGGAGAGTCTAATAACCCATTACCACTTGTCACTGGGATGACCCCACTAGGGTGGTCTAATAACCCTTTAACTCATACTGGGTCAGCCCCCCTAAGATGGTCTAATAACCCATCAAATATAAGTTACGAAACTTCCAATTGGAGGAATATTACATCTCCGTTGGGGATACAATAAAGTACAAATGTAATACATATAATATACAAGTGTATATCTTCCGAAGTCACAAATACATCAAAAAACTAGTGTGCCTTGTTTTCCTCACCCGGATGACATATGCGCCCTACTACAATACCTGGATAACTAACAGTCAGTTGCAGCATTAATTGACCGGTTCTTTCATTTATTCCTCAGTTTAAATGCCTGTAGATTCCAGTTGTCTGTATCGGAGTGCCACTTGATCTACTGACAGCCTCATGCACCTGGCTTGGAGACTTCATCCCTTGATTTGTGCTCACATGGCTCAGTTAGACTCATTTAGACTCATTTGAGTGACTTTTGACTATTTGTGACTACTACCACTGATTGGATGATGTCTCCAATGCTATCCAAGCTACACACTGAGGATAATTCAAATAACCTTTGGCTAATTTGAATTCACTTGACAACTTCATTATTGTATTTATTTTTCACAGTGCCAGCTTATAGCTGATGTATGATTATAATGCAGATTTCTTCATTTCTAAGTTTATGAGTGATAATTGATTCATTTATTCTTCTTCTTCTTTGAATGGTTGAGTGAGATTTGTGAGGTTTGCTCTAGCTGTGTGATATTTCTTATAGATTTACACATGGTATCTGAGCTGGAGTCAGCTATTCGAATTGTAGTAGTAGCAACAGTTACAACAATTCATTGAGCAGTTGTCTTTCATTGAGCACCAGAAGCCTCTGGATTTACACAACAATTGCTATTGCAATTGTCTTGAATTCAATGGAGAAATCCAGTGAGGTCTAGCAAGGTGTGAAGGAGCCAGTTACATGTGCTCATTGTACTAAGGTAGTGTTCTCTCGATTTGCAACAAATCTCCATCAACAATTTCATTTGTTTTGTAGGTTATTCCATCTTCAAAAAATTCAAATTCAGCAGCTACTATGGATCTCCATTGTTTTTGCGAGTTATTCAAAGTTTTATGTAGTTACAGCAGTTTCCTGCAGTTGCAACAGTTTCAAAGTTTTCTGCAGTTGCAACAGTTTTCTGTAGTTATAGTAGTTCTGCAATTGTAACAGTTTCTATAGTTGCAGTTGTTTTTTGCAGTTGCAACAGTAGATTCGAATTCAACAACAGCTTCCATGGATATGAAAGTAGTTCCTTCTCTCTCTTCATACAACTATGAAGAATGGAAATCAAAGATGATAGAATACCTGAAGAAATATGGTCTTTTCGATATGTGTATTGGTGTTAAAAGAGATTTTGCTTCCCATGAAGAGAAAGAAGTTTGGCTAGACGATTGTGACAGAGCCTCAACAACAATATGCACTGCTATGCTTTCCAATATGGAGTACCTCATTAATCTTGCTAAACATCCAGGTGATAACTGGACAAGAATGGACATATTTTTTGGAAAGAAGGAAGAGGATGATGTTATCCATTTGGAGAACAAGTCTAGTAGTACTTCCTCCATTTCTCTCCCTATTCATGATTCGGCCTCAATCATCTCTCATGATGAAGTTGTTCAAGTTGAATTCAAAATACAAGACATGGTACGAGGAAATGTCATTGCAAAAGGTGTTGCAAACCACAAGTCAAAACTCTATGAGTTCTCTCACATTCTACCTCTCTCCAAACATTATGCTCTTCACACACATGCAAATAAAGAGAATAGACTATGGCATGAAAGTAACACCACTGATGGATTTGATCCATCTTCTGATTCGAATTCTGAGAAAGATATGTCAGCTACTACTCTAGAAGTTGAAGAGAATTTCAAAATATCTACTTCCCATGAGCCTGCTAATGTCCATGATGATGACCTACTACGTATTTTGGAGCTAAAATCAGATTTTGGAGGTGATGCATTCACCCTCCTTGATCAAAGAATTCCTATGAACTCCTATTTGGTCATTGGAACATGATTTCATAGTTTCACCGAAGATGGAAGACACCATCATTCACTCGGGTTCAAGTCTCATGCATATCCTTTTGATTTTGGTTTTGATGTCACCCCTGTTGGTTCAAAGGAGATCATAAGAAACCATATTTCAGTTCTTGGAGCTGATTTGAAGTCCAAGCCATCACCATTATGTCATGGTTCATTTGGTTTTGATATCACCCCTTCTGGTTCAAAGGAGATCATAAGCAACCATTTATCAATTCTTGGAGCTGATTTGAATTCCAAGATACCATCATCATATCATAGTTCATTTGGTTATGATATCACCTATGTTGGGTCAAAGGATGTTGATGTATATGTAACTTCGGAATGTATTTCATCTGTGTATTATATATATATTTATTGTGCCCTTATAAGAGATGTGTTATTCCTCTATAAGGAAGTGTCGTCATGTGGATTGACAAGTGTCGCAAGTGTGTGTACTTGCCGACGGGTTATTAGACCACCTTATGGGATCGGCCCTAATTAATATATAATATCATTGCAAAAGGTGTTGCAAACCACAAGTCGAAACTCTATGAGTTCTCTCACTTTCTACCTCTCTCCAAACAGTCTACTCTTCACACACATGCAAATGAAGAGAGCAGACTGTGGCATGAAAGTAACACAACTGATGGATTTGATCCATCTTCTGATTCTAATTCTAATCAAGAGATACCAGCTACTACTCTAGAAGTTGAAGAGACTTTCAAAATATCCACTTCCCATGAGCGTACTGATGTGCAAGATGATGACCTACTGAGTATTTTGGAGGTAAAATCCGATTTTGGAGGTGATGCATTCACCCTCCTTGATCAAATTACTCCCATGAACTCTTATTTGGTCATTGGCACATGTTTTCAGAGTTTCACCGAAGATGGAATACACCATCATTCGCTTGGGTTCAAGTCTCATGTATATCCTTGTGATTTTGGTTTTGATCTCACCCCTGCTGGTTTTAAGGAGATCATAAGAAACCATATTTAAATTCTTGGAGCTGATTTGAAGTCCAATCCATCACCATTATGTCATGGTTCATTTGGTTTTGATCTCACCCCTTCTGGTTCAAAGGAGATCATAAGCAACCATTTATCAATTCTTGGAGCTGATTTGAATTCCAAGATACCATCATCATATCATAGTTCATTTGGTTATGATATCACCTATGTTGGGTCAAAGGATGTTGATGTATATGTAACTTCGGAATGTATTTCATCTGTGTATTATATATATATTTATTGTACCCTTATAAGAGATGTGTTATTCCTCTATAAGGAAGTGTCGTCATGTGGATTGACAAGTGTCGCAAGTGTGTGTACTTGCCGACGGGTTATTAGACCATCTTATGGGGTCGGCCCTAATTAATATATAATATAATGTGGATGTATCCAAGTAGACAAGTCGGCCCCAGTAGGTCACTGGGCAAAAAGGTGAGTATAAATAGAGATAGGAGATCTCTATTTTACTCATTCGGAAAAGTAACTATCTCTCTCTGAAAAGTGGCGCACTAGTGAGGAGGAGGAGGATCATCTGCTAGGAGACTATCTCAGTGTTATTTGGTTGTATTTTGGTTGAACCATTGCTCTCTCTATCTCTGAGGAAGTTGTGGGGTTTTTCACCTTAGGGTTTTCCCCACGGAAACTCTGTGTCTCTTGTCTCTATGCTTTTGATTCTTGTGATGCTTGTGATGCTTGTCATATTATGATTGTCATGCATTGATATACTGTATATGTTATTCTCTCAGCAAAGATCCTATAGTATTGTGATTTAATACTAAAAATTTAACATGGTATCAGAGCTTAACTGAGAAGAAGACATTTTGCAGTGACGAAAGCTTGTATTCCTTGTTTATTGGGTTTCTCTCCACAAATTTTTGAAATTCAGTATAGTAGATTGGATCTACTCATCAAGGCGCATCTATCTGTCCAATCAGAATTCAATTCCAAGCATTTTCAGATTTGGCCCTAAAAATTAGTGTTTCCACAAAAATAGGAATTTATGGAAACTGAAGGCACAGCTGGAAGCTCCTTGCAAAAATCGAAGGTTAAAGCTTTGGATCGATGTTTTTGGCTGGGTAGATCTCCGGGAAACTCAAACCCTAATTCAGGGCTCTTCCCAGTGAACCCGGGAGGACAAAAAGGCAATTTGAAGGGCACGACTTTGCTGATCTCAAATTCTGAATGTACTAAGCTGATCAGCTCTCCAAGGCACATCTTTCTATCCTTTCAGAATTTTGAAATTCACATTTTGAATTTTTAGGGTTTCTCTGACAAACCCTAATCCGGGACCAGATCCAGTTTTCAGCACTTCAAGTGGTAAGTCCTAAATCTTTTCTATTTCAATTTGAAGTACTCTTAAAGATGTCTCTCCACAATAAGCTTGAGGATAAGCTTGAAGGGGCTGACAAATTCCGAGCCTGGAAGTATAGGATTGGGTTAATCCTGGAAGAGAATGAGTTGGACTCATATGTGAAAGAAGACATCCCTATCCCAGAGGATGAAGAAGCCAAGGCATTGCACAAGAAGAACTTGGTCAAGGAAAAGAGAATCATTGCTGATTCTATCAAAGACCATCTCATACCTCATGTGTCTTCTCTTAAGACACCCAAAGAGATGTTTGAATCCTTGACCAAGCTATTTGAAGGAAAGAACATAAATCGGAAGATGACCCTGCAAGACCAATTGAAAGCAGTGAAGTTTCAGAATGGAGAAACCATTCAATCTTACTTTTCAAGGGTCTCCCAGATCAAGGAACAATTAGAAGCAGTAGATGAAATGGTGGAGAATGGTGAAGTAGTGATGACCACTCTAAATGGCCTACCCAGGTCATGGGATTCCTTTATTCAAGGAATTTGTGCAAGGAAGAAATTGATCTCCTTCAACAGATTGAGGGAAGAATGCTCTCAAGAAGAAGCTAGACTCATAGCTCGTGAGGAAAAGATGGGAGGATAAGATCAAGCTCTTGCAGCTCACACCAAGAGAAGCAAAACCAAGAAGGATCACTCTCACCACAAAAGATTCCATCAAAAGAGTAAGAAGGACCTAAGATGCTTCACATGCAATGAGAAGGGTCACTTTGCTTCAGATTGTCCCAAGAACAAAAGGGATAATAACAATAACTCCAGTAAGAAGAAGAAGGGTAGCAAAAGAAGGTTTCATGCTCATGCTACCGAAGATGATGAACCTCCAAAGAAGAAGGCTAGGGCAGAAAGTAGTAGTGATGATGACTCATCAAGTGAGAAGAATATGTTCTAATTTCTGCTCTTACAGGTACCATCTCCCATGGATGTAATGATTGGTTGATTGATAGTGGGGCTTCCAAACACATGACTGGGTTTAAAGAATCCTTTGTGAACCTATCTGAACATGAATCACCCCATAAGGTGAAACTTGGGGATGATTATCAATACCCAATCAAAGGAAGTGGTGAAGCCTCCTACAACCTAGATTCTGGAAAATCATTGAAGATGAAAGAAGTACTTTATGTACCTGGGCTCAAGAAGAACTTACTCTCCATCTCTGCATTAGATGCAAAAGGTATGAGGGTTGCATTTGTGGATGGCCAAGTCCTAATGTGGCCAAAGGGAAAGACCATAGATGATGCAGTAGTGATTGGAGAGCAAGAGGGAGGCTTGTATAAATTGAACTTTGGCATAGAAGACTTGCTCATATGCACTATAGGGCACTTCCAATTGCAAGCAAGGCAGTAGAGGGTCTTCCTGAAATCAAGACCAAACATGAAGGTGTTTGCAAAGAATGTGCAAAAGGTAAGAACATTAAGAAGGATTTCCCAAGCAGTGAAAGCAAGGCAAAAGACATCCTGGAAATCATCCACTCAGATGTATGTGGCCCTATGTCATCCAGCTCCCTGAGTAGGTATGTTTACTATGTATCATTTATCGATGACTTCTCCAGGAATACTTGGGTATACTTCTTGAAGGGAAAAGATGAGGTGCTTGATAAATTCAAGGAATTCAAAACCTTGATGGAGAATCAAACTGACAAGAAAATCAAGACATTCAGATCTGACAATGGTGGAGAATTCACCTCAAATGACTTCAAGAAGATTTGCAGTGATTCAGGGATTAAGAGGGAGTTGACTGCTCCTTATAATCCTCAACAGAATGGAGTTGCAGAAAGGAAGAACAGAACAGTCATGGAAGCAGCAAGGGCAATGCTGCATGACCAGGATCTACCTATGCATCTATGGGCAGAAGCAGTTAGAACAGTTGTATATGTGCAGAACAGAACTCCCCACAAGATATTGGAAAACAAGACACCAAAAGAGGTCTTTTCTGGGTTCAAGAATATTGATGTCAGCAAAGATGAATATAAGGACAGGTAATCCAGGAAGCAAAGATCAAAAGGGAGCACGCTCCAGCAGCTCCTGCAAGGATGCAGATCTTCAGAGGGAGTTGACCATCTTCCTACATTCCACAATAGAGAGGTGTAGAAGAAGCTACTTCAACAGCTCCTACCAGGAAGCAAAGACTCAGAGGGAGTCCACCCAAACAAACAAACAAAGATAAGTTTCAATTATCATTTCTTGCCTATTTTGTTTGTTTAATAATATTATGCTTATGTTCCTAGACTTAGGAGATGTATTGTGCATATTTGAATGATTGCATTAATGAACGGTATACTACTAATATGCATGTGATGGGTAAGTGGCTTATGGCACTGTACAACATTCCAGTGCTACTTATCTAGAATGAAACCTCTTTGCTGACATGTTGGGAGTAGTGCAAACTCTTAACAATGTTCTGGTAGAGACTGGAAGGCATCTAGAAATTTGTGGAACATGGATAAATGTTGTATTGAAGCATTGGCTAAGATAACTGCATGACTGCATGACATATTTCTTTATGTGTAAAGAATTTGTTCTGAAAATTATGAGATGTTTCTAATCATGCAATTTAACTTGTTTTGTAGGAAAGACCGTATATCTTCACCTACAAAAGGACTACAACATTTGTTCCAGCAAGAAAGATATCTATTGAAGATATTGAAGTTCCCAGGATCTGGGATGAAGAAATGGAATGCCATGATCCGTAGATCATGAAGAAGATGTTTGGGATGCAATCCCAAGACCTGACAGGGAGTCATATGTATGCAGATTGAAGAAAGCCTTGTATGGCTTGAAGCAAGCTCCCAGAACCTGGTATGGTAGGATGGACAGTTTCCTATCTAGCTTGGAATTTACCAAGAGTAAAGCAGATTCCAATATTTACTACAAGGTTGAGGAAGGGAATCCAGTGATTCTACTCCTGTATGTGGATGACCTATTTGTGACAGGAGATGATAGAATGATTGCAGATACTAAGAGGAAGCTTGCAGCTGAATTCGATATGAAAGATTTGGGAATGATGCACTATTTCCTAGGTATGGAGGTGTGGTAGAATGCAGGTGGAATCTTCCTTGGTCAAGGGAAGTACACAGTAGATATCCTGAAGAGATTCGGGATGATGGATTGCAAGGCCATGGCCACACCTATGGAATCAAATCTGAAGCTTCTATGTGATGCTTCATCTGAGCCGATTGATGTCTCTATGTATCGTCAGATGATTGGGTCCTTGATGTACCTGACGAACACTAGACCAGACATTTGCTTTGCTGTGAACACATTGAGCCAGTTCCTGACGGATCCGAGAAGTGTTCACCTGGTTGCTGTAAAGAATGTTCTGAGGTACCTGAAGGGTACAGTGGATTATGGGCTCAGGTATGAGGCGAATCAAAAGTTTAACCTGCAGGGTTATGTTGATTCAGATTGGGCTGGCAATGCTGCAGATAGGAAGAGCACATCTGGGTGTTACTTCAGTATGGGATCAGGTGTGATCTCTTGGTTTAGCAGGAAGCAGTCCTGCGTAGCATTGAGTACAGCTGAGGCAGAATATGTTGCAGCCTGCTCAGCTAGTTGTGAGGCAGTATGGATACGTAAGCTACTGTCTAAGTTATTTGATCTCCCGTTGGAGGCTACTAGTATCTTCTGTGATAACCAGAGTTGTGTGAAGCTGTCCGAGAACCCAGTGTTTCATGACAGGTCGAAACACATAGAGATCAAATATCACTATATCAGGGATATGGTGCAGAGAGGAGCTGTGAAGCTTCTGTATGTTGCGACGGACGAGCAGATTGCAGATGTGCTGACGAAGCCACTAGCTAGAGTGAAGTTCGAGTACTTCAGAGAGAGGCTTGGCGTTCTTCAGATCGAGGACACTTCGAGGAATAAGTGATGGACACATTTGATGAATCCATTCCAAGCATGTTGGAAGGAGGATCCTTCACATGGCTGTGGATGTAAGCGCTGGATAATGGGCATCAGGATGATGTTCTGGTTTCTGCTGGATATGATCAGTTGGATCATTTTTATGTATGTATGTACGCATCATGTTGGATGCTGGATATGATCAGTTGGATCATTTTTATGTATGTATGTACGCATCATGTTGGATGCTGGATATGATCAGTTGGATCATTTTTATGTATGTATGTACGCATAATGTTGGATGCTGGATATGATCAGTTGGATCATTTATGTATGTATGCATCATGTTGGATGCTGGATATGATCAGGTGGATCATTTATGTATGTATGTGCATCATGTTGGATGCTTGGACCATGTATCTGTATATGTATCAGGTGGATACATTGTATGATTAGGTGGATCATGTATGGTGATATGTATCATGTATCAGGTAGATATTTGGTATGCATCAGGTGGATGCATTAATGATCAGGTGGATCATGTATGATGATATGTATCAGGTAGATACTTGGTATGCATCAGGTGGATGCATTGATGATCAGGATGATCATGGATGATGAGCTTCAGGATGTTGCTCCATATGACATGCAACAGGATGTTGCAGTGCTGATCAGGATGATCATGGATAATGAGCTTCAGGATGTTGCTCCAGATGACATGCAGCAGGACGTTGCAGTGATGATGATCAGGACGATCATGAGTACATCAGGATGATGTATGGTGAGTATCAGGTTGATACTCTATGGCCGTGGATCAGGTTGTGCAGATGAGCATGTCTGGGAGATCCTATAGGTCGGAGTTGTGTACCCGTAACAGCCTGGGATTCTCTTTCGAGACATTGCTCTGGGAGGACATGTAATAGCGCCCTGGGAGATCTCAGGTCGGAGTTGTGTACCTGTAACATCCTGAGATGCTCTTGCGAGGTTTTGTCCTATGGCATGTAATTTGGGCCCTGGGAGATTTCAGGTCGGAGTTGTGTACCCGTAACATCCTGAGATGCTCTTTCGAGGTTTTGCCATGACCACATGTAATTTGTGCCCTGGGAGATTTCAGGTCGAAGTTGTGTACCCGTAACATCCTGAGATGCTCTTGCTAGGTTTTGTGGTGGACCACATGTAATTTGTGCCCTCGGAGATTTCAGGTCGGAGTTGTGTACCCGTAACATCCTGAGATGCTCTTGCTAGGTTTTTTGGTGGACCACATGTAATTTGTGCCCTGGGAGATTTCTGGTCGGAGTTGTGTACCCGTAACATCCTGAGATGCTCTTTCGAGGTTTTGTGGTGGGGTCACGTGTAGTAGCGCCCTGGGATATCCTACAGGTCAGAGTTGTGTACCCGTAACATCCTGGGATGCTCTTTCGAGGTTTTTGTGACGCACGTAATAAGTCCTGAGGATTCCATAGTATGGCCAGTGATGACGAAGACCTGCAGGTGGTGGGCCTACATCCAGTATGAAAAAGGACTGGCTCTGTAGAACTTCCTATGACGAGTAGAGTCAGAGATTGGTTGAGATAGTAGCAGCAGTGACGATGATGATGATCCAGAGAAGAAGACTTGTCTAGCAGATCTGTGTCGAGAAATACCTTCCTAGTTAAGAGGGAGTGTTGATGTATATGTAACTTCGGAATGTATTTCATCTGTGTATTATATATATATTTATTGTACCCTTATAAGAGATGTGTTATTCCTCTATAAGGAAGTGTCGTCATGTGGATTGACAAGTGTCGCAAGTGTGTGTACTTGCCGATGGGTTATTAGACCACCTTATGGGGTCGGCCCTAATTAATATATAATATAATGTGGATGTATCCAAGTAGACAAGTCGGCCCCAGTAGGTCACTGGGCAAAAAGGTGAGTATAAATAGAGATAGGAGATCTCTATTTTACTCACTCGGAAAAGTAACTATCTCTCTCTCTGAAAAGTGGTGCACTAGTGAGGAGGAGGAGGATCATCTGCTAGGAGACTATCTCAGTGTTATTTGGTTGTATTTTCATTGAGCCATTGCTCTCTCTATCTCTGAGGAAGTTGTGGGGTTTTTCACCTTAGGGTTTTCCCCATGGAAACTCTGTGTCTCTTGTCTCTATGCTTTTGATTCTTGTGATGCTTGTGATGCTTGTCATATTATGATTGTCATGCATTGATATACTGTATATGTTATTCTCTCAGCAAAGATCCTATAGTATTGTGATTTAATACTAAAAAATTAACAAAGGAGATATCAAATAACTATCTACACATTCACGGAGTTGATTCTACGGTAGTTAGTTCGAATCACATGCTCCATAATGATCTTCATATTTTTGGATTTGTTCTCACCATGCTTGGTAGGAAGAGCAAGTTCACGAAGCCTCCAGATTTTCTTACATCCATTGTTGGAGAACTCAAGAACATGTTTTTGGAGCATGATCCACTTCTTCTCAAGAGGAATATGACTCCTTTTGAGTGAATGTTAGATCCAGATCCATAAGAACCTGAAGATCTAGCACCTGATAGTGAATATGTGTGAATGGAAGATCCAGATCCACAAGAACCTGATGATCTTGCACCTGATGATCCTCCTCTTCCGAGATGGGCATCCATTACTCTTATATCTTCTAGAGATCTTTTTGGTGATCCACTTGATCAAAGGAGAACCAGATCTGATTTTCAGAATGGAAGGTTTTATCCTTCTTCATTTATGGGTTTATGAGTGATAATTGATTCATTTATTCTTCTTATTCTTATCTGCAATTCTTGAGTGAGATTTGTGAGGTTTTCTCTAGCTGTCTCATCTTTCTTGTATATTTACACATGGTATCAGAGCTGGAGTCAGCTATTCGAATTGCAGCAGTTGCATCCATTACATCAGCTGCAACAATTCTTTGAGAAACTGTCTTTCATTGAGCACCAGAAGCCTATGGATTTCCACAGCAAATCCTGGTGCAACTTTCTTGAATTCACTGGAGCAATCTAGTGAGGTCTATCCAGGTGTGAAGGATCCTTTCACATGTGCTAATTGTCCTAAGTAAGTGTTCTCTCGATCTGCAATAAATGTCATCAACAATTTCATTTATTTTTCAGGTTATTCCATCTTCAGCAGATTTGAATTCAATAGTTACTATGGATCTCCATTGTTTTTGTAGGTTATTCAAAGTTTTTGCAGTTACAGCAGTATCCTGCAGTTACAACAGTTTCGAATTTTTCTGCAGTTGTAGTAGTTTTCTGCAGTTGCAGTAGTTTTATGCAGTTACAAAATTTCTGCAATTGTAGTAGTTTCTGTAGTTGCACCTGTTTTCTACAGTTGCAGCAGTAGATTCAATTTCAACAACTTACATGTATCTGAAAGCAGTTCCTTCTCTCTCTTCATACAACTATGAAGAATGGAAACCAAAGATGATAGCATACCTGAAGAAATATGGTCTTTTCAATATGTGTATTAGTGTTAAGAGAGATTTTAATTCCTATGAAGAGGAAGAAGATTGGATAGATGATTGTGACAGAGACTGAACAATAATATGTAATGCTATGATTTCCAATATGGAGTACCTCATTAATCCTGCTGAATATCCAAGTGATAACTAGACAAAATTGGACAGATTATTTGGAAAGAAGGAAGAGGATGATATCCATTTGGAAAACAAGCCCAGTAGTACTGCCTCTAGTGATATCTCTATTCATGATTCGGCGTCAATCATGTCTCATGATGAAGTTGTTCAAGTTGAAGTCGAAATAAAAGACATGGTATCAAGAAAGATCATTGCAAAAGGTGTTGCAAACCACAAGTAGAAACTCTATGAGTTCTCTCACTTTCTACCTCTCTCCAAATAGTCTTCTCTTCACACACATGCAAGTGAAGAGAGTAGAATATGGCATGAAAGTAACACAACTGATGGTTTTGATCCATCTTTTGATTCGAATTCTGAGCCAGACATGTCAGCCACTATTCTAGAAGTTGAAGAGACTTTCAAAATATCTACTTCCCATGAGCCTATTGATGTGCAAGATGATGACCTACCAAGTATTTTGGAGGTAAAATCAGATTTTGGAGGTGATGCATTCTCCCTCCTTGATCAAATGCTTCCTATGAACTCCTATTTGGTCATTGGCACATGTTTTAAGAGTTTCACTGAAGATGGAAGGCACCATCATTCGCTTGGGTTCAAGTCTCATGCATATCCTTGTGATTTTTGTTTTGATCTCACCCCTGCTGGTTCAAAGGAGATCATAAGAAACCATCTTTCAATTCTTGGAGCTGATTTGAATTCCAAGCCATCACCATTATGTCATGGTTCATTTGGTTTTGATCTCACCCCTTCTGGTTCAAAGGAGATCATAAGAAACCATTTATCAATTCTTGGAGCTGATTTGAAGTCCAAGATACCATCATCATATCATAGTTCATTTGGTTATGATATCACCTATGTTGGTTCAAAGGATATATCAAAGAACTATCTACACATTCGTGGAGTTGATTCTACCTCAGTTGGTTTGAATCACATGCTCCATAATGATCTTAATATTTTTGGATTTGTTCTCACCTTTCTTGTTAGGAAGAGCAAGTTCTAGAATCCTCTAGATTCGCTTGCATCCATTGTTGGAGAACTCAAGCACATGTTTTTGGAGCATGATCCACTTCTTCCCAAGAGGAAGATAACTCGTTTTGAGCGAATGTTAGATCCAGATCCACAAGAACCCAAAGATCTAGCACCTGACAGTGAAGAAGAGAAAATGGAAGATCCAAATCCACAAGAACCTGATGATCTTGCACCTGATGATCCTCCTCTTTTGAGATGGGAATCCATTACTCTTATATCTGCCGAATATCTTGTTGGTGATCCACTTGATCAAAGGAGAACTAGATGTGATTTTTAGAATGGAAGGTTTCATCCTTCTTACATTGATCATTCACATAGTGATCCATTTCTTTCCGATCGATCCTTATTCGGTAAAGAAGGTCACTTGCCTCCTTCTGGGGTGAGTGATGCCATGCTACATTAGCATCCTTTAGTCTATTTTTTGGGGGGGCCTTTCTTCCCACTGGGTTTTCCCTCTTTCCCCACTTTATTTATTTATATTTTTGTATGGGGTAATATTTGGTCTCAGTCACCAGGGCCGTACCACTAGTTTTTTAGTTACTTACTCATAGTTTGGTTTGCATAGGGGTGTTGGAATATTCTCACCATTTTAATTTTTTATATTCTGCATGCATGCACGCATACTGCATGCATGCAGTCATGATGAATGCATTTTCATGCATCTAGTCATTAGTATGGTGGTCTCCCCAGCACCTGGAGCCTATTTTCATCCCCCTATAGCCTCTATCTAGCCCTCAATATCCCTCCTACCTACCTAGTGTGCCTTGTTTTCCTCACCTGGATGAGATATGCGCCCTACTACACTACTTGGATCACTAATAGTCAATTGCAACATTGATTGACTAGTTCTTGCATTTATTGCTCACTTTAACTTCCTGTAGCTTCCAGTTTTCTGTATCGGAGTGCCACTTGACCTACTAACAGCCTCATGCGCCCTCATTGGAGTCTCCATCCCTTGATTTGTGCTCACATGGCTCAGTTATGCTCAATTAGACTCATTTGACTGAATTTTGACTATTTTTGACTACTACCACTACTACCATTGATTGGATGATGTCTCCAATGCTATCCAAACCACACACTGAGGAGAATTCGAATCACCTTTGGCTAATTCAAATTCACTTGACAACTTCATTATTGTATTCAGTTTTCACAGTGTGAGATTACAACTGATGTATGATTATACTGTAGATTTATTCATTTATGAGTGATAATTGATTCATTTCTTCTTCTTCTTCTCTGCAATTCTTGAGTGAGATTTGTGAGTTTTTCTTTAGTTGTGTGATCTTTCTTGTAGATTTACACAGCTCCTGCATTCATCAGTCCAAATGGTATCTTGTCATACATAAATGTACCCCACGGAGTTATGAAAGCTATCTTTTCTCTTTCATCTTTTTGCATTGCCACTTGTTTGTAACCTGAAAATCAATCCATCATAGATATCCTATTTTCCCCTACCACTTTATGCAAAATATGGTCCATCTTAGGCAAGGGGTAATTGTATTTCAAGGAGCACTTGTTGAGTTTTCTAAAGTCGACACATAATTTGATTTCCTCACTTTTGTTTCTGACTAATACTAAGTTGGGTACCTACTCTAAGTAGCTCAAAGGAATTATTATTTTGGCATCTAATAACTTCCTGATCTCCGTTTCAATTATAGGAAACATAATGGGATTAGCTTTCCTTAGCTCATGTTTAAAAGGTTTCACTCCAAAATTTAGGGTATCTTGTGTTGTATTATAGATGCATCATAGGTTCTAAGATATTCATATTTCCATGCAAATACATCTATATATTCTTTAAAAAGTTTCAGGTACCTTTGCTTAACTTCTGTAGGAAACGATTTAGACAATTTGATATACTTGGGTTCCTTTGGTGGACCAATATTAACATCTTCAACATGTTCTTCCTTTGGCTATACAATAGGATTGACAAGAATATCATTTTTTTCAAACAACCTCTTTAATGGTACTAAGCCTTTGGGGATGGAGTTATTTTTCATCTGTAATATATTATAATTTGCAATTTTACTGCTAAATTCTAGGTTTGATTTTCCATCATCTTGACACATTTATTCCTCATTTCCACTTTCATCTTGATATATACAGGAGGTTGAGAATTCACCTACCATTTCAATGATTCTCTTTATCTATTGGTCTTCCTCAAACACTTTCCAATTTTTTTTATTACTAGGGATGGATGGTTTGTATATCATATCCACTTCATGCCTAAGCGTGGGTACTATTGGAGGTTTGAATACATTGGCATACACAACCAATCAATCTTCCTACTAATTCATCTCCCTTGGGACAACGATAATATTAAAATAATGAAATAAATTTTCCATTAAATCCCATACTTGGTTTATATAGTCCCTCATACTAGGGTGCTTAGTCCGATAAACATTTTTTATTTGGTGCATCACTAGTTCCGGGTCTCCAAAGATGCTAATTTGTGTAACTCCCATTATTTTTGCAGCTTCTAATCCCAATATCAGGGCCTCATATTCAACAAAATTGTTCGTGGTTTCGAAATTCAACTTGAAAGATAAGGAACTTCTCTAACGAGATAAAACAAAACCACTCCTAACCCTGCTTTTCCTTTGGAGGAGGATCCTTCAAAATACATATTCCAGATTTGGATTGGACAAGATGAAAAAATATTGAGTATAAATTCCTTTAGGAACAATATCTTCATATCGTTCATCCATGGCCAAAATGAAACATCCCATATCTTCCTCTATAGCATGTACATTGTAAATTATGGGACTGATTTGATCATTGATAACATAAGTAAACTTAGCTTGTCTGTACATTCTTCTACTTTCACCTATCAATACAGGGACTGTTGCATAATTCATGTCCATCTACATTGTTCCAACCATATTTTTAGCCCATGTTCTTGACAATAACATTCCATATCTAGGAGGAACATATGCCACTACTACATCCATCATGATACTCTTTACTAGTAGCTGAACTAATGTGACTACTATATCTTTGCTCATTCCCAAATATTTCACTTTCTTAGAGTCAAAGCTATAGATTTTATGATATGGTTTAGTAATATCTAAGTCTAATTGTTCCATAATAACTTTTGGCATTAAATTATGGGAAGATCTTGAGTCTAACATGCAATTATGCAACAATTTTCCATGTACACTGAGAGTTATATAGAATGGGGTTGTATGGTCATCCTTTTATTCCTATATCCAAAGGACCACTCTAAAAATAGGGTTCTCATTTGCAATATTAAGGGTGTCAAGATGCATAGTTGAACCTGTTACATTCAGTACTTTCTCAATTTTACTTTGACAAGAAGGTATTTTGGCCAGCTCGGAAAGTGGTACTAGGATTTTGATTTTTGCTAGCTCATGCTCAATATCAAAAGAGATGGAAAATTTGTCTTGTTCTTTCTTTTCAGGCTCATATTTTTTGGTCTAGGGAACTTCAGTTACCTTTTGTACAACTGGGGATGTAGGCTTACAAACTTTGTCTTTAGGGATAACAAGCTTTTCAATAGAGGTTGGTATGTCAAGGGATTTATTACTTTTAGGATCTGCTGAGGAAATTTTAGGAGGAGGACTTTGCTTCTGATTTGGTGAAGGGTTTCTAAGTTTGAGATCATATTTTCTTTGCAATTCTTACTAAACATCGTTAACATACAACCTATACCGATTTGGATACTTTTGATTTGTTCTCTGTTTTGATCTTTGTTCATATGTGTTTTCTTGTAAAGAATTTTCATAATTATCTTGTGTTAGATGGATCATATCATCCTCATATTGCATCCATAACATATCTTCTAGTGGTTCAATATATTCTTCATCTTGTGGGAGGTATGCAAAATAGTTGTTGTTATTTTTTCTCACAGGAGGTTATATAGGTTGATCCTAATTCCTATTCTCCCTATTTATAATATGTGGATTAAAACGTCTTCTATATTGATTAATATTTCTCTCCTTCCACTTGGGCATTTATGTTAGAATTGTTTCCTTCCATCTCCAATCTGCTAAGTTTATTTGATAGACCTTTAAGTAATCTAGACATCTCTTTCATATTTGCATCTTGTATTTCCTTATATTTTCCTGTAGTTCCAGTATCTTCTTTTGACTTTTTCTTATCTGAATCATTTTTGTATCTCAGCCTACCTAAAGTTGTCATGTTTCCTTCCAGATCTACTACATCATATGTTATGCAACCATGTCCCATATATAGCATAAAAATAGTAGAAATAGACCCAAAAAAATAATCAACACCTTAATAATGAAGAACTGAGATGAATAACAATCCTCTTCCAAGGAGGAACCTCCTTAGATAATGTACATAAGACAAGACAAGATACAATGATGACTAAATTGAAAAGGTATCCTTCCTATGTATAGGAGACAAAGGGGTACAATAACAACTAGTAGACTCACCAATATACCCAAGCCGACATCAATAATATGTAATGCACCATAATAAAGGGGCTAATGTGCCAATATTTAGGGCTTAACATGCCCCTCCCATTGAGACAAGTGTTTTCCTCAATGCTTGATTAGTTGTGGATACTTCTGTATGAAGGACTTATCTTCTCATGTCGAATCTTCCATTGACAGGTTCTTCCATTTGATGAGGTACTCCGTAATAGCTCGATTTCGTAGATGTTTGGTCCTTGTTTAAGAGATTTTTTTAGGTTCCAATATGACTCTTCCTTCTTCATCAAGCTTGGGCAATATTGTTTGAATTGGTATCTTGTCTCATATTACCTTCTTTAAGAAAGAAACATGGAAAACTTGATGTAGTCTTGAAGATGAAGGAAGCTCCAATTTGTAAGCCATAATACCAATATTTTGCAACAACTTATAAGGACCATAATACTTGGGTGCTAATTTATTGTCCTTATTTAGTTTCTTGAGGGAAATACCCAATCCCATTCTTCAAAACTCCTTTCCCTCCGATGTTGATCAACTTGTTGTTTCATCCTGTTTTTTGACATAGCTAGGTTGTCCTTAAGTATCTGGAGAAATTCCCGTTGGTGCTCTATGTGATCTTCCATGGATTGAACTTTAGATTTTCCCTTAACGTAGATGTGGTATATGGATGATGGCATGCATAAAGTGCCATAAATGGAGACATTTTTGATGATGTATGGAAGGAATTATTGTACTACCATTCCGCCAAAGATAACCATTTCACCCACTGTGTTTGTTTATTACCATTTCACCCACTGTGTTTGTTTATTAGATGCAAAGCAACAAAGATAACCTTCCAAAAAATTGTTCACTATCTCAGTTTTCCCATCAGATTGAAAATGATAAGATCTGTGAGCCAATTGGGTACCCAGAAAAGAAAATAATTCAGTCCAAAATTATCTAGTGAAAATTGGATCTCTATCGCTTACAATAATCTTTGGATTTCCATGTAACTTATGAACTGTTTTCAGAAAATCTGCGGCTACTGTACTTGCATTAAAAGGGTGAGAGAGTGCACAAAATGTGCATACTTCGTGAGTCTATCAACAAATAACATTCTTTCCTTCCAAATTGGGTAGACCTGTGATAAAATACATTGAGACTTCTTCCAAGCGCTAGCAAGGTATGTCTAATGGTTGTAGAAGTCCTGAGGTCTTAACTATTTCCACCTTATTCTATTGGAAAACCAAGAATTCGGCCATGAAACTTTGAAAATCATATTTAAGACCTTACCCAAAAAAATCCTTCTTGACCATGTGGTAAGTTTTCAGGAATCTGGAGTGCCAACCTATAGGAGAGGTGTGTAATTCTGAGAGGACCTTTTGTTTTAGTTAGGATTATTCGCATAAGTATAAACGATCCTTATACCATAGTGAATCATTTTTCCACACAAAAGTATCTGATACACTGGGATCGTCCTGTAGGAATGAGTGTCCACACAGATAGGTCATTTTTCCATTCTTCCCAAGCTGTTACTATCCAATTGGGTTGTAGAATGGAAATTGCACAAATTAATGCCCCAAAATCTTCATCTTTTCTGGAAAGTGCACCTACCACCACATTATGTTTCCCTTTTCGATAGATGATTTCAAAGTCATATCCCAGTATATTGGTTACCCATTTTTGTTTCTCTTCCGAAGATAATCTTTGTTCCAAGAAGTATTTAAGACTATCGTGATCTATTTTGAATTTGAAGTGTCTACCTATTAGGAAAGGTTTCCACTTATTAAGAGAGTGTAGAATTACCAACATTTCCTTCTCATAAATGGGCTTCTGTAAGTGCTTTCCCTTGATTGGATGAATTGTGAAAGCAAGCGAGTGTCCTTCTTGCATTAGAACAACGCCAATGCTATTTGCTGAAGCATCACATTCCACAATAAATGTTTTCGTGAAGTGTGTTGTGGCCAAAATAGGAGATTTGCACATAGCCTCCTTAAGTTGTTCAAAATATTGAGTTTCCTCTAGATTCCAAGAAAATGCATCTTTCTTCAGTAATGTTTTTATAGGTGCTACTATTCTTCCATAGTTCTGAACAAAATTGCGGTAGTACACTGTCAGACCTAAGCATCCTCAAATATTCTTCATGGTTTTTGGAATCGACTAGTCCATCATGGATTTAATTTTGTTGGGGTCTACCTTCACACCTTCCCGAGATACAATATGACCCAAATATTATACCTCCTTTACCCCAAAGAAACATTTGTAAGGTTTTCCATATAGTTGTTGCTCCTTTAGTAGTTGTAGTACCCTGTCAACATGTTGAACATGTTCTTCCCAAGTATTTCTATATATTGGTATATCATCAAAGAATACTAGCAAAAAATTTCTAAGGAAATGCTTGAAAATGGAATTCGTCAAACCTTGAAATGTGGAAGGCGCATTCGTGAGACCAAATGGCATGACCAAATATTCATAATGACCTTCATGAGTTTTGAATTCTATTTTTGGAATGTCTTCCTCCATTCTAATATGATGAGATCTGGAACGGAGATCCAATTTTGTGAAGAAAACTACTCCATGTAATTCATCTAACAATTCATCAATGACAAGAATGGGAAATTTATCTTTAATGGTGATCTTGTTGAGCTCTCTATAATATGGACACATACGCCATGATCCATCTGGCTTGTGTACCATTACCAATGGTAGAGTAACAACTTTGGATAGGCCTAATTATGCCGACCTATAACATTTCTTCAACCATATGCTCAATTTCACTCTTTTGTCCATAGGGGTATCTATAAGGTTCGAGGTTAGGAGGAACACTTATTGGAATTAAGTGAATAGCATGATCAAAATATCGAAAAGGTGGAATACCTTTTGGAATATCTTCAAATACCTTGGAATGCTTATTATTCACTTTCTAGAGATTTGGGGAAATAGGAGATCTAGATGTTTGAACATCCAATGAGAATAATTGTGCAATTACACCTTGATGTCCCCTTTTTACAAATTTTGTCATGCCATTACAACTTATCACCTTACTTGGTTACCTTCTGATACCATTTAACTCATATTCTTTTCCTTCCCATAAAAAATTAATGAAAAGCTTCTGAAAATTAAAAGCCACTATTCCCAGTGATTGTAACCATTGAACTCCTAAGATAACATCAGCACTGTTAACACCTAAAAAGTGCTCACTAGCTCATTCCCTTATTCACATGACCCATTTGTCCACTTTTCCACCATATGAGCCTCTGAAACCAATAAAAGGTCACCAAAAGACCTTAGTACACCCCTTTTTCCCACTCAAAAATATTATTTTTCCTGAAAAGCATAAAAAACCCTCAAAAAGGGTCCAAATTCCCAAAAATATTAAAAAGGGAATTAAAATATTAATTTTATTCAAAAAAGGAAAAAGGAGGGAAAAGTACCTAAACCATGTTGGTCAATACCATTTGGTTTCCACAAAACCACAAATGGTATTCCCCACCACCAAAACCTATAAAAAGGTGGTAGGGGCTCCTCATTTCACATCCATCCATATTCCTATCCTCATGCTGCCAAAATCTCCCTTGAGTTTTTGCCATTCTAGCAACCTTGGAGAAAGGACCCATTGGAGATTGGAGATGCTCACCATTGGAGCCATTCAAACAACCTTCATTACTTGGAGGTATTGTACTTGCAAGCATTTGCTTGCCCCATTGTCAATACAAAAGATTCTTTCATATTTTCTTGTTCTTGTTTTTAAAATATTTCCATTATTTGCTTATATTATTGCATAGATCCATGATTAGTTTAGTTTAGATTAGTTTATTGTTATTTATTTCTATTGAAACTGCTGCTATTAGTTAGCAGGTGCCCATAGCACTAAGCCTGGTTGTAAAATCGGGCCAACAGTTTTTGGCGACTCCGCTGGCTTTGAACAATAGATCTCAATTTTTGCTTTCAATTTTAGTTTTTTATTAGTTTTTAGCCTTTATATCCATAGATCTGCCATCCTAGACAGCAGATCTATTGCTGCTCTAGGTTTTGGCCCCATCTATTGCCATTAACAGCCCGGAATTCTCAATTTTCGGGTTCGTTTTTCAGCTCCCGTGCACGGCTTTCGCCTCGCGGTTTTTAGCCTAACAGTCGCGCGGCTCATCGCAGCTTTTCGGCTTTTTTCCGCGCGGTTCCTTGCGGCTTCGTGGCCTATTTCCGCGCTGCACAGCGCGGCTTCGCAGTCATTTTCCGCGCAGCTCATCGCGACTGTGCGCCGAAATTCTGCGCTGCAAATCGTGGCTTTGCGGTCAAAACCCGCGCTGCCCATCGCGACTATGCGACAGAAACCCGCGCAGTCCATCGCGACTTTTAGCCCAAAACCTGCACGGTCCATCGCGACTTTTAGCCCAAAACCAGCGATGCACATCGCGACTTTTAGCCCGAAACCCACGATGTGATTTTTTGGCCGCGCGGCTCAATTTTCAAACGACCATATCTCCCTCTCCCGAACTCCGTTGGAACGATTTTTTTTTTCAAATTGGGTGTTTTCGATCAAGGAATCCAAATATGCTATTAGATTTAAGAAATTTTTCATAGAAATTTATCTAATATTTTATTTTAGTTTTATTTATCACTTTAGTTCACCCATTTTGGCCCATATTTTCCAGTATTAAAATTCCAGCATTGTTTACAGCCATAGAAAAAATTTTACTATTTAGAATGCACATCTAGAAGTGTTATTAAAAATTTTAAAGAAAGTGAAAGAAAGACTTATTTTGCAGTTTATCTAGGTTAACAATTTTTTCCTGTTTGCTTCTTTAATATTTTTCCCATAGCAATTATTGAAAACGAAATCCATTTATTTCGAAAAGAAGTTATATTATTTGCTTTCTTGTTTGAAAGATCCTTTGTTTTTCGAATAGTCCTTGAAAAACATTTAATTTCCATTTATTGAAAAAGTCATAAAATTTGTTTTGTTTTTCAAAAAATCCTTTGTTTTTTGAATACTTAGCATTTACTTTTTTCAATTTTCAGTTTAAAATACCACACGTGCACCCAATCAAACACTAATTTTAAATTGAGCCTTAAAACTTGCCCTAATTTCAACCCACTTTTAACCCCACTTGGGGAACACTAAAAGAACTTTGTAGCTAGGTAGTATTGAGGGGATAGGTGTTCCAATAACACCCCTCAGTTATTACATCTGAGACATAGTTGTTGTCCTTTAGGGAGCTAAAACCTCTTAGTATTTATTGGCGCGGTCAAAACCGGTTTGTGGGAAGGCCTCTCCCCTAGGAGGGTTGAAGTCGCGAGGATGGTTCCGGAAGCCTGAGTGGAATACCGAAATCCATTCAGTAACCGAAGGGCTACCATTCGCAGTTCTCGGGATATCCCTGTATTGGGATATTGCGATCAAGGACCAAATGGCAGATTTACCTTTTCTCGACGCGTCATGAACGGAGTATCCTAGTAGCCATTCTTTAGGATTGATTACCCGGTGTCCCTCCCGGTAGGGGGATATCTAGCCGTGGACTTAACACTCCATATTGTCTGACTTGGATTTCATCACCTTGCAGAGAATATAGTTTGTTGATTCACAATACTTTTAGTTAGGTGTTTGCATGATTCAACCCACCTTTGGTCTAGTTACACCTATTTTTTCTAGAAGCTGTTTGCATGTTGGTACTCTGACCATTTGTTGCATCCCTCCATTTATTGTAGCACAGCTGCTAGAATAAGTGCCTTTTTTGAGGTTGATTTTTTTGGCCTGAGAGCCTTCATTTTCACTCCCCTTCTTGCACCCTTGGTGGCATTAGGGTTTTGAGTTTTTTATACATTACCATTTTACACATACAGATTTTTCCACAAAAACTTATTTTCTCACCATTGAGAATTTTAGACGCTCTCGTCATCTACAGGGTGAACTCCCAAAGTTCAGTCTACTTGGCTCGCCACGTCATCGATGCCGAGCCTTATCCCTTGACTCGACACATCGTCAGTCAACTAGACAGTCATCCGATTTTGACACGCCTCACTTCACTTCTGATTCTGAGGCAGAATCCGAAAACCCCACTGCGTTATTCCCAACCAACATTATGTCCGGAACACCATTTGATCCACTCTTTACCAGCACCATAGGAGAGACGTCTAAAGACCCTTCTACTGCAGTGCCATGCATGGCAACACCTACCCCCCTAGGTATGCCTAATATGGAAGACACTCCACATTTAGGAATGCCCAACATAGGGCCACCTCCTGTTATAGGAATCCCCAACACAGGGCCACCACCTGTTATGGGTATGCCCAACATAGGGGTCACACCCCCTCTGGTTTCCACAAACCCTATCCCAGGAATCACCACTACTATTCCTAACCCTGGTGTAACCCATGTTGCACTAGGAAACACTGGCCCATACCAGACCACACCTATTGCAGGACACATACCTGCAATACCTAGCATACCTTTAGGTGCTACGGGACCCCTACATCATACCACCTTGACTAGGCATGTCCCAGTTCCAGTCACTACATCTGCTAGCTTACCGTACATGGCGAGTTTGAACTTACCAGACTTAGCCAGGCTCACCAATGACCCTATCAGACACGATCCTGCGTGGCCTCACATGCCCACCAAACTCCCCTCCGACATCCCTAAGTTTGAGGGAAAGGCAGGTGAGGACCCCCAGAACCATATCATGTCTTTTCATCTATGGTGTTCCTCCAACTCCATAGTGGACGACTCTGTCCGCCTCCGTCTGTTACAGCGCACCTTCACTGGCTCTGCAGCCAAGTGGTATATCGAGCAGCCCCATGGGACGCATGCCACCTTTACCTCGCTTGCCTTGACCTTCCTGCAGTTCTTTCAGTTACCTATCCACTATGATGCGGGCGTCGAGATCCTACTGTCTTGCAGACAGAACACGGCCACCCACATCACTGACCACATTCATGAGTGGCGTCGACGCCGAAGCCTCTGCAAAATTAAGTTAGACAACTGTATCTTCCTAGATTGGTTTCTAAAATCCCTTCTCCCTCTCATTGCGAAGGACGTGGCATCCGAAAGACCCCAGTCTGAAGAAGAGGCCATCCTCAAAGCCCAACAGTTTGATCTCATTTACGCCCAGTTGGGTTATCTGTATACCATTATACCGGACGCCCCTCGGGGCAAGTCATCCCAACATGATGCGCCAGGGGCATCCCATGCCGCTGATGGCATCATTGGTCATATGGCCTAGAATCCCCAACCCTTTTCCATTTCACATCCTAGCCATGGTCCCGACCTTTCGCGAGCTACATCTCAGTCTGGAGCAACCAGTTCATATGCTCCCATGGCACATCACCACCATACCCATGGACCTTCATGTCCACCTCAGTATTTTGGTCATGCACCATCTGCATATTCCCCCCCAGTTGTACCTCAACCAGTATACTACCCACAGCAAGCTGTGGCAGCTAACCCAACACCTCCAATAGCTCAGGGTTACCAACAACCCCAGCAGGTCAATGGACCACCTCCAGCCCCACAGGCTTATTATCCACCACAACCTGCTCCCGCACCTGCGGTGAACCAAAATCCTCCCACTGCTCAAGGGCAAGTGTACACACAGCACAACCAGCCCCAGAACCAAAACAACCAGCGCAACCAAGGTGCGCAACAGAACCGTGGTAGAGGTCGTAACCACGGCAATTACCAACAACATCAGCAAGGTCCTCCACCTCCCAATCCTCCGTAGAATAACAATGCTACTCCTCCCAACCGCAATCCGGATTGGAATCCTAAGCAACCTAGAAATAATAACCTTAGAACAAACCACCCTTGTTCTATCTGCGGGGTTTATGGTCATTACACGCATTTTTTCCCACATTTGGAGCGAGCTTGGAAACTCTGGACCGACGATGCCCATCGTCAAGGGCAAGCGGCTTCTCAGACGCCACCCAACCCTCCACCACCTCAACATCAACCCTTGGTGCTGCAAAAACCCTTTCCAAACCAAGGTGTGGTGAACACTCAGCCGTTAGCCCCCCCTCAGGGCAACGTGCCACCACAGTAGGTCACTTATGCAGCCCCTGATCAACCCATGTTTGATTCAGGTACTCACCACTTGTTGATGATGTCAACTGCCGATGCCAACCTCCAAACCCGTCGGAACCAATATGGCTCCACTTCTGAAGCCCCTCCCGCCGACAAGAACACTAACCTTAATCCCACAGATCAAACGTTACGTATACCTCCGGCTCCACTTGATGGCGCTTCCAAAGCACCTCGCTTCCCACTTCGTCGCATCAACAATAATCCCAATGCTCGCGCTGCGTCAAATTGTAACATTGTTGACGACTTAGCCCAGTCTCCTGCAGCCATGTCTGCTTTAGAAGTTTTGAAAAACTGTCCTTCGCAGCGCAAAACTTTGGTCTCTGCCATTGGCGCCATTGACCCCAATGATTCACAGCTGATCGCATTCGATTCAGACCAGTCTGAACCATGCCTGCCTTCCTCTTTAGCATTCAGTTTTCGTTTCTGTTCGGAATCTTGTTATCCATCGGTGCATTATCGATTAAGGGGCCTCTACATGCGTCATGTCCACTTTCGTTTGGCAGAAGTTGGGATACCCTACTCTCTAGCAGTCCACCACTGCATTGTGAGCCTATGACGGCCGTTCGGCACAACCCCAAGGTCTATTAGCTAATGTTCCCGTCCAGCTGGCGGGTAAAACCGTCCTCATTGACATTGAGGTCATCAATGCCCAACTAGACTATAACCTTTTACTTGGTCGCAGCTACATGTATGCCATGCGGGCTGTTGCCTCATCCGTATTTCGCACCATGCATTCCACCCATGAGGGACGCGTGGTCAAGGTCGACCAGCTCACCTATTACGATCCCAAGGCCCCCGCCACACCTGAAAATGTTCTCCCCATGGTTGAACAACCTATTTGTGGTGCAACTATCTCATTCATTTCCTCAGTAGGACCCGGACTTTACTCCGAGGCGTCGATGACCTCTACATTCCAGGCCATTCCACCACCGTCATCGGAGACCCACGTTGCGAACCTCTGTACTCTTTCACAGAATACACCAACACCCGGTAATCAACCACCTTTGTTACCCAAACCACCATTGGTCCCTAGTCACATTGGGGTTACACCCATCCACACAATCCCCTTTCTATTTCCTCCTTAGGGTGTAGTAAGCGCCCCGGTTATGGCTACCGTCAGCCTCCCCGGGTTAACATTGGGATTACCCGTGTGGTATATTTCGCCTCCCGTTCCCCCGCCGACACCAAATGTCATCCTGCAGCCGGTGCAACCCATCGTCACTTCTACCCAACCACCTCCCGGTATCACTACTCCTTTGTCATCGACGAATCCACCTCCACTCATCAGGCCCACTGGGGGCAGAGGCCCACAACCATACACTGCGGTACCCCCACCCAAGGCGGTTAAACCTCCCCTCGTATTCCGTGCTCTTCCAAAATGCTCGCTGTGTGATGAGTTAGGCCATCCAACACATCAGTGTCCGCAGTTACCTGCATTGCAGGAACACATGCAAATGTTGGACGACGACCCCAACATCCCGGTGGTCAAACTCAATCCAAACCCCATGCCTCGTGACAAATCACTGCGTACCAACCACCCATGTGCGAGATGCGGTATTTACGGCCACTACTCCCATCACTGTCCTGACATCCCAGATTACAGAGCAGCTCTCTACGAGATGAACAATTTGGACCTTGAGACGGCACCCCCTACTATCGAGGAGATCTACCCTCCCCCATCATCCTCATCCGGAGAGATTAACACCATCTACATGATCTCTTCGACTACCACTACCTCATCACTTGATTTGACCACTCAAAGCTCCGGTAATGATGAAGAGATTCTAGAGGCTCCTATTGCCCTTAATCATCCCTGAGAAGATATGCACCATAGTCCATACTTCCTTCCGGAAGAGACTTCATCCACCACCGCTACCCAATACGCGATTGAGTCCAAAGATTTCCTTCCTACTAGAGTCGACTGGTTAAAGGATCCCATTACCGATATTTCTCCCGTCATCCACATTGACATCTCTGACCCACATGGTGCCCTTCATACCATTACATTAGGAGCCTCCCACAGTGAGCATGAGATCGGAGAATACCAACGACTGTTCCAAGAATTCACTGATGTCCTTACTTGGTCAGATACCGAAATGCCTGACTTTGACCCCACCATTTATACGATCTCCACTGGATACCCCTCTGTCCGGTCGGCCCCTTCCATTGATCCCTTTGACACACAGGTTCAACCCTTTCAAATCGACCAGGAAACCACATGTCCACAACATGGGGGCAGGCCCAAAACCTTGCCTACTCATCATCATTGTGATCCTCGTCGGAGATACTGGGGGCATCCACCCCACAAAGGGAATCCCCCATCATCATATCATCACTTCAGTAGGCTACCACATCCCACAGCCTCATGGTATAACACCCCGCCAACAGTTGCTCAATGCCCTATTGATCTCTCTCTGAGACAACATCGACACCACATTGACACCTCTGAGTTAGGGGGCATAATAGATTACCTCGACCCCGGGATAGGGGGCATGATCAATCATTTAGAACCTTCCCCATCATCTCTATCTAAACACCTCAATGAGCCCATCATTCAAACCAACACATATGTGATCCACAATCACAAACCCCATGCACATAGCATGGGGGCAGGTCATTAACCCTGCTCACTTTTTCATATTCGTGATCTCAACCATTTTTGAGGTCAGGTGTCACTTGTATATTTGAGTTGATTTTATACACATAGTATTTCCCCCCGCAAGTCATCATTTCCCCCCACCACTGCATCATTGGCTGGGTGGGCTCACCTTTATTTGTAGCAATTTTTTAACCTAGTTATTTGCTTTGACCATTCCAAAGTCCTTATGACCTCCATTTTTCGCACCATTTGTATCACCGGATTCAGTTTTCCGCGCTCGTGATGACGCTTGAGACCATTTCTCGCTCTCACGCCCAGATTTTTGGGCATTTTTCCCATGACCCCTTGTCGCCTCGGCTTGCGTGCCACTACGGCCGCAGCCCCCTTTGTGATAATATTTATGTCACCGGATCCAGTATCCCACACACATGATGACGCTTGAGACCTTTTCTCGCTCCCATCTATCCATTTTTGTTCGGTATAATTTTATCCTTTTTTCGGGCCGAGCAATCCCTGTTACAAAAAAGGCACTTAGGGAGTTTCTGTTAAGCTCTTTTCTGACTCCTAAAACAATGAAAAGATTGCCGAGCAACCTTGCTTCCTTTCATGCTCACTAAACGTATCTGAAAGGGCGTTTACCTGGTATAAGTTTACCCCTTTTACGGACCTTGTAGACTAATTACGAAAAAGGAATACTCTAGTCACATCGACTAGAAGAGTTCTCCATCTGCATCATTTTATGCTTTTTCGGGCCTTGGAGACTAAACTTACGAAAAATAACACCAATGGAGTCCCCTTACCGCTTTCAAACTCTCTAAAAATGAAAGCGACCACGAGCAATCACCATCCTGGGCTCGTAAAACCAACAGGACAGTAGTCATAACCACTGTAGAGTCTTCTTATCGTTTTTAGACTCCTTAAAAATGAAAGCACCAATGAGCACGAACAGTCCTGGGCTCACAAATCCACATGATAGTACCATTTCAGGGCACACTTTTATACCTTCTTGGAGCTCATTAAAACTACGAAGAAGGACCCAATGGTGCTTCTCGGTGCCACAACAGATCACGTCTACTCATATGGCAGCTTCCCCATTTTGGTCGCCTTTGTTCAGAGTATTCTGCAGTATGTCACCTTGAGAACCCCTCGACAACACCCATCAGCTTGATTCCCCCCCAGAGTCAATACATACCCTTCAGTCCTTAAAAGCAATGATACCCACACCTACAAGTCAGTTCCCTACGCTGCCAGGTCAACCATGTCATCATGCTCTGAACAAAGGAAGTTTGAGTCTACCCACTATATGACCCCAGTTACTTCCCATCCCCACAAGTATGTCAGTCCTACCATCAGTACTACCACACTTCAGTTCTACACCTCGCGCTTCTATCAAGGAACCATCATTGCCTTGTTAGTTGCTGGTCTCCCTCTGTCGACGACAACCACATTTATTCCAGAGGATAGACCTAGAGGTCCCTGTGTCTTGGACTCATCACCATTTATAATGAGTTCCTACGAATCATTTCGAGAAGAGTCCTCAGTGCCTCTCCAAATGGTTATTTTTTCGCATGCTCGACTTCAACACCTTGATCGCATCGTTGAGACTCGCACAGGGCATCGGTTCGTTCACTTGTTAGTCGAAGACCCCGGATACCTTCTGACTCCTCCACATTTGAGAGTCTACCTATGAATACAACCAGTTACACTGTTCCTATAGATATCCGGGTTGCGTATGGCGACAGTATTCAGATGTGCCCCAGTTTTATACTCCCTCGAGTATACAGTTACAGATACTTCCCAGAGATGGCTCGCAGTCATTACGTCCCTACAGATGTTGGACACCTTCAGTTCCAACAGTTCATCAGTTATTCCAGTGTATCAGTTATTGAGATCAGTTATGATCAGGAGTATATCCCAAAATAATGTCCCCCCTGGACCATTATGATGTACCAGTAGATTCTTTATGTATTAGATCCCCCTTCTTGGGACTAATTGTTATGTATATGTCTTGATACGAGCATGGGAATGCCCGCCTCATCCAGTATCAGAGATTATACCTCATTCATATTGAGTCCATGTAATATTTTTTGTTTTTGCAGCTTCCAAGGGCCGTGGCTCCAGTCTCCAACCAGTCTCTTCTCTCCCTAAACCCCAGAAAAAAGACAAAAGAACTATGATGTCTATCGGCCATACGATGAGCTCCTGCCCTCACACATGAGGGGGCAATCTATTAACACCTAAAAAGTGCTCACTAGCTCATTCCCTTATTCACATGACCCATTTGTCCACTTTTCCACCATCTGAGCCTTTGAAACCAACAAAAGGTCACCAAAAGACCTTAGTACACCCCTTTTTCCCACTCAAAAATATTATTTTTCCTGAAAAGCATAAAAAACCCTCAAAAAGGGTCCAAATTCCCAAAAATATTAAAAAGGGACTTAAAATATTAATTTTATTCAAAAAAGGAAAAAGGAGGGAAAAGTACCTAAACCATGTTGGTCAATACCATTTGGTTTCCACAAAACCACAAATGGTATTCCCCATCACCAAAACCTATAAAAAGGTGGTAGGGGCTCCTCATTTCACATCCATCCATATTCCTATCCTGATGCTGCCAAAATCTCCCTTGAGTTTTGGCCATTGTAGCAACCTTGGAGAAAGGACCCATTGGAGATTGGAGCTGCTCACCATTGGAGCCATTCAAACAACCTTCATTACTTGGAGGTATTGTACTTGCAAGCATTTGCTTGCCCCATTGTCAATACAAAAGATTCTTTCATATTTTCTTGTTCTTGTTTTTAAAATATTTCTATTATTTGCTTATATTCTTGCATAGATCCATGATTAGTTTAGTTTAGATTAGTTTATTGTTATTTACTTCTATTGAAATTGCTGCTATTAGTTAGCAGGTGCCCATAGCACTAAGCCTGGTTGTAAAACCGAGACAACAAGCACCCCCATTGGAATAGCAATCATTGGACTATTCAATACATATTATCCGATAGTGAGATTGATATTATGGCTTTTTCTTGAACAATTTATAGTTCCACCATCTACAATCATTACTTGAAACTCTGGTGCTGGATATACAAAGCAATTGAGAACCCTAGCCAATTTACAGTGAATGAAATTATGAGTACTACCAGAATCAATCAAAACTGTTACCTTTTTCTTTTTGATATATCCTTTGATCTTGAGAGTTTGATGAGTGCTAATTCTAGCCAATGCATGACAAGATATGGTCAGAGTAATTTCTTTAGAAGTAGTATCCTCTATTTATTCATCTTGAGATAGTTCTCATTCTTTTGGTGCTTCTTGTTAATTTTATTCCTCTACTTCACAATCTATGCAAAATAGTTTCTTCTCAGTGCACTTGTGGCCCTTACTGTATTTTCTATCACAACTATAATAAATCCCTTTTTCTATTTTTTCCTCTAGTTTTTTTGGTGTCAACCTTATAGGGTGTGGATGACTCGAGACCACATTTCCTTCTTTATAGTTGTATGTGGTATACTTCCTTGTTGCCATAATTTTGTATTCAAATTTTCTTGCCACCCTAAATGCATGCTCCATGGATTTAGGTTCCCACAGGAGAACCTCATGTTGGATGTTATCTCTTAAAGTTCCTATGAAGACATTAGTTAGATGCTCTTCTAGAATATTTGTGACCTTGATATTCAATCTTTGGAAGTTCTCAATGTTCCCCCCAACTAAACCCTTTTGTTTGATATTTAGCAATTGGATAAAGAAGGTATTTCTCATGGTGTCCTCATAATGTGCTATCAATTCCTTCATAATTTTTTTTTCAAGTGACAAGTGGTGTTATAGGTCAAATCTGCACTTCTTCGTCCCATGATCACCTTGCCTTGTGGATCACACAAAAGGACACAAAGGATTGGAGAGCTAGATTTCCTTAGATGAATTGTTGCCGGAAGTACACTCCTCACCTGCAAAGATTGCAATTTCCCCTGATTTTTCCACATGTACGCCCCTCTTTGCATACAAGACCAGCTTACACCTTGAAAAAATACCCTACTCTTCTCAAGGACAACCAACGTACATCTCCCAAAACGTTGTAAACGCTTGTTGTAAATCCCAAAAGTTGCTTCATGTACGCTACTCTTGTGGTATGAAACCCGTGTACATCTTAAGATGAAATCAAAAATATATTAATTTTATGAATTGGGATTAGTTGAAGTTAGTTCTACAACTTCCCCAACCTCCCAATCCAACCACCTCTCGATCTAAACTGCCTACCTTGTCCCATAAATACAAAGAGGATCCATGAAAGAGGAACCTAGAAGAAAATCTTTAAGCATTGTTATCCTGGAGGAAATTCCCAAGTTAGAGTGGACAGCAGGAGCCCAGGATCCGGATACAGAAACATCTCTACACATCAGGTATATTGTACTAATTTCATGTTTCTTTGACAATAAAAAGGTCGAAACACCCTTCCTGTCCCAAATCAGATATTTTTTGGATTGCATGTCTATTTGGATTAAATCTTGATTATATTTTATGTTAAATTGTTTTATAATTTCATCATATGTTATATGGTCAAGATACACTAAGGAAGGTATCTTTTGTGTTGCAGGTTCGTCAAGCAGAAGAACAAATAGGAGATCAAGCGAGAGACCAAGCGAAAGCTAGGACCAACTATCGAAAAGAGGTATTCTCTCAATCCCGATCTCTTTCTTTTGCAGTAACCTAATGCAATATAATCAATGTGTTTACTTGTCAACCCTGCCTAGTTGGTAGTGTCCATCTCCTCACTATAGGGTAGAAATCCCGAAGAACAGACTGGCAACTCCGTTGGGGAGAGATCATGTGTTTCACTGCTCTAGGAGACTTAGTTTTGCTTTCCTTCCAACCCATTTTTCAGTCTTTTTGATTGTCTGAGAGGCCTTGTAGGTCTGTGTTACCTATCCTTTGTGCTTGATTCATTTCAGTTGACTGTTTGCAAAGCCTGTTTGTACCCTTTTGAGGCATGTACGCTGGTCGTCCCTACTTATAGCAGCGTTTTTCACCTGATGAACACCTTTCCTTGCACTGCATAGTAGCATACCTCTCCTGATGTACTCTGGTTGCTACACTACACAGTAGGGTATTTCCGTGTAGTGTCTAGATTGCTGTTAGGGTTTGATTTCCAAGCTTTGGTTTCTATTCCAGCCTGTTTCTTTGCTATCTACACTGACCCCTGAGACCTCCTATGTCTCTGTTGAGTCTTGTTGGCCTCTCCAATCTCTTTTAGCTTGTTTTTGCTTGCTTGAGTCTTTGATTAAGTGTCTTTTTTGCTTACTAGCCATTTTTTGAAGTTCGTGCACTATTCTCTTTCTGACATAGCTGCATATCTTCACCCTAGTTTCTGTTGCAATCATACAGACCTGCATTTTGAATGTTTGTTGTCTATTTCAACGTATAGAACGCTTTCTCTTTGTATCATCCTTCCTATTAGGGTTTGACTGTCAATATTATGTCCTTAGGGTTTCTTTCAAAAGGTTACTTGGTTCAGATGCTTGCTAATTATCTTATCAGTTCAGTTCAAGTAAGTTGAAGCCTCTTAGTTGTCTTTCTGTTGAGTCCATGTGTTGTTAAAATCATTCTTGGTTCGCTTGATTACTTTTTGCTTAGCTTATTTTTTTTCTTAGGGTTTTGATACTTAGGAGCAACCTGTTTAGGTCTGCCTTTCCATCACAAGTGTCTCTTTTCCCCGTTTCTTTTCACTTTGTTTCCAAGACTCGAGTTTTTCTTTTGCAAAAATTTGGTAAGTCAAGTCTTCATCGAGTCTCTTGATTCGTTTGCTTTGAGCCATTTTTATGTTTGTCTTACACACGCTTTATATTTAGATCTTGTTTTCTTTTGTACAAAGTTTTCTTTCTTTTACATTTATAAAAAAAAGACAAAAATTGTTCAATTTGCTTAGTAGTAAGATCTTGCATTATTTCGAGGTAGCATAGTTTGCTTTGAAATATAAAAAAAGAAAATACAAAAAGATTTTGTTTTAGGATTGCTTAGGTTTCAAGTTTTTGAAAGGATTATAAATGAAAAGAGAGTTTTTTTTGTGAATTTCGAAGCATTTGCACTTTACTTTCATAACAAACCATTCCACACACCGCACTACCACCCTTGAGTAACAAGTATCCCTTAAAAGAAATTATTAATAAAATTTATTAGCAACATTTTCTTTTTAGGAATACACAACATCAACTAGCTTAGGCTAGAGTTTCGAGCTTAAATCACCTTAAATTACTCGGAACTGGATTCATTACTCAACAATCGTAGTACGAATTTCATTTAGGTAAATCTATCTATATCAAATAGACCTGGGAAGCTCTACTTAAAACAGAGCTAAGCACGAGGTTGTGGGAGACTGGAAGTGTTGAGGATATCCCCTCACTTTCCTTTTGACCATAAACTAGAGTTGACTTGCGTACGGGGGTCCTTCCAGAGTTCGGGATTTGTTACCCTGTTCATGTGTTTCGACAAGGATGACGACTTTCCCCCCAGGTTATTTCGTATTGATGGTAGCCTTAGTATCAAAACTCTAGGATCTTACACATGTAGAGTGGGAGGCTATTCCCACTTCATCTCAGACAGACATGGAAGGTAACCCTCTGGCAGTAATCTCGGGGAAGCGGTTTGGTGATTCAAGTGCTTGCACCCAGTGGACCTCCGGAGGACACCACGTAACTGACCGTCGGTACTCTGTTAGTTTTTTCTGGGCCCTAATCATCCCAGCTTTGCTTCTGAGAGTATTTTCCATCTATTTTATTGGTTTGATTACTTAGGAACTTTTTAATGGTATGTTGTTTTCTCCTTAGTTGTAGTGGCCACTAGGTCTTTACTTAGTTTTATTTTGTTATAGTTGTGGAGGACCAAGATCTTTGTCTGTCTCACAGGTTGCAAAACCTTCCCCCACTCATAGTGGAGCCTCCACCACCACCGCAACATAGGAGAACTGATTCCCGTGGTTCTTTTGAACTTACGGGTGACACATAGGTTCTTGGAGAACCACAGCCTAGAACACCGGATCAACAAGTCTTGGATACTATCGAGGTTGAGGATCTAACTGCTACAGAGTTTAATACTCCTTTTAACCCTCCTCTTACAGGACCTAACGATCCACTTCTATTGCCTGTTGGTTTCCAACAACCCAAGTTTAGTGCTTACCTTTTTACACTGGGTTATACCATGGTTAACCCAGGAGACAAACAGGGAGTTCCACAAACTCCCACAACTTCTATGGATGCAAGTATTCTAAATCCTTCTTTCTCGAACACTACCTAATCAAGTTCGTCGCAGAATGCTTCGGCCTCGACCCCGTTCTTTAATTTCAATGTTGTCACTTTAGGCATGCCAAGCTCATTAGCTTCGACATCTGCCTCATCCTCGACACCCACTTTTGGACCCAAGAATGTACCTCTATCGGGGGTACCGTAGTGAGTTTCACTCAGTCTTCTACCACTCAACCATTACAAGGTGTAACTAAGAATATTGCTTCTTCATCCGTGGTCGGATCTGTCCCTTCTACATCCATACCCGCCATGGGTACGATGACGGCACCATCCACTACTACCATGTCGGGTTTCAATCCCTATGCAGGTTATAACGTTAATCCATCAAATATGCTTATAGGGAGTATCCCCTTCTCTCTGTTTGCTAGAGGAGGGGGTAACATCACTAACCCGCAGTTCAGTGGGATTACCCCCAGTCACAATGGATTGCTGCCCAAGGATTTAATCCACTTACCTTCATATGGAACAATTTCAATCCTTTCATTTCACAACTGGTGGCTGGGGGCAACCCCAACCAACAGTACATGAACTAGGCCATGGATGGTCCCCAATACTAGGTTCCTGGTTACTAGATGCCATCGGATCAGCCACATTTACCTTTTTTGGCAACTTTAAACTTTCCAGATCTTTCAAAGCTTACGAATGACCCTGTGCGTCATGATGATGCATGGCAACCCGTTCCCACCAAGTTTCCCTCGGACATTCCGAAGTTTGAAGGCAAGGCTAGTGAGGACCCTGGTGATCATGTCACAACATTTCACCTCTAGTGTTCCTCCAACTCATTGAACGATGATTCCATAAGGTTGAGGCTCTTTCAAAGAACCTTAACTAGTGTCCTAGCCAAGTGGTATATTGAATTTCCCGTTGCTGCCTATGGCACTTTTTGGGATCTTGCCATTGTATTTTTGAACCACTTTCAACTTCCTGTCCAGTATGATGCCAGTACAGACCTTTTGTCGACCTTTCAGCAAAATGAGGCCACTCATTGTCTGATCATATTCAGGAGTGGCGAAGGCGGAAGAGGCTCATCAAAGCCAACATTCCCCAAGCATTCTTGTTAGAATAGTACCTTAAGTCTCTTCTTCCTTATGTTTCTAAGGAAGTTTGCCACTTCAGGGGTGTCTTCCGAGGAGGATGGAATTTTGAGAACTCAGTAGCTCAATTTAGTTTATGCTCAGTCTGTGTTGTTGTACGAAATTATTCCTGATGTGCCGAGGTCTAATAGACCTAGGTAAGCCTAAACCTAGACCACATGCTGATGGCATAGTGGGTTCAGTCGAATCTGCAGCGTTTGATGCCCTAACAATGCAGGTTCATGCCTTGTCACTCAAAAAATCGGTTGCAGAAGCAACTTCTATTGCATCCTCCCCTTCTACTACAGAATTTGTACAGTAGGTGCAGACAAACCAAAAGGGCTCTCGGCAGCCCAAGAGAAAGGGAAAGAAAAGGGAGGGAAACCAACAAAATCCCAACAACAAGCAAAATGCCAAGGGAAAAAAAGAGAAAAAGAAGGATAGGTTCCCTTGCAAACTGTGTCAAGAGGACCACCTTACCCAACAATGTCCTCTAATGGAAGAATCCCAGAAGCTGATCCATGAGAAGAAACCAGCCATCTTGAAAGATCCTTTTCCTCATGGACAGAGTTCAGCTTCTGGCAGCTCTAGTGTTGGGGGAACCACTTGTGCCACCCCTGCTGATTATTCATTCGTTAATATGGTTAACTGAGATGCTCTACTGCAAACAAGAGAATGGAAATATACCCTGGATCCACAACAGAAAGATGCTCCTAAATCCTCTACTCCTCTTCACATATTTGTGGAGACATTGCCGAAGATACTGAATTTTTTTTTCAAATGAGCTGTGCACAACCTTAACGCGCGGGCTGCCCCCAACTACGATGTTGTGGAGGACTTATCCCAAAAACCCTGTTCCATGTCTACCTTGGAGGTACTGCAAAGTTTCCCATTGCAACGCAGTGCTCTCCTCGCAGTAATTGGGAGTGTTGATTCATCTGCTATGCTTGTGCGCTTTGATATGACAAATATCATGTACCGGTTGCCGTATCATGTTGATCTCCAGATAGATGTTTTCCATGGTTCTACGACCATTTGATGATCTGTTGTAGATGAGGGCGCATCAACATGCGTAATGTCTATCTCTTGCTGGAAATATTTGGGCGAACCTGAGTTAGCTCCCTCGAACACGATACTCACCGCCTTCGATGGAAGATCTTTCTGACCACATGGAGTCTTACCATCATTTGTTGTTGAACTGGTGGGAAAGTTAGTATCAATAGAGGTTGAAGTTCTGGATGCTTCACTTGATTACAACTTGTTATTGAGTAGGAGATGGACATATGCCATGCAGGAAGTGCCATCAGCTGTCTTTCGAGTCATAATGTTCCTTCACGAAGGAAAGATCGTCACGGTCGATCAACTTTTGTTCACCTGGGAGAACAACCAGATTTCATCGGATTCATCCATTCCATTGATTGGTCAGTCCATCCCAGTCACTAAGAGCTTAGGAGCAGGCCTCAATGGGTTCTTAATAGGCACTTTTGACCTGCCTGCTCCCACCTTGTTTGTTGGTTCTGAAGAATGTTCATCTTCTGAGACCTCCATGGTCTGTTCAATGATAGATCCACGGACTCTCCCTACTGAATCAGAACCAGCTCTGCCTGTATCTATTGTAGAGATAACACATGTGGATTCGCAACAACCTGCAATAGAACATATCATGACTCTGCTGGTCTCTATTGAGTCAGATATGGACTATGCCCCTGCATGTTCAGTAGACTCTTTTCACTCTTTTGATTGTCTGAACACTGTTTTTCCCTCTAATGAGGCAATCTTGGAAGAAATGATAGGCCTGGATCATCCTTGGGAACATATGCATCACAGGTCCTATTTCCTTCCTGAATTGGACAGGATAGAGAGGGGCGATTTTTCTGTGAGACCTGGTGGAATTGTTGATTTGTCCAATGTTCCTTCTACTTCGAAAGTTGTTTATGTCGAAGGGAACATTGAAAATATATCGCGAACCATTCCGATCAACATTTCCATAAAACTTGGGGTCGTGGAAAACATTTTTATTGGTGTAGATTGTTCTCCTGAAGAGATCATTCTATATACCAATCTCTTTAAAGAGTTATGTGACGTTTTTGCTTGATCATACGAGGAGATGTCAGGAATTGACCCCACAATTGTTGAGCATGTCATCACAACGTACCCCAATGCTAAACCTGTGAGACAGAAGCTCCGTCCAGTAAACCCATGAAAAGCTATTTCCATTAAGGAAGAGGTAGAAAAGTTGCTCAAAGCCAAATTTATATATCCGATAGCTATGACGGAATGGGGTTCAAATCCCATTCCCCTAGACAAGAAGCAAGGTACCATTAGAGTTTGCACTGACTTCCGATACCTAAATAAGGCTTGTCCGAAAGATAATTATCCCACACCATTCATAGACCGGATCGTTGATGCATGTGCAGGCCATGAAATGTTTTCCTTCATGGACGGGTTTTCAGGATACAATCAGATACAGATTAAACCTAAAGACCAACATAAGACAACCTTTATTTGTCCTTGGGGCACCTTTTCCTATCGGAAGATGTCATTTGGCTTAAAGAATGCTGGAGCTACTTTCAAGTGAGCAATGAATTTTTCTTTTCATGACATCAAACACGTAGTCGAACTGTACCTAGATGATCTCCCAACGCAATCTCGCAAGCGACAGGAGCATCCTGACCATTTAAGACTTGCGTTTGAAAGATGCAGATAGTATAAGATTCGATTGAATCCCAACAAGTGTGTATTCTGCGTTGAATTTGGATGAATAACGGGTTTCGTAGTATCCAGTCGTGTTATAATGGTGGACCTGTTGAAAGTTGAGGCGATTGTAAATCTGTATCCTCCTCGCTCCTTGAGACAACTTCAAAGTCTACAGGGCATGTCCAACTTCTTGAGATGCTTTATCATTAACTGTGCTAATATTACCAAAGTTTTCGTGAGATTGCTTAAATAAGACACCTACCTTTTGTGGGATGAGGCTGCTCAAGCATCATTCGAGGCCTTGAAAAAGGCATTACTTTAAAGCCCCTTGTTAAGCCTGCCAGATTATATGAAGGATTTCCTCTTATATCTAGATGTATCAATTTCCACAATTGGCATAGTACTGGTTCAGGAGGATGGCATGCTCCAGGAGCATGTCATTTATTATCTGTCACATGCTTTGATAGCTTCTGAGATCAAGTATTCTCACGTTGAGAAGTTGGCATTGGCTGCTGTCTATGCGGTCCAGAGGCTAAGTCACTACATATTATTGTGTACCACTATTGTGGTTTCGGAAGTCAATCCTTTCCAATATGTTCTCACTCGATGAATAATCGGTTGGAAATTTAACAAATGGATTGTTATTTTGTAAGAATTTGATTTCATTTTTTAGTCCGCCAAATCAAAGAAATCACTAGTGTTTGTTGAACTGATTTCAGAATTTCCTAGTGACATAGTGCATGTCGAGGAAGAATCATCATTCTCGGATGAACATATATTTCTCATCGCATCCTTTGACCCATGGTAAGGAGATATCCTAGTATATCTTCATACTTTGAGGTGTCCCACCTCTTTCTCTAAGGATTAACGACGCAAGCTTAAGAGCCATGTGAAGAATCACCACATCATTTTTGACACTTTGTACATACGTGGGGTAGATTCCAAATTACGCCATTGTTTAAATTTATAGGAAGCAGAATCAGTATTGAATGATGCCCATGGTGGAGCTTTTGGGGGTCATCTTTATTGGTTGGCAACAACCCATAAAAAACTTCTTGCTGGCTATTTTTGGCCCACAATCTTTAAATATTGTGTGGAAGCTGTTAAACGCTACCAGAGATGGCAGTTTTTCACTAGGAAGATGCGAGCACACCCAGCTCCTCTCCATCCTGTCATCACAGCAGGCCCCTTCACCAAGTGGGGGGTTGATTTTATGACGTGTAATCTAGTTTTGGTTGGAGTTCATCACTATATTATTATTGCTATCGACTACTTCACCAAGTGGGTCAAGTCAATGCCTACTGTTAAGGCGGATGGAGAAATGGCCGCTTATTTCATTTTCACCCAGATCATTGCAAGATTTGGTATACCCAGAGAGATCGTGACTGATCACGGTCCCCATTTCCAGAACAGCATGATGACTGATCTGTACACCATGTTAGGTTTTCGACAGGAGCATTCGTCTTCATTTTATCCGCAGGCGAATGGTCAAGTCGAAGCAGTCAGCACAACTTTGAAAAATATCTTACAAAGGACTGTTAATCCCAGTAGAACTAACTGGCACATTATGCTGTATCATGCTCTTTGGGATTACCGAGCCAATGTAAATACTGCTACCGGGTTCTCTCCTTTCCAACTGGTACATGAGGTAGAGGTTGTAATTCCAGTTGAGTACGAGATTCCTTCTTTGAAGTTAGTTGTACAACAACTACCAGACACTTCAGTCCCGGAAGAACGTTTGCTGCATTTAGAACACCTAGATGAGCAGCGCCGCGATGCGCTCACAGCAAATGAAGTACATAAGAACCGAGTCAAGGGACAGTATGACAAGTCTGTTAGACCTAGGGTATTTCTCAAAGGAGACCTTGTTCTGCTTTGGGATCAGGACAAGGAGCCTTTAGGAGCTGGAAAGTTTAAGTCCATGTGGCTTGGCCCCTACATTGTTTCCAAAGTACTGAAGAAAGTTGCATACGAACTAACCGATTATGAAGGTAATAAGTTGCCGGAGCCTAGAAATGGGCTCTATCTGAAGAAGTACTATGCTTAGGCATCTGTGTTTTTTCCTGTATCATAGCTATATATTTTTGTATAATTAGTTTTTCCCATTTTTTACACTTCTAGTATCATATTGTCATTATGTTGTCATTGAGAAACTCTGTCGATAATTACTAACCCGATTATTGAGATTATATTTTTGGTAGGTCATGAACATATGATCCTAGTAGCTGTATTTTAAGTCATTTTAAGCTCTTGTTTTGACTATGCAAAACTAAACAAGATTGCCAAGCAAACTTGGCCTCTTTAAGCTCGTTAAAGGAATTGAAGGTCCATCAGCTTAGGTATAAGTTTAACCCTTTTCCGGACCTTTGCAGATTAACTACGAAAAAGGAATACTCTAGTCATACGTGGCTAGAAGAGTTCTCCTCTCATTGTTTTATACTTTGTCGGGGTAGGGGACGAACTGTACGAAAAAGGACTTTTGGAGCCTCTCTTTAGGGTTTTCAGGCTCTCTAAACATGAAAACACCAAGTGAGCATTCACCTACTCGGGCTCAATGTGAAATCCACAAGAGGGTAAATAGAGCATTGTTTAAGTTTTTCAGACTCTATAAACAGGAAAACACTGGCGAGCATTAACCTACTTGGGTTTGATATTAAAATACACGAGTAGGTGTATGGAGTTATTGGTTAAGTTTTTCAGACTCCTTAAAATTGAAAACACTAGCAATCAAGAATGGATCTCGGCTCAATATTAAAATCCAGAGATCAGTATTATAGAGTATTCGTTTATCTCTTCTTCGAACTCTGTAAAAAATGAAGAAGGTCCCAAGTCTTCCTCCCATAAGCTCGTTAAACTCTTTACATGGTTGGACTTATTGAGTTTTATTTTCTTCTTGGACTCATTAAAACAACAAGAAGGATATTATTTTATAAAAAAGAATAAGAGATAAGAAGGGTGTATCGCATCTCTTTCAGTTTCAAAGGCAGTTATGTCAGTCACGTCCTTGAACACAACACCTACTTGAGTCTTTCATGTCAGTTGGGTTTTAGTTTTTGACCTTAGGGTGAACCTGATCTCTGAGTTTTTACTCCCCCGGTTGGTTATTCTTCCAACCATATTTAGGGTCTATTATGTCTCCTACATCACATACTTATATCATTTTCCTCTTCATGTTGAAAACTACCTAAGTCATTTTGTGTCGTGCTCACTGTTCAAGGATACAACCTGTGTCGACCATTCTGCAGTTTACCTTGACTTCATGTGTCGGCCATCTTGGTGTTAGTTTGTTTCATCGTGTTACTTGTCCTACTCCACATCAGCTCATACCTGTGAGTGTTCCTCGTGTTGGATGATGGAGTATGCATTAATGCCTCCCTTCCAGGATACTTCTTCCCATCAACTTCAACTCATTATGCTCTGGGAACGAAGTTTAGAGTTTCGTTTAGTACCTTGGGGATTGCAATCATCATTGGTAGTTTCCCTCACTATTGAATAAATGGGAATACATCAATGTCTCTTATTCGACAGGTTCCTCATGTGTTCAACTTCAAGTCCACTTATTTACACTTGTTAGGATCATACTAGGTACCTTGGACCCCACTATCATTATCGAAGGAAGTCCTCGTGTTTGTTAACGGTATACATCAATGACCGATAATCAAACGATACCCCCCATGTTCGACTTCAACTCATTTATTCGCATGGATAGGGTTTGTACCTTGGGTTATTTTGGAGGAAGACCCCTGGCCTATGATAGCATCACCATATTTATGTTATCGCCCAAGCTGCGCAAGATTGAGCCTCACTCATTTTGGCTCTTCATGAGACATAGATACAGCTTGTTGTTATGGCTATGATCTCTCATTTTGACATGGATCCATGCTTGTATTTTAGTGGCCATGCTCTATATATACATCTCCTAGTTATGTATCGGAGATCATGTTACACATCTATATGATGTCAAGATTGTAATTGCTCGCTGACCTTGATTGTTGTTGCAGGTGTTTTTTGTGACTTGGTTTTGTGGTTTCTTGCTCCTCCTCTGACTTGAAATTATAATGTATTTCGGCGATCATTTCCCTCTGAACTCACACATTAGGGGGTATCTATTATAGGTAAAATCTGCACTTCTCCGTCCCATGATCACCTTGCATTGTGGATCACACAAAAGAACATAAAGGATTGAAGAGCTAGATTGCCTTCGATGACTTGTTTCCAGAAGTACACTCCTCACCTGCAAAGATTGAAAATTTCCCCGATTTTTCCACATGTACACCCCTCTCTACATACAAGACCTACGTACACCTTGATAAAATACCCTACTCTTCTCAAGGACAACCAACGTACATCTACCAAAAATTTGTAAACGCTTGTTGTAAAGCCCAAAAGTTGCTTCCTGTACGCTACTCTTGTGGTATGAAACCCGCATACATCTTAAGATGAAATAAAAAATATATTGTTTTGACTAATTGGGATTAGTTCAAGTTGGTTCTGTAACTTCCCCAACCTCCCAATTCAACCATCTCTCAATATAAACTTCCTACCTTGTCCCATAAATACAAGGAGAATCCATGAAAGAGGAACCTAGAAGAAAGGATTTAAGCATTGTTACGCTGGAGGAAAGTCCCAAGTTAGTGTGAAGAGCAGGAGCCCAAGATCTGGTAACAGAAACATCTCTACACATTAGGTATATTGTACTAATTTCATGTTTCTTTGATAATAAAAAGGTTGAAACACCCTTCCTGTCCCAAATCAGATATCTATTGGATTGCATGTCTATTTGGCCTAAATATTGATTATAGTTGATGTTAAATTGTTTTATAAGTTCATCATATGTTATATGGTCAAGATACATTGAGGAAGGTATCTTTTGTGTTGCAGGTTCTTCAAGCAGGAGAACAAATAGGAGATCAAGCGAGAGACCAAGCGAAAGCTAGGACCAGCCGTCGAAAAGAGATATTTCTCTCCATCCCGATCTCTTTATTTTGCAGTAACCTAATGCAATATAATCTCGAACAACAAGTGGTTTATGAGAGAAAATCCATCTATACCACACAAACTGATTAGGTTATAAATATAAATATGGAATGCATATATTTTGTGTGGATTGCACCTCGTGTAGCTCAAATAGCTGCTCCATCTATAGTATCCATGTGACTAGATCCGTGGCATCAAACTTCCTCATATCGATATTTGGGATTTAGTTGGTTTTTGACCCCATGTTGGAGTCTCTAAAGTCATGATGTATGTTCCTTTTGCTTTCATCATGAATTTCATGGGAGGTCTTCTCACTTCTAGGAAGCCCTTCTTGCAACAAATTTGAAAAACCTTCTTTCAAAACTTCCATATACCCATTCAAACCCTTCAATCATCTATTTCCTTTTTCAAATCATGCATTTTCGTTTCCATTTGATTCTTGGTTTGACCTAGGATTGATATTAGTGCATATTTTGTCACTATTTTCTCTTGTAAATCAGATATGTCCTTACGCATTTATTCACCTTCATCACAAGTCCATGTAGAACTATATGGAGGATTATTTGGTGTAGAGATTCTCCTTTTGGGAGGCATTTAGAACAATATAGATAAGTATCACACCCTAGGTGTTGTTCAGTATTTATACCTTATAGTGAGGAGAGACACTACCAACTTGGGCTGGGTGGCAGGTAAATACATTCATTTCATTGCCTTTAGTTCCTATAAATGAAAGAGATCAAGATATTGAAATATGTACCTTTTATTGATGGCTGGTCCTAGCTTTCGCTTGGTCTTCCGCTTGATCCTTCGCTATGATGAACCTACAACAAAAAGGAAATCTTCCTCAGCATATCTTGACTGTAATAAATATGATGAATATTGAAAGCAATCAAACATCAACTACAATCAGATACTAAACCAATGAACATACAATCCAATAGACATTCGATTTGGGACAGGAAGGGTATTTCCACCTTTTTATTGTCAAAGAAACATGAATTAGTACAAATATACCTGATCAGTCAAGATGCTTCTGCAACCGAGTTGTAGGCTCCTGCTCTTCACAATAACTTGGGAATTCCTCCAGCGTAACAACACTTAAGGCCTTTCTTCTAGGTTCCTCTCTCATGGATCCTCCTTGTATTTATGGGACAAGGTAGGCAGTTAGAATCAAGAGGTAGTTGAATTGGGAGGTTGGGGAAGCTGCAGAACCAACTTCAACTAATCCCAATTCGTAATCTTAATATATTTTTTGATTTCATCTTAATATGTGCATAGGTTTCATACAACAAGAGTAGCACACAGAGAGCAACTTTTATGCTTTGCAACAAGCGTTAGCAAATTTTCCCAAGGTGTGCGCTGGTTGTCCTTGAGCAAAGCAGTGCATCTTTTGAGATGTGCACTGGTTTACTAGAGCAAGAGTAGTGCACATGTGGTGAAATCAAGAGAATTAGTAAAATTCTCAGCTGAGGAGAGTAGTTCCAACCATAACTCATCTAGGTCAACCTAGCTCTTCAATCCATGATGTCCTTTTGTGTGATCGCCAGAGCAATGTGATCACAGACAGAGAAGTGCATATTTGACCTATAACAGATGCCCCCTAATGTGTGAGGTCAGAGGGAAATGATGGCCTAAATACATTAGAATTCCAAGTCATAGGAGGAGCAATAAAACATAGAACCAAGTCAGAAAAGTACCTGAAACAACGATCAAGGTCAGCGAGCAACTACAATCTTGACATCATATAGATGTGTAGCATGATACAACATGATCTCCGATTCATAACTAGGAGATGTATATATAGCATGGCCACTAAAATACAAGCATGGATCCATGTCAAAATGAGAGATCATAGCCATAAAAACAAACTGGATCTATGTCTCATGAAGAGCCAAAATGAGTGAGGCTCAGTCTTGCGCAGCTTGGGTGATAACATAAATATGGTGATGCTATCATAGTCCCAAGGTCTTCATCCAAAAAACCCAAGGTACAAACCCTACCCATGTGAATAAAATGAGCTGAGGTCGAACATGGGGGGTATCGTTTGATTACTGGTCATTGATGTATACCGTTAAAAAATGCGAGGACTTCCATCGATAATGATAATGGGCTCCAAGGTAC